>JAULUF010000025.1:7412500-7760000 GCA_031834385.1 Semotilus atromaculatus
CGGGACATGTTCAACCATGAGGAGAACCGGCGCGGACAGTGCCACGACGCGCCCGACCCCATTCGGACCTGCATCCACCGGGTGAGCTTCATGTGGTGCGCCGACAGCATGCTCTACCACTGCATGTCCGACCCGGAAGGCGACTACTCGGACCCGTGCTCGTGCGACACCAGCGAGGAACGTTTCTGCCTTCGCTGGACGGCCCTGCTGGGTTTGTCGATGCTGGCGCCCTGTTTGTGCTTCTACCCGCCGCTGCACATGTGCCACCGCTGCGGCGTGGCCTGCGGCTGCTGCGGAGGAAAGCACAAGGCCGTCGGGTGAACCCCCTGCCGTCCCGAACGATCCCTAAACACACGCCCCTCGGAACGCTAGCACTGAGGAGGACAGGAGCGGACAAAACCGACTCGGCCCGGTTGGAGCTTTTACTGCTTTTACTTCACAGTCTCTCCTGGTTCCAGAAAACAATTGGTGCATTTAACTGGCTTGAAAAAACATTCTCTTCTCTTTTGGTTTGATTTTATAAATATGAATATATATATATGTATATGTTCTTTTCTTTCCCTTTTGTTGTGGATGTTTCTCTCAGTTCCTTGTGAAAGAATTGGCTCTTTTGTCAGGTGGCTCCCAGAGCCTTCAATTTCATGCATTACTTATGCAGGTACTTTATATTTTTTACACTTATTTGACTTTTCAAGAACTTGAATAGCTTGTTTCGGTTTTTGCGTTCGTGGCCAGCAAAGGGAGGAATTAGCTGTTTACTCTTCCTGAACAGGTCCTTACATAAACTGGCATTTGTATCCCAAGCCCTTTAACCCATTCAGAACAATAACAATGAGATTAGCTCGAGACACTAAACCTGTAGTTGGAAGCGTCCATTTGTAGTGCGTCTGTGGGAGAGCGTGTGTCGATGCCTGCGTGCGTGTTGTAAAGGAATGATAACATTGTATCACAGCATAGTATTGTTGTTATTATATTTAAGCCAAATTTACATAAGCTGCATCCAGAGTATATGTAAATACTGTATACTCATATGTATATGTTTCAAATCGAATTATTGTAATCACCTTCGACAGCCACAGCTGTGCTTCAAATAACGGATATTTTCATTATAGAGTTGACTTATTTTGGATGCGAGGGTGGCTTCTGAGTTGATGCATATTTGATATCCAAAGATTATTTTTGTCATATTTATTTTTCGCGGTCAATTGAATCACCAGCCAAAGGGAGAAAAAAATAAATAGAGAGAAATTATCGGTCCGTGGGCAAAAAAGCACAGCCATGATGGGAAAGGAGTTTCTAGCGAGCCCACACCACTTAAACGGCAAAAAAATCATTCTTTTAATACAAATATTTGTCTTGAAAAACAATCTAAATATCCTCACAACAAAGTACTTTATTTACTTGAGAAGCAAAATTGTGAAAAATAAGGCTTTTGTGGAGAATAAATCTGAATTTTACCTTTTTTTTATTGTTATATTATAATTTTCTATTGATTTAAAAAAGAAACCTCAGAGATTTTTTAGATTTATGCTTAAAACAAGAAAGAAAAAAACTTTGCCAATGGGATAATAAAAGTAATACTTTAATAAGCCCAAAGTATACTTCGGCCGCTCCTGTTGCACGTACAACACGCACGTTTCAGTGACTTGAAAGCTTGAAAACAAAGTCCACTAGATCTTTCTGCGCTCGTGGCCATAGGAGTGTACTCTGAAAGGCAGAAGACGGAGCAAAACGCGGAAAATGAAGTATACCCAGGCCTTGATGCAATTTTGCTTCTCATGTGCTTTTTTGTTTTAGGACTGTTTTGATATTTTACTGGAATACAAGATAAAAATATCAATTAATAAAATGATTTTTGCTGCCTATTTGATTCCCTTACTGGAAGATAACATAATTTGTCTCTATGGTCTCTAGATAAAAAGAAGGAATTGTTGTCTCAAAGATGTTTCCAGCTCCAGTCCTTTTCTCTAAGAAAAACTAAAGGAAACAGAAAAATAAGCTTGATTTTTAGGGTGCTTTATAGAGGGACATTTGCCAAACCGTTCTCCAGTTTCTTCATGACAATAACTTAACGCCTTAATTTTGTCTCAAAGAACTTTTGAGAGGACATGATGAATCAATTCAGTTCCTCAAAGGAGATAAAATAGTGAATAGATATTTTTCTATTATATTAACAATTTTTTTTTTAAAATAACACCCCAATAGATAGGCCTTTCTGTTGAATAAAAAAAAATACGCTCCAGTTATTGCGGGAGTCAAATGGCATGGTACAATCCGTGAGGCGGCTCGTGTGTGTCGAGTCCGTCTCATCACCTCACGCACCCCTGTGAAGGACTAAGTGGTTAACCAGTCACCTTCCCATTTATGCTTTGTCTGAATAAATCATTGACTGACAGAGCATTGCTCTCATAGATATTCAAACTGTGTGTGAGCAGTAAAAGAATGTACAGTATATGTGCGTCAAATGCTTCGTTATATAAACGTTAGCCTCAAAACCATGTTCTCAATGGTGGCGTGTTCTCAAATGACAATGTGCTCTTAAAAATAAAAGTTCTTTAATGGTTCGTTGCAGAACCTCTTCTTAACAAGAACCAATTCCTTTTTCGTTATAAAGGTAAAAAGTTCTTGACGTCACATCATTTGCTCAAAGATTGGTTCGGAATAGCATACTACATTACTATTGCTTCAATACTTTTTTATTTTAATGTTTATTTTTACTTTTTTCTTTTGTATTGCTGTGAATACATTTCCCAGAATGTGTAGTATACATCTGCACAGACTATTATATCCCACAATGCAATGTGGTTGATATGACCTTCCATTTTCACTGTGATGGATGAAATTGGAATAAGACCTGTTCACAACAAGAACGATAACTATAATATAAAATCTATATTCGTGTCCACACACCAACTTACTTCAAATTTGGGTGCATTCTGATTGGCTGGCATAATATTGTTCCTCTGCATTAGCATTGAAGTGTAGGTCTGGACGTCACTATAGTTGTGTCACGGGTTGGTAGTGTAAAGCTGACGAAGACGAAGGAGAATAGTAATAATTATATTTAATGACAAACTCTGGAGATCATACAGAAAGACATAGGTCACAGGGGAAACACAATAGGCTTGTTCGAGTTGAACCGGCGCTGCACAGACCGATCGGTGAGTGACATTAAAGTACCGCGAGAGCGATTAGAGAGCAGATGCTCCGTATGCTTTTCAATCGCTCTCACGATACTTTGATGTCATTCACCGATCGGTCTGTGCAGCGCCGGTTCAACTCGAACAAGCCTATAGAAACATAACCGTAACAGTACGCCCCCTCCCAAAAAAGGTGTGTCCTCATGCCGTAAAGAGTTCAGAGGAGGGAAGGAGCTCTGGAGGAGGACGAGGGACTGGAGCGGGGTGAAACAAGACAGAGTCTAACACAAGTCCAGGAGGGTGAGAGGAGACAAGGGGGAGCCCGAAGCAGGAGGAACCAGATTTTGGACCAACCATGACGAGGCCCCAGGGTGGAGTCGACAACTGGAGGAGCCATGGTGGAGACTTGACTGGCACCACCTTGGGGACGGCCCATCGAGACACCACTGGAGATGGAGACCCAGGTGGAGCCGAAGAGCCCGCACGACACTGCCGGCACTGGAGACCGAGGAGGAACATGGGAACTGAGGCGGAGTCGTAAGGCTGAAGGTTTCCGGTGGAGCCGAGGGAGGGTGGAGCTGGTGGCCTGAAGCACCGAAGCGGATCCACACACTTCGGTGCAGGAGATGAAGAGGGGCAGAAGGGTACCAGAGGAGACGGGGCTGAGGAACTGGCTGTTAGAGAAGGCTGGGAGGGATCACAGGAGATACAGAACCAGCAGGGAAACAAGCAGTACAGGGTTGGGCAGAACCAGCGGGGACTGGGAAAACCGGGGAATTATGTCACCAAATACGCCCCATAATCCCAAAAATGTTCCAGTGACCATAGTGAACACATGAGGTTGTTGGCGGGGCTTTCCTCCCAGCCCTCGTACTCCACAAACCCTCCCTCGTCGATGCAGGAGGTCGCGGCCTCACTCACCTGGCCAGACACACCTCCGGGGCGACGACTCCTTCTGTCCTCTCTTCAGGTCGAAGTCTTCCCTCTTCGTCCGCTGGAAGCGTGCCTTGGACCGCTCGCGGTCTGGCCAGGGTTTCTGGCATTCAAGCTGGATAAAGTCCTGTGTGTGTTCTTCCACAGACGGTCTCCCTGCTCGAGGCAGAGCAGCTGGACAGCAGGCACATCCATAGTGGGAAAAAAAACGACAATCAAAAAAGGGAAA
Source organism: Semotilus atromaculatus (assembly GCA_031834385.1). Lineage (NCBI taxonomy): Eukaryota > Metazoa > Chordata > Actinopteri > Cypriniformes > Leuciscidae > Semotilus > Semotilus atromaculatus. The sequence continues at coordinate 7,416,803 of JAULUF010000025.1, forward strand.
CAACACAGCAAAAAAAATAGCTAATAGATGGGCAACAGGTGAATCTAATAAATAATCAAACACCTGGGAAAACTAGGTCTCAGGGGAAACACAATGAAACCTAACATAAACATTACAGAGTCACTCCTTTTCAGCTGTACTGTTGTTTTTCCCCATTCATTTCTCCTACATGGGGTTTCAAAAAAGTATTTGTTAAACGTTTTAAGCCATCAACCAAGCCAATCAGATACAAGCTTTTTTCCACTCTCTGATTGGTGGAATTTTCTGTACAGCATTATGGGTAATGTAGTTTTAATAATGCAGGCTAACGGCTTTACCAAAAGCAAATACCATCGATTAACAACCTCGTAGCTCACAGGAGGTCTCTCTTATAAGTTATAGTTTAAAATCTAACGTTTTCCCTGTGGAGAAAATGAATGCAGTTTTTTACTTTCAGAACCCAACAGCTCTCAATTCTCATATAATTAGAACGATTATTAAAACTTTAGTTATTGTCCTTTTTTTTTTATAACAATCTCTTATTTGATTGGATTGTCAAAAGTAAATGTATTTTTACATTTTCAAAATTGGAATTAAATTTAATTTAAATGTATTATTTGCTGACTAAAACGTGATGTAATCATGTGTCAAATTGTGGAGTAATGCATGCTGTTTCACTCACTATTTTTAAAAATGACTTTGTATTCAGCTCAGTGTTCAAGTAGTAGTATGCTAGTATTCCATTCCGAACATAGTCTTTGTATCCTGTGGTTAAAATGAAGCAGTTTTGTGTTCTTACGGTGTATACAGTGGGGGCCAAAAGCTAAAATGGTTAAATTTAGCCTTTTTCAAGGAGAATACATTTCATTACAAATCAAATGAAGAATAAGTGGAACGTTTATGAGTTGGTCCCCCTTTTACTTGTCCTGTTGTTTCTTTGTGTTTACTTTTCCAAAATATCAAAATTTCCTGGTTTTAATGAAAAACAAGCAAAGATTCAATGTGGTCACAAACTTGTAACCCTTTACTCAAGGAAGGTTCAGGTTGTAAAAGGCTTTATTTTTAAGAGTGGGGGTCGTGCTGTGTGGTTTCGTCTAACTTTCGGGGGAACGAGGAGAAGCCCCCTGTCGGTTCACTGGAGTCCTCACGCTAACCTCCGCAGAGAGGTGTCAGCTGTCACTGTGTCCTTCATTCACCACGTGTCCTTTCTGTACCTCAATATGTCAGCTTCTGCAATACCGATGTCATCCAAGCTTAGAGAAGAGCTGCGTTTTATTTTTCTATCTGTGGTAAACCAAAAGCATTCTGTATGAACGTCTGTCCTGGTGCAGTGTCTTGCTACTACACACATTTACCTGTTAAAAAGTGCCTGAAGCATCATGTTAATCTATCTTCTTGTATACTAAAAAAGAGAAAAGAAAATGAAATAAAACCTATTGTATTGATTAGTTTTGTTTTTTACAATCCCCATTTTTACCTCTGTAAAAAGCAAAAAAAATCTATATCAAGTGTATGATGTACATTTTTATTTCTATTTTTTTTAATCGTTTCTAACATGTATGATCAATGTAGCTCCTGCTTTTAGGAAAAGATGGAAAAAAAAGAAAGTACTTTGTAAATACCAGTTGATCATATCAGAACTACATGGCGTCCTGGCCGGTGTCAGTTCTACATGTTTGTCATAGGTCCCAATAAAAATTAAAAGAAACCAGAGATCGGCCTACATTTGTGCTGTTTGCCAAGGAATTGACCGTTCGCAAAGACCCGCCCCCTTTAGTTACTGTTGCTATGTCCGACAAAATGCCGGATTCTGATTGGTCGGATCGGCTGTCAATCAAACTCCCTGCCAAGGGTGAACTGTTCGCTTAAAAAATCACATTTTTATACGAATTTGGTAGGATTTATGCTCACAACACATTGTATGATTTTGGGCTGTCCCAGACAGAAGATGGCCAATCGTGGAGATTCCTAAGTTGTACAGTAAGAGAGGTTGTCACGGTCTTGCGACTAAAGATAGCGTGTGATGATTTTCTGACAGCGTTATAAATTTACCATGATCATCTCACAGTGTGTTAGCTGCTACGACCTACTGTACGTCTACTGCCTAGCCAATAAAAATGCAACGTGAAATGGCGTGTTGATCATCGCGACATGGCGCTAAAACTACTTCCCTTAAGCGCAATTTGAAAATTTGCTATTTGTTGGCCTCTTTTCCTATAGCCATGACCGTGACCGTGTCTCTTTCTCATTCATCCTCTTTCTTTCAGCGCACACTAAAACCACAATTGCCAAAGTGCGATTCATCTTGCTCTATTTGTTTACCACAAGCGCATGCTGATGACGTTTTATTCTTCTATACCATCTTGCGTCATAGCCTATGATTCAGTAGGTGTCATCATCGTACAGTCCTACACAAGTTTATTAGATCCATGTCTGTAAAGTGTGATTTGTAATGATCTTATATTGGCGAAATCGCAGTCTGTAGCGAGCATTAGACTTTGACCTCCTGTGTATCCCGCTGACCTCCATGCGTGTTGGGAACGGGCCTTTATCCGTCAGTTCACCCATATGAATCGGTCGTTGGCCCTTGGTAAGCTGTAATCAATCAAAATTGTGACGCTTTTCCCCCCGGCTCCTAATGCGCTTCTAGCCAGACGTGACTGCAGTGCTTGCATCTGGACCCAGAAGTCTTTGAGCGGCCCGAACATGTGAAAGCCATACAGGACATTAAGCTGTTTCACTCAAGATGTTTCTGAAAAAGCATATAGACGATTATCTGGCAAGAAAAGTGGGAGAGAAATGTCCCCAAAGGCTTGGCCTGCTGCTGCTTGGTGACTGCAAATAGCATCAGCCTCCACATGTGCAAACATTTAAGACGTATTTTCTCGTAATGAGGTCACTTTTTTTTTTTTTTGCTTTAAAAGAAAGTAAGCAATTCCTTACTTCTGTTAAGGGCCCGTTTGCCTGCAGCTTTTGGAATTCTGATTTGGGTACGAGGCCCACTAAAAGTTCCTAGGTAGTTTACATGCAATAATTTCATCATTCCGAATGAAATGGATGGACACAGATGGATCTCTTCATGTCGCGATAATATAAAACTCTCCTGATATTAAAGTAACAATTACAAAAGAGTAAAATAAAGCATATTTTCTTAAGGGTTCAATTTGGTATTCGCAATCTTAATCGCAAATAACATTTTCAACATCTTCAAAATCAATATTTTTATTACTGACAGCTTCTTCACCAGATCCACCATCAATCAAGTGACAGTGTTTCCATTACAGATTTGTGCAAAAGGTTTGCGATTTTTTCTTCTTCTAAATGTCGACAAAAAACGATTGCGAAATGACGGCGTTTCCATTAACCGATGTATGTGACTAAAACGTAATTTTTCCTCTCACGATAAATCATTCCAAACATCATGGCGACAGATGTTGGTAGTTTTATGTATAGCCATTATTATTAGGAGACGTGTGTGTGTGTGTTATCCAAGCATTAATGACAAGGAAAGACTCTTATACTTGAGAGCGGCACATATGAGGAGTTTCTGGGTGTTTCTCCCTCATTTCTGCTTCGAGGTCTTGATTGTGGCATTTCTTTGAGGTTTAAGAATCCAGTCTTCCTGTAATTCTTTTGTAAGTATTTTATGAATTTAATAATGAACTCCGTCTCGTATTCTGTCCAAACACACCGTGTCATCTACATCAGGTGACCTGTAAATGCGCAAAAATTTACAGGTTTCCATTGCAAGTTTTGCGAAATATTTATTTTTCGAATTGCCTGAAAAACCACCTCATGTGAGTGTAAAAACTTTTTTGCAAGATTTAGCGAAATTGGCGTGTTTCCATTGGCCGTATTTTCAATTCGCAATTTCAATTTGCGCAATTTGAAGGATAATGGAAATGCGGCTAGTGACACTTTAATATTGGCTTGTGCCAAAGTCCTTTTAGGCAAGTCATGCCACTCGGCCGCCATCTTGGCAATGCCTCCGGGCAGCTATTTCAGACTAACAAGACCAGGCTCCTTTCTAAATGAATGGGCAGAGAGTCAGAACTGCACTTTCACTGGTCACCGGGACATAAAAACTGCATGTATAGAAACAGGAGTAAAATATGATAAAAATTGCTGAAAAAAAGTTTGATGACTTTGCCCCAAAATAAGGTTTAAAACGCCTTTTTCCCCACAGGTTATAATTTTACTACGCATGCGCAAGGGTTCTCGTCTCTGCTGTCGCAAACCTGCAACGCATGCGTCAGTGGAAACAGACGATAAATGCTTAAATGTTTCCAGCGGGAGCGGCGGGACATGTGCATACAACCGCCATCTTTGGCGTTACGGGTTTTCCCTATATAGTTGTATTGAGGATCGAAGTGGCACGTCTCTATATAAATTGTCTCTGATTGTGTTCAGTACTTGCTCTGCAGTAAATCACTGAGCCATTTCAAGTTTTGTTGATGAAACCTCCTATTCTTTTGTTTTCCGCCTGCAGTAACTATGAGTGAAACGTCACTTCATCATTGCGTTTTGGAACAAAGGTGAATTGCACTTAGTTATCAAAGATTTAATTATTGTTCAAGTATTGTGCAGAAAAAAATATAATTCCACTGATACACACCACGGGTCATTAACAACCCTATATCCTACACTATTTAAAAAAAATAATAATATTGGGAAAACAGGCATTCTTTTATAATTTTCTTTTCTTATTATTTTGTTTATAATGAATTGATTGAAGAATACTAAGAAGGTTGATGTCTAACTTTTAACAAATGAATGAGGAGGGAAGTGAATGACGAAAGACGAAAGGCCCATGGTATGTGTTTAAGGGTTAATTCTAGCTATTTTGACGTGCCATATTTATGTGCTATGGTTTCACTGTCAACTTCAAAGGCAAATCTGTATGCATACATAAGCCTAGATGTAACTTACAAAAAAAATGCAGCATATAATTGAGCGTTGGTCCTCTTAGCAGAATGAAAAACAAAACTTTTATTCAATGGCCTCAAAAGCGTGAGTGCTCCCATGATCACTAAAAAGCTGTCCCTCATCTCAGGGACACATCTCACAAAGTTCCATTCAAAATCAATTAAGTTGTCTACACTGCATAATGAATCTCATTTACATTGTGTCTACACTTTGTTTGGCAATAAAGGATTTGTGAGCGTGCAAAACTCAGGCGTTTTCATAGATATATACACTCAATAGAGATATGCGTCAATAGAGCCGCCATCATGGAACAGGGGAGCCCCTCCTTTTTAATGCATCAGCGTCAATGTAGGCAAAGGTCTAACGGAAATAAAATCACCATAAATCGTCATGAATGCGATTTTTTTTTTTTTTTTTTTTGGTTCGTTCCAACGGTCAGACATGTATTTATCATTGAGTCCAGAGAAAATGTTTAAAAAAACACACACAAAAAAAAACTCTTTAAACATTCTTCCTAAGTTCCTAGTTCAGATTTCGTTCGTGTGAACATCCATGCACAGCACAAAAGTCCGGCATCATCCATGACTTCAAAGTACAGGCGGAGATGGCAGCGTTACCTACAGTAGCTACTTCCATAGACAGTAAAATAAATAGGCTACTTCCTATGACAAGACCCCTGTCCCAAGATGGCGGCGGTTTTGACGCATGCTTAGAAATCCAAGGTGACATCTAGTGTATACATTATATCTTTTTGAAGATATATATATCGTTTTGAGCAGTGAGTGGATTCTGACTCAGTCCAGGCTACCTCTGATTGGCCACTGCGTACGAGAGATCAACAGATGTCTGTGATTGGCTACATTGCTTTCTGCTGCAGAAACACGTTGTAAATAGAAACACTAGAGCAAAAACAATGTACACTGCACACACTCACACTCCAAGCTGTCTTATTTATCTACTCATTAAAAACGTATGTTTTCAAAAAAGAACATAACTGCTTCAAAATTAGTTTTCACTATGGGTGTGTGTAATTTCAACGCATCCTCGTCAAAGTAGTTCTGACGTCATACCTGTATAGTGTTTTGCAATACTGAACACAATAAGTAGGCTAGATTGTAACAACCAATGATTATTGTCAATCTAAGTACATAGTAGTTAAAGGTACCTAATATAAAGTGTGATACACTGTGTTACAGTGTAATTATACGTTTAGTTACGGAGTAATAGTAATTAACTACATGTACTTACTATAGGGTTGGGATTAGGATAAGGGTTTGGTTGAGAGATAGTTGCATGTAATTATGCATCATTTATAGTTATTACTATCATAACTAGCCTACATGGAATAAGGACACTGTAAAATAAAGTGTTACCCCGAAAAGTCATTGTTATGGTCAGACTCCCGAGACAGAGATCAGTCAATCAAGAGTTTTATTTGGACAATATGAGCAGGTGAACTGGAAGCAGGTGAGTGGAAGTGCAATGATGAATTGGAGACTCTTCTTACAGGAATGTGGATGGATAGATGAAGGCATGGAAGGGTGGAATGCAGGATCGCTGGAGACGTTGGAGACACGCAGGGAATCACACGAAGGAGAATGGAGACTAATGACGCTGGAGAAGGCAGGCAAGTCGTTGTAAGGTGAGTAGTCCTCTTCATACGAACGAGACCAGACAGTGACGTGTGTGTGTGTGTGTGTGTGTGTGTGTTTATGTAGTGGTAGTGATGAGGGTGATGATGAAGTGCAGGTGTGATTAGAACTCAGGTGAGGGAGTGCGCTGTGATTGGCTGGTGAGAGAGCCTTACAGATCTGTAACAATCATATGCATTTGAGTAAATTTGATAATTGTGGGGATTATTTAGTTAAGCTACTGTCGAGCTGCAAACCCCAGTAACGTGCCTTCCTGTTGTGCGACCGCAGTCTGAAGACGAGCGTGTCTCTCTCTGGACTCTGGGTTCCTGTCTGGAGTGAGAGACACAGCTGCTTCTCTCTTTCCTGTTGGCTTGTTTGGGCTTGTTTCTGCACCTGTTGTTTGTCTCCTGCTGTAGGTGTTGTTTTTAGAGCCGTTCAGGCGCAGATACAGCTGGTCTTGTCTGGACTCATCAGGCAGTGCACTAATCATCAGCTTCACTGCATGACCACACCAAAAGCACAAGAATAAAACAGGAAATTATCATTTTAATGAAGAAAACCAAAACCAAAGAAAACCTTTTTTTAAGAAAGTACGATTTTCCCCTGTTGCAACATCTATCTATCTATCTATCTGTCTGTCTGTCTGTCTGTCTGTCTGTCTGTCTGTCTATCTATCTATCTATCTATCTATCTATCTATCTATCTATCACACACTGTTTAAAACTTTGATGGTTTTCTCTTCTGCTCACCAAGACTGCATTTATATTTTATATATATTATAACTGCATTATGTTTTCTATTTGAATTGTTGGATTGCTTAATATTTGTGAATTCTCTGATGAATATAAAGTTGTTTTTTTTTAAACAGCATTTGTACAAAATATATTGTAACATTATAAATGTCTTTGTCACATTTGATCAATTTAATGCATCCTTCCTGAATAAAAGTATGATTTTTTTTTAAACACCAAACTTTTTAATGTAGTGTACATTAGTTTTAGTTGTTTTTTTTTTCATTAAAGTAATTAGAATTATTATTTGCATTAAATTCTTGAAAATAATGTTACAGTGGAAAAAAAAAATCCTAATGGTCCTAAAAATGTTACTTTTAATTAAAAATGTCTTTCTTTTGACACAATTTTCTGCAGTTTCGTATAAAATGTGTCTTGGCTGGATAGTGATTTTGGAAGTAATTAACCGACTTTTGACCTTAGTAAATATTTCTTATGTTTACCCACCCCCCGGTCCTTGATTGTGGCGTTTCAAAATAGTTTTGTTTTATTTGTATCCAACTTCCCTTGGACAGAACAGTGTGGTACATGTACCAGGATGTTATTGTCAGCAGATAACAGCTTTGACTGTCCACATCCTCTGCCTGGACAGGGAGGGGTGACCACTTCCCCACACCGGCCAGCTGAGGAAAAGCCGAAGTGGGCATTGTCTCCGCTGCGGCCTGCCTCTCTTCTCATTCCCACTGGGCACCGGGTCACACGTCGGACGAACACAAAGCTCTCTGCTTCATGACCCGAGACGTATCTAGTGATCAGAATACAACAGCGAGTTTGCGTGGCTAGGCAGCTCAAGTTATAACATCCGAAGTTCATCCCAACAGAAGGTTACCCTGTGCCAGTCGTGTTTTGTTTCTGTGCACTGAGCTGTAAAAACAGGCCATTGAATAAGATCTTTAGGGATTGTTTACTGAGGGCCGTCTCAGCCTGTTGCCGTGGTAAAGGAAGTGAAAAGTGTCCATCCTGATGAAAGTTGCAGCCCAAAGGGAGTAATTGTCTCCATGTGCTGACTTAATAAGCTCTCTGTGAGCGCTCTCTTTGTTAGATGCACTGGACACTATCAGGCTTGTAAGTTTCAAACTTTAGTGTGTAATGTTGCTGTTTGAGCATGAAAAAGGTCTGGAAAGTTCCACTCATATATCAGTGCGCACTTTTTCCGAACTCCCTGAAACGCCTCCATTGTAGTCTCGAGTTTTCTACCGCCAATGGACATGTCGCAATATTCCTCATTTAAATAAATCCAATCCAAGGCATAGTCAAAAATAAAGTGGGTTATGGTAAGAGGCGTGACCAAAATGTCCAAACGCGCTCAAAACGGTTGACCAATCACAACACACTGACAGCTGACCAATCAGAGCACATTATGCTTTTCTGAAGGAAGGGCTTCATAGAGACAGGAACTAAACAGGGGTGTGTTTCCCGTACAACGACGTAACTCGCTGTTTGACTACAATAGTATGATGCATCATTGAAGAAATCAACTAGCTAGTCACGACTGTTTCTCGAAAACACATCATCGCAAATTTGTCATTCAACCCCCTTGGTTAATGATGTCACGCAGCTACTTGTAATGAATCTGTTTGAGATCGAATTAATGCTAGATGTTTTGCTGTACATCACGGACATGACATCTGAGGACTAATTCTCAATTACTTAGCTTTATTTCCAGATTCAATCATAGGCTCGTTCTTTCGTACTAGAGTACATGCTCACATGCGCACTCTTCAAAAACGACATTTTAAATCTCTTGACAAACTAAAAGACGTAAATGACATTTGTATATATATTCGAAACAAAAGATTTAGACTGTACTGAAGGTCAGCTTGCTTGTTTTGCTCAAGATACGGATTTCTTGAGTCCACATGTCATGCAAACAAGAACCTGCTTCTAACCACAGGTCGAAAATTGTCGTTCCAAACACACAACTTTGTGCTGTCGCAACTATCGCTGCATCCGAAATAGTACACATCCCTACTACATAGTATTCGAAAAACATTAGACGAAAAGTACCCGGAGGACTTGCTACTTCCAGGGAGGAACAATTCACTGTCCCATGAGGCCACGGGATTTATTAATGGAGGTGAAGCGTTCACATGATAATGACAACATGGCGAATATAAAACATACTTTTTTAACGTTGTGAAGTAAGTTTAAATTCAAATGTAGTACTCAGACAGCACGTGGTTTTGGACACACCCTATCCCAGACAGCAACATATTGTCGCATCTGGTACATGTGGACACTATGTTGCTGTCTGGGATGGTTTTAGGAAACACCGACTCGATGAACTATTTTGGTAAACTCAACCCAGAGCTTTACTGACAGACAAGAGGAGCTGCAACGGTGTCAAATATGTAAAACGTAAGGTGTTGTTTTGAGCATTCAAGCATGAATACCTATTCTAGTGGTGCCCAAAAAACATAAGCATAATGAAGACCATAATAGGTTTTCTTTTAAGATTTTGTAATGTTTTTAAAGACGCCTCTTATGCTCACCAAGACTACTCATTAAAAATTCACACTAAGAAAAAATGGTTCTTTCAAGAACAGTTCACTGAAAGGAACACAAAACTGTTATTTCTTGTCATTCCTGCAACAACTCCCTTTTGGAACCTTTATTTTCAAGAGACAGATTGACAAGATTAAAATGTTAAGATGAGAATAAACTAATCAGACATTATATAAAGACATTACTAAAAATAAACTTGAACTGCTCTTTTCTAATTTTTATTCTTTGGAGGGAACTGCAGAGCTGTAGGTGCTGTGACACACACACACAGACACACAGACACACACACACACGCACGCACGCGCACACACACACGATTAAATGGAATTTTCTCTTAAATTTATACTATGCTTTTATACTATTTCATCTATTTGTCTTTCTCCTCATTACCTCACCATGACTCACCATCGCTGTGAAAGTTCAGAACATGTCATTTTAAAAGCTTAATTATTTTTCACATAGGAGGACGTTTTTGTTCCTGAAAGTTACAGTAAGAAACTGTTTTCTGAAAAGATCAATGAAGACTGGATTCCTCATGATACGACCCCTTTAAACCAAAGCTCAACTTTACTGCCACACATTCTTTACTAATGGATGTGCCTCTCAGGTCATTCATTCTGAGTGGAGCAAATCAAGGACGGAGCAGCGGTAACTCTCCCACACTCCCGAGAATGCATGATATCATTCTTGGGCTCAAGAAGAGACCGGAGAAACCCTGCTGGATCTGAGCGCTCGCTCCCTATTCCCTTAATGTGTGTGTGTGTGTGTGTGTGTGTGTGTGTGTGTGTGTGTGTGTGAGGGTTCCATTCCCTTCCACCAAAGTTTTGCTGTGTCTTCCAGCCCCAAACCAGGGAATGATTATTAAAACAAAAATAATTGTTATAGAGACCAAACTCGGAGACCATCAAAGCGCTGCCTGTGATTCGATTTGAGCTTTGCGAGAGGCTCTGGGCTTGTGGATTCGACAGATCTTATTGGGGCCTAATTTAAACGGGCCCCAGCGTGTCTGCCTGCCTCCCTTTGTTTACATGGCTGAAATCTGAAACAAATGTGAACATGATACTCCCCGTCCTCTGCACAGCTCCATTCAGCCTCTCTTGCACAGTTTGAAAGCGTGTGTGTATTTACATGTGCATCCATTGTGTCGTTTTGATTGCAGTGCTTGATCGTCAGTGTCTACAAATATACTCATCAGAGCTCACTTACAGACAGCTTACTGTATTTATACAATACCAGGAAGGATCAAATCATCTCTAATGATCCTGACATCTCTGGAAGGAAAGATATGACGCCCTTTTTAGAGAAAGTGCCCGTTTGAGAAGCAATGTATTTCCTTTATTAGAATCAAAATGAATTGTGCATCCATATTTATATATTGATATTATATTATCATTAAACTATTATAGTTTTGGTTACTATTTTGTATCAGAATTTATTTTTATATTTTTTTGTTTTCATTTTAACTAAAGGTTTAGTAATTTTGTTGCTTGTTTGTTTGTTTTTGTTATTTGTATTTTGTTTATTACTTTTTATTTATTAAAAAGTTATTTTAGTAGTCAACATTTGAAGTTGATCAAAACCTTTCATTCTTTGATGAACTTTTGATCCACTTCAAATGTTGACTATACTGCATATATATATATATATATATATATAAAAGGGTCACACTTTAAAATGACTTTCATTAAAGACATTAACCAGCATTATTATATTGCTAATGCATGAAATCATCAGCTAATATACATTCAAATAGTTAAAAAAGTCCTTGATTCATATATTTTCACATATATCCTTATTTGAATGTACTACTGATCAGCTAAATATTATTATAATATATTTTTAATGCTAAAAAAAGTATAAAAATATATAATTACAAATTATGTAAATAAAATGTATTTTATTTATAATTCTATTATAAATGAAACAGTATAATTTATATGTAGTCATTTATTTCTAATTCTCTTTATGTATATATATATATATATACATATATATTCTAGCTTGTGGTTTGTTCACTGTAACTTTTAATTACAGTTCTGGAGAGCCAAATAAATGTGGCAGGAAGTTGTCCCGTCCGTTATGCCCATCAGGAAGTGTGCTGGTCTAAGTCGGGCCTGTGTCCATGTGTTGGTGGTCCGGCACGAGGAAGGCATTGTGTGACAGCGGCCCATAAAGCAAATGTTTCCTCTCTGTCTCTATTCCAGGCACGGATATTGTGTCTCTTCCTCTGACGGTTCCTCTATCCCATGCCACATTTACATTTCCTTATTCTTTGTCCATCTGCCTTTGTTTTCTTTTTCACAAATGGCCTCTTTTTTTTCCCAGAGGCCTTTTCTGTTTTTGTTCTGAAAATGACTTCCTTCCTTCCTTTACAAGCGGACCCCCTGAGGCCGAGAGAGGTGTGCATGACGGTCTCTCATCTCGGGCTCAATGAGCGCCACACTGTTTCCCGTCATCTTGTTTCTAATAGTTTTAAAAAGCTTTATGCTCTTTAAAATAAAGGTTTTTTTTTATTGGCATTGATGGTTCCATTTAAGAACCTATAACATCCATGCAACCACTAAAGGTCCTTTACAGTGGAAAACGTTTTTTTTTTTTTTTTTTTTTTTTTTTTTTTAAGATTATTTTATTATTTAAAGGGCATGGCACTTTTATGCAAAATTCACTATTATATTTTTTGAACATATTTACGTGTCCGTAGTGTGTGTACACAACCATCTATCGTGGTAAAAATCCATCCCCTCTGTTTGTTATTTTCTCCATAAATTTGAAAAGGCGTCTCAAAATGAGCCATTTGGGAATGTCTCCAATGTGACATCACAAATGTTAATGCCCCGCCCACGACTGCTGACGGACTCTGCCCAATTAGCTTAGCTCCGCCCCTCAGTGAGCTGTACACAGTCCGCCATAGCATTTAACAGCAGAATTCAGGTAAGAACTTTATTTTATTAAAGCTACTAAAGATATGATATCAAGAGCAGTGAGTGATTTTCTATTTTTATTTAGTTGTTTGATTCTTATTAACAGCATTTACAGCATATCATGCTGCTGTCCCTTTAATACACGATCTAATACTATAGCCTACACATGCGGTTTCTTTACTTGCTGTTTGCGTTCACTGACACAACCAGCCTTGTGTGTATTTGATAGTTTAATGCTATAAGATGTGAAAGATAATACTCACGGGACGCTCTGTCTAACAGCCAGCTATCTGTGTGCGTGCTTCAGATGTGTGTGTGCTCAGAAAACCATACATCTGAAGTTCAGACTCATCATCTGTCTTTAAAACACATGCAGATAATACACTTTCATGATGATGAAGAACTGCAAAGTCACGTGAGCGTGATCGCGATAGAGATAGATAATCAAAACCAAACAGATGTTTTATTTTTTGCCAGAGTATCTGAGGCACGAGCTGTAAACTTAAAGCCTCCATACCGGGGTGTGAGGAGCAGCATTTAATCATTTGCATTTAAAGATACATGCACGAAAACAGCATGATTTTCCTTCCACTCAAAAATGGACAATTACAACATTACAACATTCTGGGGACACCTGAGACTTGTAAAAAATAGGTCCCCTTTAAAAACTGTTCAAGAACTGTTCCCTGATTGGTTCTTTGGGGAACCAAAAATGGTTTTTCTATGGCATTGCTGCAAAAACAGTGTTTACATTCTTTCTTTGTATTTGTTAAATTCTTTCTTGATATTTTCAGTATTGCCGTCAATGATACTAATCTATATGATCAACTGATCTTTACTACCAGTCAAAAGTGTGGACACCAGTCTTTACTATTACTATTTTCATGTTGTAATAATATCGAAGTCCTTAAAACTACGAAATTACATACATAAAAAAAGTAGGCTACATAGTAACCACAAAGAATGTTACATCTAATCTTCTATTTAAGTTTATTTGAGAAGTTTTGTTTTTGTCATAAGAGCAGCGAGGTGTCCTTGGGTCTGATCCGCCTCTGCTGTTGCCGTGGAGACCAGGAAACATCTGTGTGGAATTCCTGCAACTCCACAGCGATCACCACATCAAAGAGCTCAGTAATGAGCGCGCGCGCACACACACACACACACACACACACGCACGCACGCACGCACGCACGCACACACACACACACACGCACACACACACACACACACACGCACACACGCACACACACACGCCTCCAGGCTTACTTCCTCAATCACTCCACAAACCCCCAGATACTCCATCTGAGAGGCGACCGTTTTTCTTTCTTTCTTTCTTTCTTTCTTTCTTTCTTTCTTTCTTTCTTTCTTTCTTTCTTTCTTTCTTTCTTTCTTTCTTTCGTTCTTTCTTTCTTTCTTTCTTTCTTTCTTTCTTTCTAAAAATGGTTTTTAATTGGATCAAGAGTAGACTATGGGAAGATGAAAAATCCCATTTTTTTTAAACGACAAAGCTATTTTCACAATTTCCACATACATATGAAGCAGCACAACTGTTTTCAACATTGATAATAATCAGAAATGTTTCTTGAGCAGCAAATCAGCATATTAGAATGATTTCTGAAGGATCATGTGACACTGAAGAATGATGCTGAAAATTCAGCTTTGATCACAGAAATAAACAACATTTTGAAATACATTAAAATAGAAAACAGTTAATTTAAGATGTAATAATATTTCGCAATATTAAACATTTTAAATCTTACCAACTTCAAACTTTTGAACAGTATAAACATTGATAATTTGAATAATATTAATTGATCATATATTAACAATAATAATATTTTGTTATTTACAACAAATAACAATAACAATGTTATTTATAGATTTGTTTTTATTCAAATCAAACTTATAGGTGATTACAAACTTATAGATTTTTTTTAATTAGCATAAATAAAATTACAACAAATCTGCCACAACATAAACACCACACACACACACACACACACACACACAGAGATATATGTGTGTGTGTGTGTGTGTGTGCATACCATATTGTCTTTATTAGATTTTTTTTTTATTAACATAAAATAACAACAAATCTGCCAGTTCAATTAGGACATTTATGTAGTTTTTATATACGTACATTAGAGAAACAAATTACTGTTGTTCATCTTGAGACAAAACATAGAACTGAGATATTTTAAGTTTTATTTTAAGATAGTTTAAGTATTCCAAGTTGCTTTTATTTAAAACTGCTCAAACATGCATTTTATCCCGGGACTAGCTTAAATCATGGACATTTTTTCGAGGAAATCATGTCCTGTAGCGCCACCATGTGGTGCTTTCGACAAACATACTCAAGCTAAACGCAAGTAACATAGCAAACAATAATTATGAAATTATAGGGCAATGTAAAATAATTAATTATTATAATGGATGGCAAAACAATATTTTCCTGGGTTATTGGCAAAGGGAGGTATCTAATTTTCTTTATATTGCATTTCAATCTGGTTCTTGTCAACATAATAATTTGATTATTTTCCATCTGATTGTATATACTGATGTCTAAACTATGAGGACAATTTGACTTTTTTGCCCACTTGAAACCACATATGATATTCCTTCAAAGTCTTAGGGATGAAATGTCAAGCTAAATCAGAGCAGAGTATGTGGAAGAAAAAACACAGAGGAGCCGGTTAAACCAAACCACACATTCATTCGCACTGAGTGATGGAATGACACTGAGGCTGTTGTCATTGGAGGACTCGGGGCTAGCCGTGTGTCTAATGTATAATTACACTGCGAGTTTCCCGCGGGCCAGTGAGGAACGGCTGGAAAGATGTCGTTTGACTGGTCCCATGGCAACACTTGGGTCAGAGAGGACACATTTTTTGTTTAGGCCTTTTGAAGGAAGAAAAGAAGGCCGCTTTGAGGAGACACAGCGTGCGATCACATGAAGGAGGACTTCATTACGCTAGTGGAGTGGGCCGAACAGTAACAGTAACCTTTGGAATGAGCGTTAACCTTTGACTTTCTAATGCACCCTCGTGGGCCTGTTTCTGACATCCCGTGGAATGAGGCGCTGCTGCTGTCCTGTGCACTCCATTAAACTACACAATCGACCGGTCGTGTCGATCAAGTGACATTTTACAGCAGAGTTACGGTGAACTGTTACTGGAACACAATACATTTCATTCACAAACAAGCTAGCGTGAAGATTACTCTGTAAAATAAAGTCTGTCTCTGGCTGGGAAAAGCAGTGAGATCACTTCACTTTGAGGGAAACTTTTAACAAATAATTGTAAGCCTTTTTCGAATATCAACTGTATAGTAAAATTTCATGAAATTTAATTTAATAATCCTGATTATTCATATTATAAATTAAGAATTGTAAAAGAACATTCAGTTTTATGGAATTTTAAATGGAGTGTTTAAACAAAAAGCTGACTTTGATGTATAAATGCTTACAGTTTTTTCTTCTGTTGTCTAAATGTGTGATGCAAAAAACACAGTTGTGGTTGCCAGAAATTCAGAATAAAACGAATAAAACATTATTTCAGGTATATTTGACAATTTATGACCATATATTTCATGTTGATATAATGTTAATTTACTAAAATCTGCTTTTTACCATAAAATGTACTGATAACCACCATAATACAGGTGGTTTAACAGTAAGCCACATGATAAAACATGCCTAAAATTCATCATACACATGAACATAAAATATAATCATATGCAATCTGACTTACAGGGACTTACTGTTTTTAACGTAAATTACGCAAAAACATATTTGACAGTAATATAGAGTGAAATTACATAAGTGCCACTCTGTCATTGTGTGGCTGTATTAAAGTCCACAACGATGGAGAATATAGCAATAGTCTTTAATGCCAAAAAATCCAACAAAACACACAGGAAAAACCCCCTCAAATGAACTGTGGTCTTAAATACACATGCAAAGCAAATGAACATAAACTGAAAAAGGTGTAATTTAAATCATAGAAACAAACTAGTGGCAGGAAAATGAGAAAAAGGGAAACAGAAAATATCATTAAACCAAAACAGAACATACACATGACACACTTAGGCCCGGTTTCACAGACAGGGCTTAGATTAAACCAGGATTAGGCCCTAGTTCAATTAGGATGTTTAAGTTGCTTTTATAAACATGCCTTTGTTAAAAACAGTACTGATGTGCAGATAAAACATTTTAAGAAACATCAGTGCAAGTTGCTTTTAGTTAAAACAGCTCAAACATGCATTTTAGACCTGATTGTATCCCATTTTTATCCCCGTTCATGAGGATATGTGAAAACAATGAAAAAAACGCTGTTATTCTGCCAGGCCAGGTTTATAAAGAAACATGACGCGCCTATAGTCTGAACACGTCACAGTTTTCACAAATACGTGTTTAGTTTACACAGAGACGATCACAGTATCATTTTCAAAAACGTACACTCTGAAACTACACTGTAAAAAGTAATTGCCATTTCAACTTTTTTTTTTGTAGACACAACTAAATTTGTAGAAATCGTCCACACTGTAAAAAGGAATTTTGATGATTTGTTATCACAACTTTTTATATTTTGTCAAATCAACTTAGATAATTAATGTAGTTCAGATAACATCATATATTGAGTTTCTATTTATTAAACCAATCTCCTTTGTTGTATTAACTAAACATTTTTATTTCAATGAACTCAAAATTTTAAGGCAACCAGGTAACTTACTTTTTTAAGTTAATCCAACTTTTTTTTTTTACAGTGCAGACAACAAGAACATTTAAGTTTAACTGTCCTCAACTAAGTATAACTAGTTGTTTCAACTAGAAAACGCATGTTTTCAAAAGATATATTGTCAAGTTGACAAAAAAAATTTAAGGCAGCGGGGTAACAAAGTTTTTAAGTTGACTCAACAAATTGTTTTTTTACAGTGTAGTTTTCAAAAGTTTGAGTTTTCAGGCCGCTAAAGCGCCCTTGTCATGTAAATAAACGGCCAAAATGCATACAAAGTTTTCCGTTTCTAGTTGAACCCGGTGTCGTGTAAACGGGCCCTCAGTGAGCCAGGCACAGACAACAGACAGCGTACTGAATAAACTGGCAATCATACTGAGAGAACTAATGAACAAAACAAGGAGCAGGTGTGATAAATCAATGAAACAATTAATAACCATGATGACAACCAATGAAAACATTCTCAGTAATCATAATAACAAAATTAAATGCATTACATGGGAAAAGATAAGAAACAAACCAAAAGAAAATGGAACTGAAATAAAAACATAACATTACATATATCTCACACTCAAATTTCATAAGGGCCTCCTCAGGTTCCAACATACCAGTATATATGTTTGAACGCGAGAAGGCCTTTATAAAATTTGAGTGTCAGAGATTTTTTAGCAAATAACCCGGAGCTGGACTGTACCAGTCCCTACCAGAACAGCATGGACATTCTTTCAACATGTTTTGCTGTAAAAATAATTAAGCCCAAAAAAAAAAAAAAAAAAAAAAAATATATATATATATATATATATATATATAATATGGTACCCTTAGGCTTTAGTTTTTCATAATTATTTAATAATCCTCACAGCTGAAATAATTGTAATAAAATAAATTGTGTAGAACATCTCTCATAGCAAAATATATTGCAGATATTGTCTTATGATGGAAAATATAAAACATGTTTCAACTGACCTGGCTACCTCTATTAATGTTTACATTTTATATAAAAAGTAAAAAAAAAAAAAAATGTAATAGTCTTGATAATTTATTTTGACTCGAGTCTAATAAAAGATGGAATTTTTGCCGTATAACAAAGATGTCACCTTGACCACACTCAAATGTTTGTGGCAATTACAAGGTTCTGCTGTCAGCCTCAGAGAGCTCAGTTTCAGTGCACATAAACTGGCCCTGATTCTCTTCAGTGTGTTTATGAGCAGCCGCCCGGCGACTGGCAGAGGTGGTGTGGAAATTGAATTTGGAACCAGTGCATGGGATTCATGTACTGGAAAAAAGATGGAGGCAATGGGAAACTTGCCCTTGTTTACAGATGACTGCTGCTAATCTGACCGTAAATAAAGGGTGATATTATTCAAGCTTTCATTTTTTAAATTAAAAATGATTTTATTGTACAATCACACACACACGCACGCACGCACGCACACACACCATGTGTTTGTAGAGGATCATTATTACAGAAAAATAATCACCACTGAAAGCACACACACACACACACACACACACACACACACACACACACACACACACACACACACACACACACACACACACACACACACACACACACACACACACACACACACACACACACACACACACACACACCCACCTGCCTATCTGAATGACTGATGACAGCCTTGACTCACTGGTTTCATAGCTTCAATTTAATCGAGTTCTAAACCTTGAAAAGTTGCCTTGAGAAAATATTTGAAATTCAGGTCAAATGGGGACTGTTTTTGCTTTCAAACAATCTAACAGATCATACACACCTCAAATTGCGTCAATAAAATCTGAAACATACAATTCTGCAGGGTTGCAAATTCATGATGCACGACCTGACTGTGGCCAATAGGGGGAGACAGAGACTAAGCCACAATACGGCAATTCTCAATAAATAATGTCAATAGTAGCCTATATTTGAAATATATCCTACATTAATGAAAATGGACGATTTGGAATTAGAAGATTGCTCTTCTTTAAAAGCACTTCCTTAAAAGTGAAATGTCTTGCTTTCATTATGCGGGAGTCACACTAGTTTTACTGGCACAACATTTTAATACGTCGTAAAATTTGTATTACATTTTTCAACCTAAAATTGGGCGCGGGTAGTTAAACAAAAGAAAACAAATGTTGGTATAGCATCAATACATTTATCCAATCTAACACGAGGTCATTTGTTTAGTTGTGTCATGTGATCTCCGGGTTGAACCTGACGAGGCCTTTGAAATGTTAGTTTCGGACATTGTTTTTTTTTAGCGAAAAACCATTTCAATATCGGGCTGTCACTTAATCAAAGCTATCATATGGAGATTCAAAAGATTCAGACTTGAGAAGATTTGGAATTTACGGACTCACTGTTATGATACTTTTATGGTGTGTTTCGGCTTTATTGAAGCTTGCTTGACAGTCAGTCGCCTATTCAGATTCTGTGAATGGAAGAGAGCAGCTCGAACATCATCTCGTGTTCCAAGGAGAACATAGGCTACTTTTACCAGGCTCTATAACAAAATAATGGTGAGTAAAATAATTTTAAATATATAATTTATTTTTAAATATATATATATATATAAAACTAGGGTCATATATTCAAAGCATTCTTCACCTCCTAAGTAAATTTTTTTTAATAGGCTAACGTTACTTGGATGCCTGCGGTTATATAAGTTGTGTTAGCGTTCAGTGAAATATGCCAGACGTGATTTATACAATATATCAACACATCAACACACTATTTCCCATTATTCATGATTATTTTCAGCTCAAACACCCTTAACCTGAAATAAACTTGTGGCTCCTGTGAATGTTGCCTGCAGTTTTCTGATGATTGATGCATAGGCTGGGTGAGGTGATATGAAGATATCTGTCACAGGTAAGTTACATTTGTGGAATGTTGTTTATCGAGACTTTGCACTTTGTAGGAGCACAAACAAAATGCAAGATTATGGAAGAATATTGAAGCATTTTTGCTGTGAACAGTATGCTCACAGTATGAACAATTCAGATTGTCTCAATAAAGTACATATAGAATGCATGAACATTAACAAAATAAAGTATAACCAGAGCACACATCAAATACTGTGCCCCACAGTGCATTGCGGTACTGGCTAGTATTTCCCTCTCTTGTTTTTAATGTGCAACAGTCGGGTTCTAGAAGTAAAAATCCCATTCAGTTTCTCAATTGGGGATTTGATTTTGAACTATAACTTAAACCTTCAAAGACAAAGGTTACAACTATGAGGTTGTTAATCGATGGTATGCGTTTGCTGAAGCCGTCAGTCTGCATTAGCCTATTTCATTTTTTTTTATTTTTATAATCCTGTTCAACAGCAGAAATCCTGTTAAAAACTACATTACCCATGATTCTGCAGTGGAATTTCCACCAAACGAAGGATTACGACAAGAAAATTGCATCAAGAGCTCTGCGAATGATTTAATAGAATCAGTCTCTCTATGCTTTCAAATTACTTAAATACATGCACATTTTGCAAGAAACGTAACCTATATTGTTAACATCCATTTTTTGATGATTTTGTATTACGACTACTACTACTTTAAATGGTAGTAAGTGTATACCTTGCAGTAAGCAGCTACTATTCTGTTCCGAATAGCCTATTTATTTTGTGCTGTAATGGCAATTCATTTAGTTTGTCTTCCTTTGTGCACATTCCAAAAAAACTGTTATTTGGGGTCAGCTGGAAGAGTTTTTAGTTTCAGGGCATTAGAATACTCTAGGCAGGTCTAATATCTTATTAGGCCTGGATTTTTTATATTCAGCTTAAAACAAATTATTTGTGCCAATATCAAATATGCGTATTGCTCATTCAACAGTGAACTGTGAA
Organism: Semotilus atromaculatus; assembly: GCA_031834385.1. Taxonomy (NCBI): domain Eukaryota; kingdom Metazoa; phylum Chordata; class Actinopteri; order Cypriniformes; family Leuciscidae; genus Semotilus; species Semotilus atromaculatus. Next base: position 7,438,140 of record JAULUF010000025.1, read on the forward strand.
AGGTCAAATATATATAACTTATATGAGAATCATATTCTTCTGCTTCCCTCTAAAAAATGTGTTGGCTCAAAAAATTAAATAAAAATTAATGCAACTATGCATTAACTAATTCGGCCAGTGAAAAAGATTGAAAAAAACTTTCTCTGAAATGTATTTTACACTATTTGATTTATTTATTCAAAAACAAGTCAAGGATAGGCTGCTAAATGTTTTTATTAATGTAATGTGACGCATATCTGTATTTCATATTTTCCTAATGTCTTGTACCGTTAAACATGTCATCACGTGGATGAATAATCATATGCAAATGATATGCAGATAAGGATATGCATAGTAAAACGAGGCGTTATAAGCTCCATATATGGTTATTTCGGGGAGGAGACGCTTGTGCGCACAATCTTCCGCTGACTGGGATTTATAAAGTGAATTCTGTGCAGGTTCTGGCGTACGAACGGTTTTATAAGTCTGAATATTTTTTTGCGTACGCCATTTTTGGCTTTTCGGCGTACGTACACTTTTAGTAAGAATCCTACGCACAGTTTTATAAATGAGGCCCCTGAATAGTAACCTGCAACCCGTCACCACCCGTTGAGGACTCCTATATATACTCACCCATGTTGTCCTGAGTTTGTCTGATCTACTCATTCACTACCAGTGTATGGCTTACCTAACTCCCTCTTCATCTGTGTTTACCTGCTTTCTTTGTGTCATTCCCTACTCAAGTCATCGAGTACCTGCAAAACCAAAAACTCTCTAAGTTAAGTCTGCCATATTGCCAGCCATCTGCTTGCTTTGTTAAATAAACATCCGTTACCTGCATTCCTGTTGTCTGCCTCTCTGTTACATTACAGAAGACCAGACCAACAATGTAACATCAAAACCAGAGCTCACTTACCAACAATATCTGATCCATTTGCAGATCTGTTCAAACAACTTTGCCACATTCCCTCCCAAGTCCCATGGCCCAACCAGCAACAGTAACTAACCAGTAATCATCTGTGTCTGTACTGTGGAGCTGAGGGTCATCTCGAATTGTCCCATTCGTCCTCCTCGTCGTGCTGGAGGACTCCGTCGCTGACAAGGATGCCATGAATGCTAATCCACTCACCTCAGATCAACTGGTTAATTGGACAAATCTTATTTTGGAGTCCACATTGTTTCAAGAGCTGCTTCCAACTTCCTCAACCAACTACGGCTACCATAACCATTTCTTCCACAGCCATCAAGAGTCCCATACCAGAATCATGACCAGAAGTTCCAGAGGAATATAGGGCGTTCCAGGATATATTCAGTAAATGAGCTGTAACCAAACTTCCTTTTAGTCTGCTATGGGACTGTGCCATCTAACCTGGGACCAATTTATCTAAGGGCAAAATGTATCCACTATCGGTCCTGGAGCAGAAGGCCATGGAGGAGTACATTAAGGCGGCTCTTCGTCAAGATTTCATCCATCCCTCAATCTCACCTGCCGCTTCAAGCTTCTTCTTTGTGGCCAAGAAGGATGGAGACTTGAGGCCCTGTATTGACTACCAAGCTCTCAATGCTCAGATTGTCAAGTACTGCTACCCTCTCCCCTGGTTCCGACTGCATCTGCACAGTTGCAAGATGCAAGCATTCACCAAGTTGGAACTACGTAGCACCTACAATCTCATCCAGATATGGAATGGTGATAAAAGGAAGACCGCGTTCATTAAACCATCAGGCCACTATTAATTTCATTTCATGCCTTAAAGCTGTCCAACTCACCTTCCGTATTCCAGGGTTTCATGAATGAGGTGTTCCTGGAGTTTCTCCATCCCTTCGTCATAATCTACATTGAATACATCCTGATCTACTCCCGGAACCTGGCCGACCATCGCCATCCCTTTATGCAGAACCTTCAAAAGCTACGTGAACACCAGCTCTTCCTAAAACTGGAGAATGGCAAGTTTCATCGTCCATCCATTCACTTTCTGGGATATGTCATTGATGAATTTTGCATCACCATGAACCAGTGAAAGGTACAAGCTGTAAAGAATTGTCCACTACTAACATCAAAGAACTACAGCGACTCCTTACCAATTTCTATCGCTCATATCCAATTTCAGCAAGATTGCCTACTCACCACCCTTCTGCATAACATGTCCAAGTCTCTGTCCTGAAATCCATCTGCCATGGAGGCCTTCGAACGTCTAAAAGAAGCATTCGATCAGGCTCCCACTCTTGTTAATCCAAATCCCAATTTACCATTCATTGTCAAAGTGGATGCCTCCACCAGTGGAGTAGGAGCAATTTTATCGCGGCAGGAAGATCCACCCCAACTCTATCCATGAGCCGCCTTCTCCATGAAACTGTCCCCAGTGGAGCAAAATTACAACAACCGTGAACTGCTGGAAACTAGCAGGTCAAACTAGCACTTGGAAGAGTGAAGACATTGGCTGCAGGGAGCAAAACATCCATTCGAGGTAATTATTGACCATCGTAATCTGGAGTACCTACGAGAAGCCTGAAGACTTAACCCTCGACAGGCCCGAAGGGCTTTATTCTTCACATGCTCTGGTCTCTTACCGGCCGGGACACAAGTACATCAAGGATAATGCTTTATCCCATTTATATGCTCCAGTCTCAACCTGAGCCAATTCTTCCTCCAGCCACTATCAATTATTCCATTCAGTAGACCCGGGCTATTCAATTGACGGCCCCAGGGCCGGGTCTGGCCCCTGAGGGATTTTGTACCGGCCCTTTAGGCGTAATTTGCGGTTGGGCTGGTGGGGCGGGTGGGACATGTCCCCACCACTTTTGAATCATCACTCGGCACGAATGTACCAATAGAAATAAAAAAAAAATCTCCAGTTAACTAGTAGCAGAGCATTCATTTCGTTCGTTTGTCAAATAAGAGGCAATCTAGCGCTGAAATATGTTGTTTTTTAAATCAAGTGATCAAAGTGCTCGTTGCACGGATACTGTGTACTGTGATACTCGCGCACAGTCTTCACTCGGACGCGCGCTTCTATCTGTTGTGGAGACTCTATTCAGTGAAATTACAAAACAAAATGCACACAAACATGTCCCTGCCTGATATTCAACCACTGATAAACATAATCGGTTTTGATGAGAAAAAAGAAAAAAAAACCTATACGAGTGCAGAACCAGAACCCAGACCCGCTTGGCAAAAGTTCTTCTGCCACTGGACCATTTAAATACACGCTCAAAGTAGTTGAATCTATGTATTTATTCATGTGAATATCTTAAATATCTGTGATATGGCTGACCTAGACTGATTGTCAGGTCAGCAAAATGGACAAAATGGACAAAAGTTAGTACAGTAGTAGTCTGTGTGGATTCATGGGGCAGTCTATTTTATATTTTTACTTGAATTAGTATTGTATTGTATTGTTTTAGAGTTGTATTCAGTTACCATTTAGCTGCATTTCTGTTTTTTTGTCAATTCTCTTTGTCAATTGAGGATAACGAGCTGTAAAGTTGTGTCGGTACAGTTATGTGCAATTAAGTGGATGTTTTCTGTTGGTTAATTGCATTTCTCTAATTGTCTGTGTCTCAGATTTTTTCAACATATTGCCATTTGAATGTAACAATGACTTGGGCCTATGTGTCTTAGTGCATAACAATGTGCATATGTTGTTCTGCATTTACAAAATAGAATATATTGATTACTTCAGTATGTTGTTGTAATTTCTTTATTTGTTACCATAATTACTCATATTCTCTTGCCCCTTATTTTGCCTCAGTTTCATGAACTGGTCCCAATTTCAAATTAATTGAATAGCCCTGCAGTAGACCCTCAATGAACAGATTGTTGAAGCAATGCAGAGTGAACTAGCTCCGACGGGAGGTCCTGAGGGGTATCATCTATGTTCCATCTGCCTTACATCTGCCCCTCATGGTCTCAGTTCGCTCGTCTCCAGGATCAGGACACCCAGGCAGCCAGCAAACCCTCTTTCTCATCCGCAACCATGACTGGTGGCCCAGTATGACTCAGGATGTAAACTGCTACGTAAAAGGCTCTAAATCACCAGCTGCCATTACCCAATGCTCAGAGACCTTGGTCCAACCTAGGAGTTAATTTTGTCACTGACTTACCTCCATCCAACTCATACACCTGTATCTTAGTTGCTGAGGATAATTTTTCTAAAGCTTATCAACTCATGCCCCTCAAGAGATTACCATGTACTATGGAGACAGCTGAAGCCTTGTTCCACCATGTGTTCTGTAACTTTGAATTACCTAAGGACATTGTGTCAGATCGAGGACCACAGTTCATTTCCAGAGTGTGGAAAGATTTCTTTCAACTCCTAGGTGTATCAGTGAGTTTATCTTCCGGGTACCATCCACAATCGGATGGGCAAAAGATTCTCTTGTTTCTCTTAACACAGGGTCTGGTGCAGCTGATGTGCCTCCCCCTCTGGTGGAATCCGATGTGGACTTCATCTACACTGTCTGTACCATCTTGGACTCCAGGCGATGGGGCAACCGAATCGAATATCTGGTTGACTGGGAGGGTTATGGACCAGCCAAAAGATCTTGGGTACCACAAGAGGACATCTTGGATCCTGCTCTGTGAACAGACTCCCATGCCAGTCATCCAAACCAACCTGCACCTATAGGCCGGCCACACTGGTCATCAGGAGCTGCCGTGGAGGGAGGGATACTTTTCCCAGCCGCTCTAGATTTTGGACTATAGTTGCACAGTTGAAACAATGAATGAATGAATGAATGAATGAATGAGGCATTTATATAGCGCTTTCATATGTACTACTGTACACCCAAAGCACTTCACAATTGTATCAGGAAATCTCTCCTCAACCACAACCAGTGCAGTGTGCAGCATCCACTTGGATGATGTGACGGGAGCCACAGTACAACGGCGCCAGTGCGCTCGCCACACACCAGCTATAGGTGATAGAGCCAATTCAGTGGATGGGGATTATTAGGAGGCCATGACTGACAAGGCCATTGAATGGAATTTGGCCAGGACACCGGGGTTACACCCCTACTCTTTAAGAGAAGTACCATGGATTTTTAATGACCACAGAGAGTCAGGACCTCGGTTTAACGTCTCATTCGAAGGACGGTGCTTGTTACAGTATAGCATCCCCTACTGGCCTCACTAACACCTCTTCCAGCAGCAACCTAGTTTTCCTAGGAGGTCTCCCATCCTGGTACTAACCAGGCTCAACCCTGCTTAGCTTCAGTGGGCAACCAGTCTTGGGCTACAGGGTGATATGGCTGCTGACATATCCTATTAGTTGTCTGGGCTACCTTTCCGAATGGCTTATCACTAGTGGCCAGGCCTATGTGTGACTGAGCTACCATGCCGAATGGCTTAGCTGTAGAAACGCGCAATATGTTTTCTCGTTAACAAAAGATATACGTTGTAGGGCTGTCACTTTTTATTCGATATTCGAATATGCATTCGAACATGACGTGAAATATCCGTATTCGAACTATAAATAAACTATCCGGTTTTTAAAGTGCCATGTTTAGTGCATTTTTTACAGTCTATGATTAGACCATTTGTTTTTTCATTTTATTGTTTGCCATCTCATCCAGGAGCGGGCGCTCTAAACGTATTGTAGCGTCGGCCCATGACCAAATCAAGCGAATAATTGCCAATAGTCTCCCTGTTTTGAAAATGGAAGATAACGCACAGAACGGCCAGCCTGAGCGGACAATTACGACCCCAACTCATCTAAAAAGTAGTGTCTGGAAATATTTTGGGTTCTACACGTAAATACCACTTCTCTCAACATTGACGCGCAAATACCTGTGTGTGCGCGCGCGCTCCGAGCGCGTTCTCCACCGCGGGGAACATCGCCAATAAAAAGAGAGCCGCACTTGATCCAGATCAAGTTGATAAATTGGTGTTTCTAGCAAACAATATTAAGACATGAATTAGGCTAGGCTATAGACCTTACTCCTGCTGCTGTTTAAGCTGTCAAGTTTTTGTTTGTGCCGTGCCGTGCTGTTCCGATTCAGTTTTTTCCCCCATGTAGCCTAATTTTGTGATTGGCTATGCATAGTGCCACTTCATATAGATTACGTTGATAACCTGCTGTTTAAAACATTAAGTCAAATATTTTTTTATGTCCTGTTTATGACTGTCAGACTGTTAATAAATTTGTGATTGAATCTCCGTTACGGTGTTTTTCTTTTTTTTTTTTTTGTGGGGGGGGGGGGGCGGGGCTCGTAGAAATTCGAATATATTCTAATACATTGCTTGATATTTGATAACCGTTCGAATTTGATTTTTCTCAAAAGTGACAGCCCTAATACGTTGCAAGATAATAGAGATAAGAAACCCACAAACCACCAGCAATCATAAATGCTGCAGCTTAAATGCTTAGTAACTCACACCACAAAACTGTTAAATATAATGCTTGGATTAAACTGTTATGATTGCTCATTTATAAGCAAACCACTCAATATGCACAGCTATTTGGAGTAAAAGAGTGTTCACTTATCTTAGATGTTGATTTCAGATGCTTTCTGAAAGCATACTACCAGTATTTGAATGTTGATGCAACAGCAACCAATTAGCTGCAATATGAGATAATGATGTGATCACTAGCAATGAGTGAAGGCCTATCAGACCTATCAACATCTATAGTTTCATGCCATATCTAGGTATTAATAAAATAATGTCTAAAATGTTTTTATTTTTATTATTAAGACTATATAATTATTATTACTACACTATAAAAAAATAAAATTAAAAAAATCATATTTACAACTTCACTTATTCATTGCAAGAGTTAAACCAGCAGGGAAGCTTTACGTTTCTGACAACATACTCTTCTCATTACAAATCTGTGTGAAAGTGTAAAATGCTGTAATCTGTTTGCAACAATGTTGGAAATTATGCAAAAGTTAAAACAAAGTGTAAGTGCATGCTACTTGATAAACTCATAACACATGCAGAGATGGAGTGTGCTGCATTTACTGTGATCCGAGCCTTTCTCACATGCTGAAAACACTGGATTATGAGTTGCTCGCATGTAACAGCGTGACACGCTTCACTCTGAAACATGCAGTGCTACAGACTACTTTTATTTAATTAAAATACGCACTGTGGTGTGTCAACTCGCTGTCTGAGAGAAAAGAGTCCAAGAAAGAGCAGCTGGTACCAGTGTATCTATACTGTAGAAAATTAGTATTAAAAAGTGTTCTAAATATTTCAGTATCGATATGTAAAATATATTTTTTGACAACAAGGCCCAGAAAACAAAATGCAATCCTCTATGCATACATTAGCGATAGAATTTGACCAATTTTGTAATAATTGTGTAAGTTCATCTATATATTGTATATACCATTTGTATATATACAGTATATTAAATTTAGATATAACAACTTTAGTAATTAGAACTAAAACATGGCAACCATGAATGAATGAAAATGTATGAATGCATATTTTCCATATTAAGCAGAACTAAGAGAATTATGGGCTAATGTTGGAAATTAAGACTATTGTTCATTCAGTGAACAAAGGGTCTATTACAGATTTACAGTAATTTCTGAGCAAATATATTCACTATCACAAATATATATGATATTACGTACCCCATACACCTTATTCAGAGCAGCGCCATGACAGGTATGAAAGCAAGGCTGTGAGGGAGTTACCATGTTTTCAATGGCATCTGCTGTAAAAAACTGTATAAAAGTCCTAGATTACACATCATTTTCCACAGCTCATGTTGTCTGGAGTTTTTTTGTCTACTGAAATTTCTTTGAAAGATATTTTTGCAGTGTTTCATCAGCAGAATAATTGTATAACAATACAACCCACTGAAGAGATGTACCATATGTTTCTCCTCCCATTAAAAATCAAAGATGGCGCTTCTGTAAATAAGGTCAATATTTTAGGACTTCACAACGGTTTTATCAGTTTGCCCTCCTCTTAGAACGTTTACCTTGGTCTTCAAATGCTAAACAAATCCATCTGCAACAGCACCCTGAATTAAGCCAAAGACACTGGACCATTTTGAAAAGAATCCACTGTGACGATGTTCTTCCTCTTAAGATCCTATTTAGAGGTGGTTTGTGAGGATTAAAGGGTGTTTCTGTAGTTTTTATCTAGTATTTGAGCACTTGATCACAGAGGCATGCCCTAATCCGAACATCAATGTGGCCCCATCAGTGCAATGGCTCGAAGCTGCCAAGTGAATGGACCACAAGCTTGTTTGGAGCCGGCTGTACGTGTGCTATTAAAGTTTCAGGCTGCTCGCTTTGATAGCTCATGTCAAATGTCTAATCTGATAAAATTCACCCCTCTCTGCCCGTTGAAGTAAACGCTGCATCCATCAATGGAGATTACATGAGGAGCTTTTTGTTTTTGTTTTGTGAAGATTAGGTCAGCTTGGTTGAACATGAATAGGTTTGCTTATATGTATTAGTCAGAGCTGATTTATTGTGTGGGATTATGAGTTCTGGTTTATAGATAAGGCTTTCTGTTGGTGACATGATTAATGGCACGCCTTCAGCTCCCAAGTATCAGATGCGATAAGATCGAACGACTGCAAGCACACGTCTAAAACAGGATTATGACAAGGCTGTGTAAAGCTTCGTAAACCACACCAGTGTGTTACTGAGGCGGAAGGGTGCTTGATTTAAAAGAACAACCACTCGTGGTCAACATAACTAGTTGAGGCCAATGTGACAGCCGTGTGAATCTGTGTATGACAAAGACCAGATGCCGGTAAACTTCCTGTGGGAGAGGAGTCGTGTTTCAGTTGTTCTTGCTTGATGTGTGTCACAGGGGTCAGGGCTGTTCAGAGATTGAACTGGACTATCATATTTTAAGAAAAATCTCTTCTGCTCACCAAGGCTGCATTTATTTAATTAAAAATGCCATAAAAACAGCAATATTGTGAAATATTATTACAATTTAAAATGACTGTTTTCTATTTGAACATATAGCCTATTAAAATGTAATTTATTCCTGCGATGGAAAAGTTTAATTTTCAACATCATTACTCCCGTATTCAGTGTCACATGAAATCATTTTAATATGCTGATTTGCTGCTCAAGTAACATTTATTATTATTACTGTTGATGAAAACAGTTGTGCTGCTTCATATTTATGTGGAAAACGTGATGCATTTTTTTTCAGGATTCAGAAAGTGTCAAATCAACAAATTTTGGAAACTTCCCTGGCTAATAGGTTGGTCTATTGGTAAAATCTGTTCACATATGCCAATGATGACATTTTAAAAATGGGAATGGCACATTTTGTCAAACAAGCCACTTGCTCACAATTTTGCTTTTTGTCTTTGAAGACAGGCATTAAAAATAGCTAAAGTTATTCCCCTGTTTAAAGCAGATGATCCACAATATTTTAACAATTATAGACCTATATCTATTTTTCCATGTTTTACAAAAATATTGTATATGAACAGATTATTTTTCATTTAGAATCATCAAATTCTATTCTTTACAAACATCAGTATGGATTTAGTAAAAATCACTCTGAAAATCGTGAATTTACATTTAGTATTAGACCTGTCAAAAGCTTAGTTACGAAAAGATAGTTACGTCTCTAATACGTCTCTCTACGCCGCTCCCTGCACAGTATTTATATATCCATTTAGAATCTTGTCTTGTTCTTAACAAATTTTGTTAGTTTTAAAGGTTAATTTCAGAGATATGGGGATCTCAGTGTGGCTCCATGTGCAAATTGTTGAACTTTACCCATCTTCAGTGGTCGAAAACAAAATATGGGTAACTTTTAAAACAACTAGGCCTATGTCACTTTTGATCAATTTAATGTGTCCCTGCTGGATAAAATCATTAATTTCTTTATATATTAGTTAGTTTTAACACAATAAATGGTCAATATTTCCTATTTACAGCAATTTCAGATCAAATATATAGTTACATATTGAATTTTGTCGAAATGGCAAAATATATCTTGTATTTATAGTATCTAGAAAATATCGTATGGACAACTTATGTTCTGTTTTCAGTCACATGGCACTAGAGCATTCCTTTGATCATTTTAGTTGTCAGTGAAACAACTCTTTTTGAGAAGTCAGGGGCATGAGGACCACAAGGCTGTGGATTTGTCCCGTTGGTGATCTTAAAAGAAAACCATGGTCTTTATCTGGATTCTTGGAAAATCTGTGTGAAAAGTGGCCAGGTCAGCAGTAGGGTCAGTATTGTTTAGTCTATAGGCTGCTCCCCCCACAGGAGAGAAGGCACCAGTTTTCCGTTTCTAAATGGCCGAGATTTATGTACAGGACTTCCAGTCTGTGAGATCATGGTCTCAGGCTCCAGGAGTTCTGAGTGTCTCTTACATCTTAGCATCTGAGCGCACACACACACATGTAATACACACCCTTGTTACACAAGACTCAGTAATAGGCTGTAACAGTGGTAACAGAATGAATTACACTTTCATATACTTTTCTTGTTATAAATCTATTATCAATATAAAAGGTAAATTTGTACACCATTGTAAAGCAGCCAATATAAACACACCAGTCACTGCACATCAGTTCTGTATTAATGCGGCACGAGTACAACACCCTTCGTACATGATAAAAACACTGTTGCACAAATTCTTTTGAGTTATTAGTGATGCATGTTGCTCAAACATAGCCATTTCAAGTAATTACATTTACATAATCAGATGACTTTTTTTCAAGTAACTAGTAAAGTAACATTACTTTAAAATTTGCAACATAGTATCTGAGTTACTTTTTCAAATAAGTATCGCAAGTTACTTTGTTTTTCCTGTTATTGACTGACGCCTCTGCTGTCTCCTGTCTGTCTTTGAACTCAAAACTTCATAAACTCGAAAATTAAACGTGTGTATATTAATGAATTCCTAACATTTGTAAATAGAGCGTGTTTTTCCAGCTGAGGTACTTTAGTTGTATAATATAGAATATCAATGGCAGTAATGTGTTACTAGTATCTCATTTAGAAGAATATTACTGAATATAAAAATACAGTACCAGCAATAGTAACTTCTTCATTGTTGTTAAGTTGTTGTATAAGAAGGATGATTGGTCAGTGTAGTATTTGTCCCACCCACTGTGATTGGATGGCTGGGTAAAAAGTGACAGTGACGAGCACTGCCTATTACCCAAAGTTGAACAGTAAAAAAAAAAAAAAAAAAAAGTGCGCATCAACTTGTGAAATATTATTGTGGTACATAGTGCATCAAAATGTAATGTCATCAGTTTGCCTAAATTAGAACAGAACGTTCAAATGTTTTACGCGCCATTTGGACGTGGTAGGAAGCAGGTGAACATTTCTGTTGTACCAGCTAACATTTTGAAAATACAAACATCTTTGTGAATCTGAAAATTTACGTCAGAATGGTTTTACGAACGATTTACACACACAAAAAAATTCTGCTTGTGTTTCATGAATGAGGCTCAATGTGTGTGTAAACTTGATGGCTATTGTAGTTCTAGACTGAATGTGAGCGTGCATTTACTCATCTCACTTGCTCAAAATCAGATTCAGTATTGCTCAAAATGAGTAAAAATTGTGAAATGCAAACTCAGAATATTACGCAAACCTGCAATATTGGAATAAATTAAATATTTGAAATTACACAAAAATACTTACTTATTTACTTACTTATTTAATTTCACTTTATAAACCAGTGTCTTTGCTGCTGACCTGTAATGGTCTAATTTCAATTGGTCTAATAATGATAAAAAATGACTTTGTACAAAAAATAAACACAAATGTGATGTTTATATAAAGTAATAGTGTTGTGAACTTTTTTTCTCCTATATTCTATTGTTCTGCGATCCAGAATGGCAGCACAGCTGAAAAATTTGAGTTGCTCCCTCTACTGTATAGACATGAAAACGTATTTCTTTCAGCCTGAGGCTTATTAGTTTCACTTATGATGTGAAAGGGCCCTTACATTTACCAAAAATATAACTTTTTTTTTTTCAATTAAAAAACACTCAAGCAAGCCCAGCCCAGGTGAGAAAAAGAAATGCACAAGTTACATAATGCATTACTTTCTATAAAAAGTAACTACGTCATGCAATTCGTTTTTCGGGAGTAACACAAAACCTCGGCGTGTAACCAGTCCTGCATCGGTTGTTCTAGAATTCTCCAACAATGCATTGTACTATTAAGCAGCGTTGCTGTATGGGAAACGCAGCCTAGATCAGCCAAGATGGGTTTTTTAATACTAGGTGTGTGTGGGCCGTAGACACTTGGGGGTCTTGGCTTGATAAACAACCATGTAAAAACCACCCAGAACCCCCTAGCAACCATATTTCAGAGCGCCAACAACTGCCCCAAACACCTTAGCAATTGCAGTCAGAACCTGGTAACCAACCAGAACATCCCAGTAATGTGGTGTTATGTTTCATACAGACAAAATGTAAAATGTTATGTTACTTTATTCAATATTTGAGTGTTTTGGTGAGCTGTGAAAGAGTTGCATAAAAAGAAAAAGAAAGTAATTTTCTAAATCACCCTTAGGTAACAGGGAGTGTTCAGAATGATGTCTTGATTTTCACAGTGGTCTGTGTAATTCTTCCATGTAGCTTCAATTTGGCAACATGATTAGATGTTGTTAATTTTAAGGGCCAGAAGGAATCAATCACTGGTTCACTCTCTTTATTTTTAGATTTTTAGACTTTCTGGCCCTTTTCAAGCAAAACTCCAGCTGGACCATAAAGGGAAAATGAGGCTTGTGTTTCAAAACAAAACAAAAACTTCACATTCTAATGCTTGTTTAAAGGTGCCCTAGAATGTTTTTTTTTATTATTTTATAATGTTTCCTGGGTTGCCCTTATAATGTTAGTATGTTTTTTAGATCAAAAATAGTCATAATTTAGAAATAAAAGGCATTTTTCCTAGCCTGATTTTAGTCTCTGATTTGAACACTCTGTTTGAAGGGGCGTGTCTGCTGTGAGAACCGGCCACTGCTGTGATTGGCTGACATGCTTGCATATGAAATATGACATGTGAAACTCTCTCGAATACTTTTATTACAGCTGTTATATACGTTTTAACTATTACAGCTATCGAGATTAACGAATCGTGAGATGTTTTTAAAGTATTTAAATCTATTTCCATCACATAAAATGTTGCTGTGATGAGCATTGAGCAAGCAGATGACAGTCTGTTGATCGCGAGACAACGCAGTTTCTCTCTCTAATGCTTTCACCAATGCAAACGATGACATAGCCTACTTCTATGAGAGCTTCGTTGTGCAGTGTAACAGCGTCATTGATTTCATAACGAGTTTGGCAAGAGAGATAAACTCGCGCTGTGTGGATTGTTCTTTGACCGCTTTCTGTATACTTTTTTCACTGAGAATTAGCCTATTTAACGTTAGTTATGTATGCTCGTTACTTGGAGTTTGCTATTACTGTACTAGGATCTTGCGCTGGATCTAACACAGTGTAAATTATCTTTAATAAAATCACTACTTACCGGTTGCGGGAATATAGTTGGAATTACCCCCTTCTTCAGTTTGAGACGCTGAGAGAAGCTTGATATTGTCCCAGGTTCGAAAATAAGTCCGTGGTGAAATGGGCAGAGCAAACTAACAACTTCGAATTAAACTGTTGCGGTATCCGATTAATATAAACATCAACCACGCGTCCACGCCTGTTGACATTTCTTTTCTGTGGGAAGGGTATGAAAATACCTCACATCCCCTGCACAGCCTGGAACATAGCATTTATTCCATGATCTGCCATTTTCTCTCTGATCCTCGCTTGTTCCGATGATGACTCGGCTGTGCAGTGCTTGTCATTGAGGGCTGGGATATGCAAATCTTTGGAGGCGTGATCCCCGACTGTTGCGTCACAGTCGGTATTATGTGGAGATTCGCCTGTTTTTCAGGGGTGTTTTTTAAAAACGAGATTTAAATAAGAAGGAGAAAACAATGGTGTTTGAAACTCACTGTATGTCATGTCCATGTACTGAACTCTTGTTATTTAACTATGCCAACATAAATTCAATTTCACATTATAGGGCACCTTTAATATCATATCTGATGATGGATATTTTTCAAGTGTGTTGTGGTGGGATGCTCAATTGTCTCATAAGTCTTGTGTTTCTAACCTCAAACGGAAACCTTTTTAGTCCACTAAATAAAATGGAGGTGATATATTAAAATGTTACACTTGTTTTGTTTTGTTTTGTTTTGTGACTACTCATAGACCTAATGAAAAGATTGTCAACCAGTATAGGTTTTTAAATAGTCGATGCAATGCTAAGAAGAAAAGGGACTGACTGTCAGGTTCAGAGGGAATATACCGTATGATACAATAATGAAATTACACTATAGATTTCCATTATTCATTGACAATTTTTTGGTGTAGTGATACTAAAACAAAAATACAATTGAAAAATCTCTATTAGGGCTGCACGAACAAGTTGATGTTGTGATATTATTGTGTTTTTCTTCAATATATAGTGATATGAAAAAATACAGGAAGTTTCACAAGATGACTTGAATAGCTTGGATTTTGGAAATAATTCATCGTTCTAGAATAATTGGGGTGATTTTTGCTCCCCCAAAAAATTACAGTATTGTTCCGAATATAAGACAATGTTTTTTTTTTTTTTTTTGGAAATAGATCTGAAAAAAAACAGGTCGTCTTATATTCGGGGTCTTAACTTTTACATGTCAATAATATACCTGCTACAATTGGTCTTATATTCAGGGGCGTCTTATATTCGGACCAATACGGTACTTTTTACTCTGAAGACATACAATTTTGCACCTTCTGGGTAGGGGGATTTTCTGTTACAGTCTAGTTTCTTTTTTTTTTTTTTTTTTAAGTGCAGAATTCTTTTAGGGTGGAACGACGTTTGGTTACGGCGTCTCAGGTTACGACCTTATCCATTGTTCCCTGAGAAGGGAACAAGGTGCTGCGTCAGAAGTAGCGATGCAGCCTCTGCATGATTGCGTCTGAAGCACCTGTTTAATCACTCATTAGGGAAAAATGTGGTTAAGGTCGTAACCTGAGATGTTCCCTTTCAACGGAACTCACGTTGCATCAAAAGTAGAGACGCTATATGAATTATAATACCCACTATGCAATACTGACAAGTGCTTGTTCTACTGTAAATTATGTCAAGCACAGCTTAGGACATAGGCACCTGAGACCCTGGTGTAGGGTCCAGATCCAGCTGTAGAATCTGATGAATGTGAATGTGTTCCCTCCACCTCGGGGTGGAGTCTCCAATCCCCAAGCCTCAGCCCCTGCCTCAACACGATGTCTTCTCCCTGATTTAGATACCCAAGGATGTACACTGCCCTCAGCAAGAGCAGGAGGATCTGGTGTAGTTTTTACTGTTAAAGTTTACAAAGATTTATATAGGCAACCATCGATGTGTTGTAGGACTGTCACTTTTGTGAAAAAATCCCGTTAGATTTGGAGCTGGATGTCAACCAATCTGGCTTCAAGAAAGGGCATTCAACCGAGACTGCATTGCTGTCGGTCACGGAAGCCCTGCGGATCGCAAAAGCTGCTTCCAAATCATCAGTTCTCATTCTCCTGGACCTGTCTGCTGCCTTCGACACTGTGAATCATCAGATCCTCTTGTCCGCCCTCTCATCACTGGGCATCACTGGAACCTCCCTCAACTGGTTTGAGTCCTATCTCACAGGTAGGTCCTTCAGGGTCACATGGAGAGGCGAGGTATCCAAAGCACATCAGCTGACCACAGGAGTTCCTCAGGGTTCAGTTCTCGGACCGCTCCTCTTCTCCATTTACACCACATCACTGGGACCCATCATACAGGCACATGGTTTCTCTTATCATTGCTATGCTGATGACACCCAGCTTTACCTCTCATTTCAACCAGATGATCCCACAGTAGCTGCACGGATCTCAAGCTGTCTGGTGGACATCTCGGCATGGATGAAGGAACATCACCTGCAGCTCAACCTGGCAAAGACTGAGCTTCTCGTCCTCCCTGCCAATCTGTCTCTACAGCACGACTTCACTATCCAGCTAGATTCTTCCTCAATCACCCCATCAAGATCGGTCAGAAATCTTGGAGTAATCTTTGATGACCAGCTGACCTTCACAGACCACATTACAAAGACAGCTCGATCATGCAGGTTTGCTATGCACAACATCAGGAAGATCAGGCCTTTCCTGACTGAGCATGCAACACAACTTCTCGTCCAGGCCCTGGTCATTTCTAGGCTTGATTACTGCAATGCTCTTCTGGCTGGACTTCCATCATGTGCAACTAAACCTCTACAGATGATCCAGAATGCTGCAGCCCGTCTTGTCTTCAACAAGCCCAAAAGGGCCCACGTCACTCCTCTGTTCATCTCTCTGCACTGGCTACCACTCGCTGCTCGCATCAAGTTCAAGGTGTTGACGCTTGCTTACAGATTGACCACTGGTTCAGCTCCCTCCTACTTCCACTCACTACTACAAGTCTACATCCCTACCAGAAGCCTACGATCGGTCAATGAGCGACGGCTCGTGGTACCGTCACAGCAGAGCACAAAATCACTCTCCAGAACATTCTCATTCACGGTTCCATGCTGGCGGAATGATCTCCCCACCGTCATCCGGAATGCAGAATCCCTGACAGCATTCAAAAGACAACTGAAAACTCATCTCTTCCGGGAGCACTTAACATAAAAAAATATATAAAAAATAAAAAACTAAAAAACTTTTCCTTTAATCCTCGCTTGCCTGGCTTATGCTACTCCGAGCTATGTCTGAACTTTGTATTTTGAGCACTTCTTGCGTTGTTTTTGCCTCTTCACGATGACTCGCTTGGTTTAGTCCTCAGTTGTAAGTCGCTTTGGATAAAAGCGTCTGCTAAATGACTAAATGTAAATGTAAATGTAAATGTAGATTTTTGAGACTTAAGTGTTCATTGAATCGATTGTAAAATTTTCGATTGTAAAATTTTAATTTGTAATTTTTTCATGTCTAAAGACGTTTCCACAAAAATTATGAAAATAAACAAATTCATAAACAGCATTTATGATTTAGGCTATTCAAAAATTCTAAATTATTTTACTTAATGATTCAATCCATGATAGACAACTGCTCAAAAATCAAACTTTAATGGACTTACTTGGGTCATGTGTTTTTTTTTTTATTGAAAGTAACAACACTTAGGCTAGGCGGGCGTATAATTAAACATGCAAATAAGGCTAGACCTATTACAAATTATTGGACAGGAAAACAAGTCGATCGACATTTTCGGGGTCCAGAGCAGAGCGTTTTTTATTCACTATATGTCCAGCTGTTGAGAAGACGCGCTCCGACCGCACTGATGTCCCAGGGACACTCAGGTACTTCATTGCGAGCTGCGCAAGGTGGGGGTTTTTCATACTACTTACAATCTTCCACCACAAAAGTGGGTTGCTGTCAGCTGGTAATGGTGGCTCCTTTTCATAAGCCATCATCTCCTGTAAGAGGTCGCTTTCGACGTCATTCACTCTTTCGTAGCCCCTTGTGTAGATGTCTCCAAACAGATCCCCCATTGCTGTTAAGGCCGTCTTTCCCCTGCTTGATTCCAAGCTGCATGGCTCCGCCTCCACGGGTTCGTCATTGTCGCCAGTCTGCAGTGCCAATTCCTCTCTGATGTTTGCGTGCACTTTTTGCTTCTGTTCCTCCGATAAATGAATTAAAATATGAAACTGAGGATCCAAGTATGCAGCTTTATTCAAAAGCAAAAATGTCGCTTCCTTTTTGGGGTCATAGCGTTTGCTCAGATCTGCCTCGATTTTAGTGGTCATTTCCGTCAAGCAAGACCTCTCGCCTGACTCTGACCTGATTTTTTCAGCTTGAGACAAAAGTACATGTTGCAAAGGCAGTACAGATGAGGATATGGGGTATTTGTATGTGGACAACGCTTGGGTGGCGACTTTGAAAGGTTTAAGTGTCTCTCGCACCTGTTCAACCAGGCGCCACTCAGTTGTGGTCAGTTCTAGATTAGACTTTTTTTTTCAAATATCACTGCTGCCACTTCTGCTTGTTGCTCTGATGCACAAATCATATCGTATGTAGAGTTCCATCGTGTCACACAATCATTGATTAGCTTCTCTGGCTTTAGGCCTAGCATACGCTGCTTATCCTCCAAGAGGCTGCTGTCTGTAGTGAATCTGTGAAAATGAGAGGCAGTTTTTCTTAGCCTAGCAAGAGTTGTGTCTATGGCTCTGACATCTAACCCCTTGCGTACAGCCAGGTTGATTGTGTGGGCCAGACATGGTATGTTAACTGCACCCAGGTGCTGCTCCACTGCATTAACATAATTAAGTGCATCAGTATCAGTAGTGACTGCAACAACTGAATCAGGCTGTATTGCGAAATCCCTCAATATGCCAGTGATGCATTCGCAACATTCTTTCCTGTATGGCTACCTCTCAGTTGCTTTGTGTTTGCAGTTCGAAATCGTGGAGTTCCCAAGTCTCTGAAATGACGTGTGCTGTCACTGTGATATATGCCTCTGTAGTGAGGGAACTCCATCCATCGGTAGTCAGAGCAAACTCAATATCTGATGCATGTTTTCACGACTAGTGTCATAGATTTTCGCAATCTTCTTAGTTACTGTTGTTCGGCTAGGTATAATGTATCTTGGCTCAAGTTCATGAACAAAATCAATGATACTAATTGGCCTCATGTCTCGACAAATGAACTTTGCGAGCTTCGAGTTTATAGCCTCTTTCCGTGCAGCAGATAGAGGTGCAGACGGCGGAATAAAGTTTGTCAGTCTTGGCTGTTTAGCAGGTGACTCTACCGGGTCTAGGTCTTCTTTGTATTCATCTGGATGATGAAGCTGCATATGCCCCCTCATATTTGTGGTGCTGCTGTAATATGGGAACTCACGATCGCACAGTTTGCATACCACTTTGTCCTACTTCATAGTTTGATCTACAGTCCAAAACTCAAAGTGATTCCATATTGAACTTCTCAAGTTATTAGGTGTTATGACTCGTCTCTCATGTCGCACAGGTTGATCGCCGTTGTCTTCTTTTTTTTGGCAAAACACCAGCAGCAGCCGATTGAAAGTAAACCACATGTGACATTTATTTTTAGCTTTCGCAATGCCTACCGCACTTTCGAAATTCTTTATTTTCTTTTTCTGCTTGTTTGTGAGTTTTGTTACATTATCTTTTTTATTTGTTTAATTCGTTTAAAATTAATGGTGTACATTTGGTTCAAATCGATTCCCTATTTTCGTTTTCAAAACTTGTGTTGGTTGGTCCGATCGATTGTGCAATCAATTTTCGAACGTAAAGTGACAGCCCTAATGTGTCGTCTGTTCGGACAAGAACATGATGGCCTCTGCGATCTGGAAGGAAGTGTTTCAGAGCAAGAAAGACATCCAACTTCTCCAGCAATTAATGTGGCAGGACAGATGATGACCCCTCCTCAGACTTTGCATTGAGCGACACTAGGGTCGCTAGGATCGCTCCCCAGCCAGTGAGGGAAGTGTCTTTTGTAAGCTTTCTATGACAAGGCGCCCCCAACACTGGATCCTGGGACAGGAACCAAGGTTCTTCCACAATACCAAGATAAAATGGCATTTGCGCGCAACCTTGATCATGTTAAATTGTTGCTCCTCAGGGAAAAAACCCTTGGTCTTAAACCACTGCAAAGGTCTAATGTACAGCAGCCCAAAAGATATCATGTTGGATGCAACTGCAATCCAACCTAGTGTCTGAAACTGTTTCACAGTGATGAGCTGGCCTAGCTTTATCTTGTTTACGACTGACAGGATCGATTTGATACGAGCAGAAGACAGACGTGCTTGTATAGTCATTGATTCCTGAACCACCACCTGAAATGTGGTCCTCTCGATGCCAAGCCGCCATTTGCTCCAAATGTGCCAGAATCAACCAATCGTCGATATAGTTTAATATGTGAATGCGACAGCAAAGGAGCTAGAACTGCATCCCATGCATTTCGTGAAGGTGTGGGGTGACAAAACTAGTGCGAAAGGAAGAACCCGATACTGGTAAGATTTTCCTCCAAAAGCAAACCTGAGAAACTTCCTGTGTTGAGAAAGGATGAATATGTGGAAGTATGCATCCTTGAGATTTATTGTGACAAACCAGTTCTCGGATCTAATGCATCACAAGTAGCCTCAATGCGCAGATCTACAATTGGACGGAAACCCCAACCTATTTTGGAGCAATGAAATATAGCTGCTGTAGAAACAGGACTGTCTCTCAGGTGGGGGAACACATCTCTATGGCCTCCTTCCCCAAAAGACATTTGACTTCTCGTTCCATTACAAGAGCTTGCTCGGGATCTACCACTGTGGTCAGGATTCCGTTGAACCCTGGATGATAACTGAACTGAATTATTTACCCTGTCTCTGTAGTCTGCAGCACTGAGACAAATTTGGCATACATTTCCACATTTCTAGATGGTCTATTAAGGGAACCAGCCTCTCGAGACTTGTCTCTGGTATATTTCGAGTTGTAAGTTCGGTGACCTGTGGATGACTGGCAGGGAACAACTGAACCAGCTTCTCTAAAGTCCTCCTGAAGGGGCGAGTCTCCCAGATCCGCAACGTCTTCGGCGGACAGTAAGACCTAAACATGTTGGAAATGGCTGTGCCCCAAAGCACCAACGGTGGCAGGGTTGGCAGAACAGTTCTTTGAGGGCACAGAGGAGAAGCAGGCACCTTATGATGAGGTGGAAGCCACTACCCCCGGAGGGGCCTACCCTCAGAGGCCTGAGCAACTTGGTGTCAGGCCCTCTTTAAATTGCAAAACCCACAGAGACACAATTGGCAGAATTACCAAGCTTCCCAATAATCTAAAGAGATATCAGCCTCTTGAGACTGACCTCTAGTGTAGGCTGAATAATGTGCCCAGTGCCCTGAAAATGGATACCGTCAGGGTACGACCTAGCATACTTCTCCAATACCCTCCTCGGAGGGAGTGAGCTTCCCAGTTCTGCAACATTCCTGGGCAGAGACTGGGATAAACTGATTGGAAATTGCTGCACCCCGAAGCACCAGAGGTGGCGGTCAACCGAGGGCACCGAAGCGGGTAGTGTATGATGAGGTGTGAGCTATTTCTGCCCTTGAAGTGCTGAGCCCTGCAGCATCAGGACTGAAGCCTTCCTCAAGATGACGGTCCTCACATCTGTCCACCCCAGGAGGATTTCTGGCTGCAAGTGCTGCCTCGACCCCCAGTCTCTATGAAGGGGGCTCGAGTAGCGACCTTCAGCTCTTTTATTGAGACCACTTAAAGGCTATTTCACCATTTAATTCCTCAAAATTGAATGCCACCAAGTATAACCAGACAAGTAAACACAGTCTGGATGATAGGCTGAATATTCATATTAGAATGGCGTCAATACAAAAATAAAAGAGTCATAAATCATAGCTTGCAAACACATAATTAGTTTGCTCGAGAGAAAGGGAATCTTACATTTGCTCAGTTCCCTCTGGCATTATATGATCTTTTTTTTTTTTTTTTTTTTTTTTTTTTTTGGACCCATATTATATGCTTTGCCTCGTCAAACACGAGATCAGAGCCACTCGATTTGTTTTATTTTTTCAGTATAAGACTTTCTTCCCTCGAGAAGAAAAATAAACTGGAGCGGAGCTAAAACTCCCGATAGTGCACGCCTGTACATATCGGGACATTGAATGAATAAACATAGCCAGCCCCTTCAAGAGCCGACTGTGCGTGCTCCGCTACTAAGTAGACCACACACAGATCATGTGTTTGTATAATGATGCATTTAAAAGTTAATGACCAAAAGTATCTTTATAAAAATTGACACTGTTGTTGTAGATAAAATATAATTAGGATAACATTGAATAAATGAATGTTATCCATGAATACATTTTTTATAAGGTTTTTATTTAAATATATTTTAAATATTAAATTAAATATTTTATTAAAATTTTATGCCATATCGTAATTACTGTCATTTCGAGATAACATCACGTGACGTTCTACTCGGATCTGTTCACGTGTTCAGATGTTTTCAGACTTTTTCGGAATTATGCATTTTATCAATATTATCAACTCCCAAATGAATCTGCAGCGGCCACGTGGTACAAGTAGGTGCTCTCAGATAATTCCCAGCTTACAAGCTCTTTGAGGATGTGGATGCTTTTTACAAGTTGAAATCTCGTAATTATGAGATGTTTGTTTTTCAACACTTTTTATTCATGTTTGTAGTTCTACTCAGATCCTCGTCCAACGTACAATGGGTTGTAGGCCTGTTGGAACGAATTCCGAAATTCGAATGTAATTTGCAAATTAAAAAAATCAATACTATTCGAATGCTGAAGTTACTATTCGAATATTGCTGTTTTATGTATATTTTAAATGTTTTTAATATGCAATCTTGCCTTAGCTTACACGCATGTGAAAATGAAATGCTTTTGTTTCTTCTGATGAATAATAGTTTTGAATCGTAACACAAGTGTGCATGTTATCCACGCTGTATTATCATAACGATATGGTCAAAAATGGTAAATGTGTAACGACGTAAAAGCGCCCCGGGCTCCTGTGAAGCGAAAAACGCACATATCTCACCGGATTCGGTGAGCACCGAGCTCGTTTGAACCGTCTAGTCGAACTGAAAAGAACGATATAAGGTTCAGAATTGTTGGTGGTGTTTTCGCAGAGATATTAGGAATCGGCTTCAGCCATATTCAGCATGAATAAATGTTTATTAGATGTCCCTCTAGTGGGCAGAACGTGTAACAAGAACCACATGCTATAGTGGCATTGGCGATCCATAAGCCTGTGTAATGTCGTAAATATTAATAATAGGATGAATTTGAGCATTTAATATTCGAATATTAATCGAATATTAAATAAAATAAGGAATGGAATTCGAATAGTATTATAGAGGAAGATTGACAGCCCTAATGGGTTGTGGACAATACTAGCCGCTTAGAATTTTTCACCGGAAATAGTAAAACATCTGGACTCCTGTGAGATACTCATTTCAATGATTTGGGACACACATATTCAAAATTAGGCTATTTAGGACAGATATGTGAATTGGGGTGCAGATTCTGAAAGGGTCTATCATGAACTATTTGTGACATGCATGCATCACTCTGAAACGTATGTTTACTTAAGTTGCATACTAAGCCATATCACAATATATTTTTTTATTTTAATAGATCGCGCAGCCCTAATCTCAATGAACAATATTACAAAATAAAATTTTTTGGTCTACAAAAAACGAATTGAGTAAAATTTCCCGCCATTAGGAGATGTGGAAAAACAACTTAATTTTGGTCCATATGCTTGTACATAACAAATATCAAGTTTCTTGATTTATTGAACTATTGCTGTTTTGTAAAAAAAAAAAGATCTTTTTTGGTTGAATGGGGTTGTATGCTACCAGTAAGCTGTTTTCTGACATGGCTCTCTTAGTGGCATACAAATAGCCTTTTCTCTTTCACCAGGGGTATTGAAGTTGCAATCCGTAACCAAAAATAAGTGGTGATGGTACAGGTAGCAAAAGGTCACAAGGTCACTGGAATAACAGAGAGCACAAACACATAACCCAGGTGTCAGCAATATGTTATGGTTGTGATAGGTGAAGCACACCTGGGAATAATTGGTGACCATCTCAAGAAGAGTGACCCAAACAACTCCACAATCAACAACAAACTCATATTCATGTTCAGCATTAATTTGGATTGAACGCCTACTTTTTACAATCTAGTCAATTCCTAATGCATAATATCAAGGTCCATTTCTTTTTTTAATCCTTAGTGAATATTATGAATGGATTATGGTGTTTTGTGTTGACTTTAAAGCCTTGACATATTTATACCATATTATATTAACAAATTTAGTAGAACTAGTTAAGTTATTCTCACCTATATGCCTTCAGCTGTGCAGTACTGATGTACTGGTGTGATGGTGAGCCTGTAGTGTACAGTAATTATATCACATCTGTGATGTTAAAAAGCAACTTGATGTTTCCCAGTAGAGTTTTGTGTGATTAACAAAAAACACATGCCTGCTTGATATTCAAGCAACACTTTAAGGAGGAGCAGATATTCTGTCTTTTTTAGCCTTTTTTCCCCCATCCCCTGCCTCAAGCTTCTGTATGCTGAATACATAAAACATCTTGGTCCCTGGTGTCAGCACAATTAGCTGCTAAATAAAATGCCACTCTCTGTTTTGTGTGCTGTTTTAATTATACAAACTGGGTGAATTAGTGCCCCATTTAAGTGAAATAAACAGCCATGTTTGCCAAGACAATATTTCCCCAGAGAAATGAGGAAAGAGGGCAAATTAGCTCAGGAAATTCAAACTATCAGCACATTAACTTGGAGGTGAATCAAGAGTAGATACCTCAAATCAATAGGGCATACGTTCCTGGAGGACAATGTTATTGCTCAAAGGTTGCTCTTTCATAGCTCTGGAAACTTCATTAAGTTCTTAGTTTTGTTTAAGTGTCTAGCATGGTCCCAAATGTTTTTTCTTAAATTCCTTAAAGGTAGGGTAGGCAGAATTTAAAAAAAAAAAAACAATTCCCCAAATAGTTTAAACTGTCTTTATATACCGATACATAATTAAAATGTAAGTACTCTGAAAAAGAGATTTTAAAAATCGAGTATCTGTAGTCCCCTCAGAGCTGCAATAAACAGAGCTCATTATTCCATTGACACCCACCCCCTCCCGTCTGGGCTCCTTCCAAAGCCACACCCCCAAAACACATGACCGCGCGATGCCGCCCGCGCTCATCTGGAGGATGCGTTTACCAACGCCGAGCGGAGACGAGCAGTGCATGGAGTAACATCATGTCAGAATCACATGTAATAAATACCTAACTTTATCATTATGAATATAAACAACTAACATGGCTGTTAATACTCACTATCAATTTCGTGTAAGATTCATAACATATACAGTGTTTTGCATGTAAGAGCTTCCACGATGAAAGCACTGTTACCGTCACATTTCAGCCCCTTGATGTCCCTCAGTTGTCCACCGCTGGAAAGCCCTGATATTGCTTGCTTTATCCAAAGACTTTTTGGGCATAGCCTTTTCAAATACTGTCTTCCTTTTCTTGCCTGGTTTGCCTTCGCTGACTGTATATGCAGGTACTGGGAATTTTGACTGCTAAATTTGCGGCCATAATTGTGATTCTTTCTAGCGTCCGTGCCTCTTCCCCTCCTCGAGTCACACGGGCGCGCGCGTGTGGGCGGCTCCTGTTGCTGCAGGGGTGGTAGCCATGGTAGCGAGGGAGAGTGACAGTCGCTCCAGCCAATAGAAAATTATAAAATTAGAAAAATTCTACCTACCCTACCTTTGAAATGAATAATAACATTGTTACGCAGTGCCATAAGATTTTACTGCGATCAGTTTGTCTCAGCCAAATTCACAGCTAATCAGAAAAGAGTGTGGGCAGACTCTCTCTCCGCAAGCGCACTGCTGTCTCGCACTCCCAATTAAATGGATAAGTACATAATTTATTAAAAAAAAATTTATTTTAACATTATTCAAAACACATATTCTGAAAAAATGTTTGTCATGCAATCAGTGTTGGGGGGGGGGTAACGCATACGCGAGTTACATAATCAGGTTACTTTTTTTTACAAGAAACACATTTGCGTTTAAATGTTTACAACAAAATACTGTATCTGAGATACTTTTTTAAATAAGTAACAAATGTTGAGAGAAATCATGATTAAGGTGCAGTGGCGTTGTGTATAAACATTATGGTTATTGTTGATCAGAATATTATACAATTCTGCAATAATTAAAGGCAGGTGTTGGTGATTTGTTCCAGAAACATTTTTGTTATTCTGTTTGATTGTCTCTTCTCATCATGATAGCAATCACTAAGTTAAGTGGTCTAAATATATTTATATGTATGTATGTATGAATGTATGTATATATATCTTGTCTGTTGAAGGTGTAGGACCATAAAATATTCACCCAATCATTGCATTCGGTCCTACCTGCCTGTCAAAATATGTATTTTCATACTTCCGCTCGCGCAGACATCACACTTCATCAGTGCTCTTCATGCTGTGCTGAGTTAGACAGACGTCAGTCACTGAGCACCGCGACCGAAACAGAAGCCGCCTCTACAGTTCCTCCTGGACCAAAACAACAAGCTTATCCTGCGTTCACTCCATAACTACTGTAATTTGGAAAAGATGGAAACCTGTGATGTTATTCTCTGAGCTGTTTGAATGTAAGCATTTCAATGACAACACTATCAACGTCGAAATGAATCTGCAGCCGTCAGGTGATACAACTAAAGCTCTGTAAGTTAATTACGTTCATTATTATTGTTAATGTTATGTGAGACACGAGGTACTTTAACGCCGTCTCTCGTGGCTCTTCTGTTTGCTCCCTGCTGTATGCGTTCATGTGTTTTGAAAGAGGCGTGGCTTTGGAGACGCTCTGATGGGATGGTGGGATATTATGCTTACAAAGCTACAAAGCTAGCTCGCTATTTGCTAGTCTCTCCGAAAATTGCCTACCCTACCTTTAAGGGCGCTTTCACACTAGCACTTTTGGTGCGCACCCGGGATCGAATGACGTCAGAGTTCGGTACGTTTGGATGATGTGAACACTGTCTTCCGAACTCGGGTGCGCACCCGCGAACCGTACTCGAGTCCAATTAAAAAGCTGGTCTGGGGTACGGTTCATGTGAACTCGGGTACGGTTCGCTGCTGATATGAACGCAATCGAACCAAACCTCGGAAGTGAACCGCTATTGATGACGTATAATGTGGTAAAATATTTGATAAACGTTAGCTCTTTCGTTCGTTCGTGCGTGCGTGTGTTTGTGTGTGTGTGTGTGTATACACTTGATGAAAAGCTGGATTGACGCACTGCAAGCAGAGAGAGAGTTTCGGAATCTTCGGCGGACAGCCTGCTGTCTCGTTTTCAGAATTTTTGCGGCAGACAGACGCGTGTGTTTCTGTATGTCTATGTTGAAAACAAAACCAAAGGTAAAAAAAAAAAAGAAGAACAAATTTAATGTCAATCGAGCGAGTCTATCCATTTGTGCGTCTTTTCAGTCACGGTTACCAAGCAACACCATTACGCCAGCTGCAGCCTGATGACGCAAGCTTACTGCGGTTCGGATAGAAATAATATAATGTGAACACAGTCCATCGGGGGCAGGGGGAGGGGGGAGCAATCGAACTCGGGTCCAGAACAGGCAATCGAGCCAAGTGTGAAAGCGCCCTAAATGTTAAATAATTAAAATATCCGTTATGTATTTAATCTCACTTTATGAACCTGTGTCTTTGCTGCTGTCCTCTGATGATCCAAATCAACCATACTAAGAAGCAATTAATCACATTTGTTTCTTTTTTTTACTTTTTTTTTTTTTTTTACTTTCTCTCCCACATCATATTTTTGACAGCTGATAAGGTTTTTGACAGCTTTTGACAGCTGAAAGGTTTAAGTTTCACCCCCGTACTGTACATACGTGTACTTGCATTTCTTTCAGCCTGAGGCTTATTCATTTCACTTCTGTGTGAAAGGGCTTTTACATTTGCCAACAATACAACTTTTTTTTTTTATTAACAAGCAAGCAAGCCCAGCCCAGGTGAGAAAAAGTAATGCAAAAGTAACTTAACTAGTTACTTTTTAGGAAGTAACGCAATATTTGAATGCATTACTTTTAAAAGTAACTTCACCCAAAGCTTTCTGCAATACGCTGATTTCACGCAGCCGTTATTTTGAAATCGAAAGCGAGGCTCCGGTGGGAAGAACCGGAAGCGTCGTCTTTAATCATAGGAGAGTCGTGAATGCGATGGTGTTTTGTTGTGTTTAATGTAGAAATTAGTTATTCTAAAAATTTACATACATTTATTTTATACTTTAGACTATATACAGTGAAATTAATTTATAAAAAAAGAAGCAGGAACGAACTATATACATATCCTATATTGGATATTAACATCCAATAGTGTGGTGTGGGCTGGTTAAAAACTTTAAAATCATCGGAAATATACCTTTTATTGAGTGCCACAATGTAGCAATTGATGATGTACCAACAAAAAAAAGATTAGTCTTGAATTTGATTTTAATGTTAAAATATTTTTATTTTATTTGGAAATGTTGTTATCTTTGCAATGTGAGCATGGTTTGTGTGACATTGAGATTTCTTTTGAAACTCTAGAAGAAATTTTGTAAGAAGAAAATAAATACAGAGATCACAGAGTGATATGAGACGCATCAGCGTAGATCGGTATGATACCATAGAGTTTTTAGACCATGGTCAATTATATCGTTTTTCATTATGCAAAGATATTTTTCAGAAATGACTCCCCCAATGGCATTTACAGCTCCAGATAATTGTGTGTGGTGTGAAGTGATGTGAAGTGTGAGCAAACGTCCGGGGGTGCATCCAATTCCAAGCAACTGCTATTGAGCTGAATGGGAATGCTAAAGGATAGATTTCTTCCAGTATATTAGACCAACTTTACCAACAAACCATCGCAGGTTTTCATGTAGAATTATGACTTTGATGTTAAACCAACCTATAAATCAGTCCCAGGCACCTCAACTCTAAGGAGAAAGAATTACAAAATGTTTGGAGGGACAACAGGAAAATATCACACAAACATACTCACTGTCCTTTTATTGGTACGTATTTTAGATGGATCCTGTCAAGCAAACACACACTAACATGTCCTGTTTGGCCTGCAGGAAAATCAGCTTTCTTGCAAAGACTTGCCTGCCTTAACCAAAAGCAGTATTCTTCAACAAAATCCTTCACTTGAAAAACAAGACAGCTGTATAACCGGAGAAAGGAAAAAAAATCCTACGCTTTTAGACCCTAGACGGACTACATTCCATTCCTTCAATACTGCCAAACACATCCTTAGCGTCTCCCCCAAAAATGGCACAGGTTCTGTCCCCGTCTCTCTCTCTTTCCCTTGAGCGCCGCTCAGCGTGGCTGAATCTGCGTCACGCAGATTTTCCTCTTTTGGACAGTCACTCACATTATATTCACATATCTGAATAGTTTACGCTTTATTGGCATAGCACGTACTAATGAGATTTCTCCCAGGCAGTGATGCGCTTCTCTCTGGCAGCTCAGCAGTTCCCGCTCAGACTGCACAGAGAGAGAGAGAGAGAGAGAGAGAGAGATACTGCCTCTACACAACTTATTGCTCTGTTGTATTTTACTTTAGTTTAGCCTTTTTGTTTTTAATTGACCAGTTTAATATCGATATTTATAGTTTTTATTATAAAAGTTTTTATTTTTATGGCAAATTGAGACTTACAGTACATACAATCATTTACATTAAAATAATACTGTTTTAAAAATATTACCACGAATTAACCAAAAAATCTAAATTAAGTTAAAAATGGGTTTGATCATATATTATAAATCATTCAATTGAATGATAGTAAATTAAACATGCATAAAATAGTTATGAAATACAGTACATTATTTGCTCATCGTACTTACAAAATCGAGGACACCACATACACCCACACATGTACTAATTTTCAAAAGTTTGGGGTCAGTAAAACTTTTCGGGACACAATAAATTGATTTAAAATGACAGTAAAGATATTTATAAAAGATTTGTAAATGATGGAAAAACTCCATCACTGTATCAGTTTTCACATAAATATGAAGCACTGTGAAACTGTTTTCAACATGGGTAATAATAAGAATTGTTTCACAAGAATACTTTTAAACTATATTTTTGATTAAATAAATGTCACTTTGGTGAGCATAAGAGACTTCCACAAACTTTTTAAGGTCCCACTTTATATTAAGTGGCTTTAAGTACTATGTACTTACACCGAAAACAATGTACCTATTGTGTTCATGTTGTATTGTCAAACAGTTTTGCTGCTATTGAGGTGTGGTACAGGTAAGGTTAGGGACAGGTGTGGTGGTATGGGTCGGTTTAAGGGTGGGTTAAGGTGTAAGGGAAGGGTCAACTGTGTAATTACAAATGTAAATACATAAATTAATTACAGCTGTAATTACATGGTTGTTTTTTAAATATAAGTAGGCTACAATGTAAAAACATGTATGTACACAAGTCCATTGTATCAAATTATTATTTGTACATTACATAGTACTTACAGCCACTTAATATAAAGTGGGACCCTTTTTAAATATCATATCGTTTAAATAATAATAGTCTATGGCTGAGATGTTTTTATCAAGTGTATGTTATGATCATAAATCATAATCTGAGCCTGTATTTCTTTGTCTTGATTTTTCTTCCAGGTTTCTTTAGTTTTGTTAGTGGTGTTTGCGTGATTATTAATATTGATCACTTGTGTACTTTCTTGAGCAGTATTAAAGGGTAAGTTTGCAGGTTTAAAAAAAAAAAAAACATCAGTATTGTTGCAATGTCAGTATGTAAAAGTGTGTTCTACTCACTGACCTTTTCACAGTGTAACCACATGTAGTGTAGGGGCTCGTAATTTTTTTTAATTACGTTTTAATGGTTAAATAAAATGTTAGTAATCAAAAATCATGTCTAATTAATTTAAATCATGGAAATTATACACTCACTGGCCTGTTGGAACGAATACCGAAATTCGAATATAATTTGAATATTAAAAAAAATCAGTACTATTCGAATGCTGAAGTTACTATTCGAATGTTGCTTTTTTATGTATATTTAAAAAAAAAAATTATATGCAATCTTGCCTTTCTCGCCGCCTTGGCTTACACGCATGTGAAAATTAAATGCTTTTGTTTCGTCTGATAAACAATAACGTTTTTGAATCGTAACAAGTGTGCACGTTATCCACGCTGTATCATCATAACAATAGAGGGTTTTCACGGCGCGTCATCAATCCGGAAGTCGGCCATTTTGGAGGCACAGAACGTAAACAATGCCACTGAACTGAACGGACTAGCAAATTTGGTTTGATTATTTCTGCTGAAAAATGGTCGAGTTTTGGTCTGTACTAATAGGTCACATCGGGAAAAACCATTTCGAGTTCTATAGACTGTCAAAAGTTAAGGAGAAGAGTGCAAAAAACTGATGAAAGGAGGCGTTTGTGGTTGAGAGAGGTAACTTACAGCATCAGCCACATGTGTAAATGAAGCGTTGACTATGGCTAAAATGTTGACGTGGTTAACTATGGCTACATTCACACTGTCAGTCCAAATCCGATTATCTTTGTATCTGATTGAATCTGATCTAAAAGGATGTGAATCGCAACTGTTCAGATCCGATGTGTGTGTCCATGCAATGTGGCAATAATGTTACGTTGATGGAGGGGTTTGCATTTGCAATATAACGTTAGATGTTGTCTTATTTAAATGTTACAACATGGAAATGTGTATCCGCCGCGCTGGACTACTGCGTCGTGAGCCCGCGGCAGAACTGCAGGAGGCTGTTATGCACAGCTTTTTCCGACGCTCTTGTCTGCACCGGTTTCAGAAATAATCATTTCTGCTCGTCCGGCACTTTGCAACAACACAGCATTGTTTCGGCAGCGACTTTCAGCATGTTTCCTATAACAACGTCTGATGTTTACATTTTACGTGGCGTGAGAGTCACATACCACGCGACATCCGATAGTTCAGGCTGAAGCTGATGTCCTGATATGTGATTTGAATAGGATTTTAAACCCCATATGGATGTAGCTTGAAACGGATTTCATGTGCTTTTTTGGACTGACAATCTGAACGTATCCTATGTCGGGATAAGAAATAGAAGGAAGAATTGCAGTAAGGGATAGAGAAGTTAACTTAGCTCTAGAGATGTTCCGATACCCTTTTTTCCTTCCCGATACCGATTCCGATACCTGGGTGTGTGTGCATCTATACAGCTGCAATTCATACTAGCCCTGTATGAATGAATTGATAGAATTATTTTATGGTGTGCTTCAGACTTATCCCTTAGGTAAACATGAACAAATACATGTGAACTAGAATATTTTTATTATCTGACATGTATTTCACAGCAATATATTATTTATTTTTCTTAAGTGAAAAAGAACTTCAAATGCAGCCACACATCTAATACTGTAAACTGAAAAGGGTATTTTAGTTTTACAATATAAATGTATAAAAAAAGTGCAACAAATAAGTCTAGGAATCTAAAAAATTGTATATGAATCCAGAACAATAAACTCTATCATTTTGTCAGTTATATTTATTGCTCTTTGGCTGTCTTCTGAAAACTTTTCTCGTTGTTTGAATGAAGCTTCCAGAGATTGTTGATTCTAGCGCGGCTCGTTCTTCTCTGCCCTTGCCTGTGTGTAACCCTCGTGTTCTGCAGGGTGACGCGTCTTCAAATGCTTTAAGTTAACTTACTCGTGTTGAAATTGCTAATACTTGTTCCACCCCTCGAAATCGCCGTTTTACTAGCTGGTTGGTCCAGCGAAGAAGAAAGTGCGCGCGCGTGTTTAGAGCAGCGAAGAAGAATTGATCTCCGATTTGCTGCGTTAAGCAAAGCTCGCGTGCATAACTAGGTATTGTTTAAGAAAATGGTATCGGATCGGTACACGGGTAGAAGTACTCGCCGATACCGATGCCAGAATTTTTATTGGTATCGGCGGCATTTCCGATACTAGTATCGGAATCGGAACAACTCTACTTAGCTCTTTCGGATCTTTACCACGTATTAACTTTAGTTTGTCAAAATTTTGCGCTCTCTCCTGCTTACTAAGTCATTCTCTAACGTTATATGATTTCGCACCTACCACGTGTTTTTCCCGTGGAGTGCCAGTAATGGCCGCGCATCCTGTCAAAAATGGTAAATGTTTAATGAAGTAAAAGCGTCCCCCAAAGCACCCTGAAGTGAAAAACGCACATATCTCAGCGGATTCGGTGAGCACCGAGCTCGTTTGAACCGTCTAGTCTAACTGAAAAGAACAATAAAAGTTTCAGAATTGTTGGTGGTGTTTTCGCGGAGATATTAGCCGAAAACCATCGGAAGCGCTTCATCCATA
Source organism: Semotilus atromaculatus (assembly GCA_031834385.1). NCBI lineage: Eukaryota > Metazoa > Chordata > Actinopteri > Cypriniformes > Leuciscidae > Semotilus > Semotilus atromaculatus. Next base: position 7,470,982 of record JAULUF010000025.1, read on the forward strand.
TTCAGCACGAACAACATGTTTATTAGATGTCCCTCTAGTGGACAGAACGTGTAACAACAACCACATGCTATAGTGGCATTGGCGATCCAGCCTGTGTAATGTCGTAAATATTATTCGAATATTAAATAAAATAAGGAATGGAATTTGAATAGTATTATAGAGGAATATTGACAGCCCCCACTTTATTAGGTACACGTGTTCAACTGCTCATTTACACACATATCTAATCAGCCAATCACATGGCTGCAACTCAATGCATTTAGGCATGTAGACACGATCAGTACGATCTGCTGAAGTGCAAACTGAGCATCAGAATGGAGAAGAAATGTGATTTAAGTGACTTTGAACGTGGGATGATTGTTGGTGCCGGATGGGTCTGAGCCGTGGTGGAATGTAACGGAGTACAAATACTTTGTTACTTTACTTAAGGACATTTTTACATATCTGTACTTAAAAGTAAAAGTACTTGCATATTTTTTTCTCTTAATGTCTACATTCTAATGATTAATAAAACCGTTAATAATAACTCATTCAAACTAATACTCCTATAATGATGTTCAATAATGATGGATAAGCCGTTATTTTTTAAGCTTTTGTCACCATTTCTGAACAAGCTTGTAATTAGGCAATATACACATCAAGCTTACTATATTTCCTTACTATATATATGTTAATATACGTCAAATACGGCGTTTGGCTGTAAACACGATTCATTTATGGCGTAATTCTGAACCTCTTGGCTTGCCATACTAATCCTAACACCCCACACCACTACTAAACCTATACCCTAACCTACGCATGCGTAGCCTATGCACGTAAAAACAAATTTTCGCGTATAAATTGCACGATTAACAGACAGATTTAGTGTGACCGGGTTGATATGGCAACCAAACTTCACTGGTAAAACAAACGTGCGACGAACGGACGGTCAGGATGACGTTTTGGCAGGGGAAAAACTGATCAGAAAATGTAACCGAACGTTGTAGAAATGTAGTGGAGTAGAAAGTAGAATAAGTGCTGCAAAATGTATCGAAGTAAAAGTAAAAAGTTTGCACTATTGATTCTACTTAATACTTTAAAGTACGTACTTTTTACTTAAGTAGGGTTGTCATTGTGGTACTTCTACTTTTACTAAAGTAAATATGTCTCTGGTTATTTGTACTTAAGATTCAGTACTTCCTCCTCCACTGGGTCTGAGTATTTCAGAAACTGCTGATCTACTGGAATATTCATGCACAAACATCTCTAGAGTTTACAGAAAATTGTCTGAAAAGAGACAATCCAGATGCCTTGTCGATGTCAGACGAGAATGGCCAGACTGGTTCAGCTTAACTCAAATCTCAGATCGTCTACAGAAGAGCATCTCTGAACACACAACCTTGAATAGATGAGCTACAGCAGCAGAAAACACACTGGCGTCACTCCTGTCAGATAACAACCGGAAACTCAAGCTACAATTCACACAGCCTTATCAAAATTGGACAATAGAAGATTGGAAAAATGTTGCTTGGTCTGATGGGTCTCGATTTCTGCTGCAACGTTCAGATGGTCGGGTCAGAATTTGGCGTTAACAACATGAGAGCATGAATCCATCCTGCCTTGTATCAGCGGTTCAGGCTGCTGGTGTAATGATTTAATGGCATTTTCTTGGCACAATTGAGTTTCGTTTAAACACCACAGCACACCTGAGTATTGTTGCTGATCATGTCCATCTCTTTATAACCACAGTGTACAGTCTTCTCATGGCTTCCAGCAGGATAACACGCTATCACAAAACTTGAATCATCTCAAACTTGAACGTTCACTAAACTCAAATGGCCTCCACAGTCACCAGATCTCAATCCAGTAGAGCATCTTTGGGATGTGGAGGAACAGGAGATTCACATCATGGATGTGCAGCAACTGTGTGATGCGATCATGACAATGTGGAGCAAAATCTCTGAGGAATGTTTCCTGCACCTTGTTGAATCTGTGCTATGAGGAATTAAGGCAGTTCTGAAGACAAAAGGGGGTCCATCCAACACGGTACTAGCAAGGTGTACCTAATAAAGTGGCCGGTGAGTGTATTCAACAATCATTTATAAAAAATGAACATTTTTGGGCGCTATGAAATCTATTTAACTGATCTATAATTCCATTGTTAGATTCTATGATTTCGCTCTACATGTGTGGCCCGTAATGTCTTGCATATCACCCATTGCTGTAGTGTGGCTCTTGTCTATCCTGCAGTCTAGCACTCCTTATAAGATTCCTGTTTCCTCTTACTTGTTTTCCTTGGCATTCCCTAGCCGACAATCATTGGGCACAGATGCTCATGATATCATGCCACGCCTGGCATGAGTTATCAGCCCATGTCACTTTCCATCCCTGTCGCACTGTCTAAAGTGCTGCGGCCAACATGTCAAAACATATCTGTCTCCCCGCGGTGTGATCACGATGACACAATCATTTGCTCGAGGAGACAAGCGGCTTAAAGAGCCAGTTATCGCAGCGACATGTCCCCGGCGGAGGTCGTGACCCTCCCTCAGAGTTACGGTCCTGTGGGTAAATAGTGGCCTGGGCCTTGTGCTTTACTGTGTCCTGTCACTGTACGGGTAGTCGAGTTGTCCGCGGTGCGTATGACTCTGTGTGTGGTTCCCAGATGCTGCCCACCATTTGCTCGAGGAAAACCTAGATTTGCACACTGTAAAAATTGGCACACCATCTAATTCTGTTCACTTTGAGAGTAGCACTCATTGCCTGAGGCAGATGCATGTGGAAGCTTGTGTATGTTGGTTTGTGTCAAGTGTGTGAAACGATTAGTGTTTTGATATATGTATGTGTGCGTGTGGGTGTTTTTGTAATCTTTGTCTCTTTGTGCATGTGAATGTTGCATGCTGGGCCCATGGTTGAAGAGCAGGTTGTGTGACAGGTTTTACAGAGAATTTCGTATCTGCTTAAAAAAAAAAAAAAAAGTCTTTGTTTGTCATGAACCCACGGTGCAACATGTTTCACTGCGTTTTATGTTTTACCTCATTAAAACGTTTTCGTAAATGCGTTACATATGCAATTCATACAGGCACAGTCTTTGAATACATAATCTCTATGATGAACGAGCAAGAAAGAATTAGGAATATACAGTATATTCATATATATATATATATATATATATATTGTGTATATATATATATATATATATATATATATATATATATATATATATATATATATATAATTATTATATATTATATATTATATATATAAAACAATTTTATATATATATATATATATATATATATATATATATATATATTTTTTTTTATTTTTTTTATTATTATTTTAAATTATTAATAATTGTAATTGAAAAAGGAAACCATTTATATGTTTGTAATCATTTATATTTTTAACAAAAGCAGTATTTTTTTGTAACAGGAAATTATATCACAAAGACCTCATGACTGTGTCAAGGTCCTTAAGTCTCTATATATAATGATTTGCTATATATAATTCAGCAGTGTTACTTAAGTATCATTGAGAAATGTTTAAATTTTTATTCATATTTTTAATTATTTTTTTATATTTCATATTATTTAGATATTTCTTTTTATTTTAGGTAAAGGTTTAATAATTTTGTTGTTTGTCATTTTATTTTATTAAAATTTTTGTCAAGTTTTAGTCTTTTAAAAAAGGCTTTTATAAAAAAAATTATCTCAACTTTAGTTATTTTAGTACATCAACTTAAAATTAAATTTGGAACTAGGTTTTGATTTTAATGACTAGGTTTTGACCATTTTCATGGTTTTGATTAATAACCCTTTAAAATTGTATAACCTCAAGATTCATGACCTAATATTCATGATTTATAAATTAATTATATTTGTAGACATTTTTTTTTGCCTTGAAAATAGTAAAATGTGTTTTCATATTATAGGCGTAAAGAAAAAGAATGTGTTTTAAAATCATTAAATTAAAGATGTATTTTTTTTTAAATGTATGAAACCAAAATTAAATGAATACAAAGATTACAAGAACTTAATACAATAATGAATACAATACAATATATATATATATATATATGTATATGTAAGCAATAAGAGGCTGCTGTATCGTGAATAAGTCCTTCAGCCGTGACTTATTCACGATACAGCACTAGCCTCGAGTAGGCTACCTTATTGCTTTTAAAAAACGGTTACCACACAATACAAATAGCCGTAAAATATGTATCTATGCAACTTTCATGAAATAAAATCACTAAAAGCACTCCTTCTGCTGGAAAAAGTAGTCCCTGACCGCAAACAGCAACAGAAGTTAACGTTACTTACATTATTTCGCCAATAGATGGCGGCAAAGACTGTCTTTATGAGTGAGTCTGTCGGTAGAGAAGACTTTTATATTGAAAGGACTCAAACTTGTGTTGATAATGACTATAGGGCAGTGGACATTCAAACTGATTTATTTTTATTTTTATTGTGAATATAGGACTGACCTGAAGGAAAATTCTATGTCTACTGTAAATGCAGATACACTCGCTTTCTCAATACTCTACTAACGTTATAGCTTCTATAAACAATTGTGTTTCAGTTGCTAAGGGCGGTTGCTAGGGGTGTTGTGTAGTGATACATAGAACCATTGGGTGAAGCGGTCATAGCCGTGTTTTATCATGAATAAAACACAGCTATTGACCAATCAGACTCAAGGATTGGAACTAACCGTTTTCTAAAACTATATAAACTGTAGTTCAAGCCTTTTATCACGAGCAGGTGTCCGGTGAACCTCTTGAAATAAACCAGACAGTGTTTTTTAGAGTATGTTGTCATTAATATTTTAGGGTAGATGTCATGACTGTATTCACCTTTGGTTCAACTAGGAGCTTCAAAGACTGACTTATTTTATGGGTTACCATCATAAAGCCCAAGGAGTTTTACCTGCACACATGGATGACGTTGGGGAATTCATTGTTCCCTGCCGGCGGAGGGTTGATCAGGGTTCAGGGGCATGAATGGAATGTTTCTCTGTTGGGCCCCGGAGGGTAGATTTACTGAGGTGGAGCTGTGTCCTACTAACAACACCATTTATACCACCACTCGCCAGAACCCAAAGCAGAGGAACATTGTATATACAATGGCTCATTAAAAACTATTCGGACACTTCAGACACAGTTAAAAATCTCTGAATGCGATTGGATTAGATAACAAAATATCAAACCGAGTGGCTTTTTTTAAATCATTGTTTCATAGAAAGAATTAACACCCTTTTCAAGAAAAATATGTTTGTTGGTTTTAAATGATGATAAAATATATATATATATATATATTTTTAAAGTGCATATTAAATGAGCTAATACTTTTTAGTATCTGGTGGGAAGAACACCAAAAACAATTCAACTCATTAGTTCAAAACACATGTTACACATAAAGAACAACAAAGGTTGATGACTTTACTAACGCTAATATGCTAAAACATGCTGAATCCGTACAGTAATCCTGTGGATGCACATGTTCTGACCACTGGAGGGCAGTATCAACCTTACCGTAAAGCAGGAGTTAATGGCTTTATGTGCTATAGTACAGATGTATAGATGACATGTCTTTCTGTCACTCAGTGTGTGTGAAGAGGCTGGTTTTGGGGAAAGGGTGTCCTGTAAGAGGGGCCAACACCCATAAAGAAGGTGAGCATTGTCATAGGAACATTCGTATCACATTTATTGTAAAAGCAGGAGCGTAATAATGAAATGGGTGATATATCAAATATCCATCATATAAAATGAAAAGAAAAAAAATACATATATACTATAATCTAAATCTAAAAATAAAAATATTGAAATAATATCTGTAAAATTAAAAGTACAACAATCCTTATGATTCCAATGCAAATGCATCTCGTTAACTTTACTGCAGTGCAAATTAAATGATGCTATATTTAACTTGCATTGCAGTGATAAGATCGAGAATCTGTGGGGAAAAGGCTTAATTAAGAATATAAAGTCACCATGCAAAACATCTTAATGGTCGTACAAATAGGTTGCTTCAATTTCTTTTATTTTTATATACTTTTATTTTTTGGTGAGATGTGACCTGGACGTGTGTACGTAAGATTCACGCAAAGAAAGGTGGAAGGAAATAAACACATGGTTAAATTAGGCAAATCATCCAAAATTACATGCACTGAATCTTTTCCAATGATCAAAATTCCAAAAATGATTTGTTCAGTAATTTCCTGAATATGTTTTTTTTAAAGAATGCTTTGAATTTGCACCTTTTTAATGTTGTATTGATCACTGTTGAAATCAATGTTGCACATTTCAAAGAAGACCGATTTATTTTTACTACACAATGATTTAGGCATGTTAAATGCCCACGGCAGCTTCTGTAGAAACAGGGGGATGTGTAGACTGAGAGCGGAGGATAAAGAGATTCAAATAAAAGAATCCCAGAAATATTTGATTCCAGTTCAAACCAAATGATGCTTAAGTCTGATGAATTAATAAAAGGGTGGCAGATGGGTCCCTGGAGCAGTGTGTGCGCGTGTGCGTGCGCGTGCGTGTGCGCATGCCTCACGGAGACCCTTAAAAAGGATCGCTACAGTTGCTTGAGATTAGAAAAAGGCAAGGTGTGTACCATGAGGCATAACTGCATGAATAAAATATGAATGTCTCTGTGCGTACAGCTTAAGGGTCATTATCATCTCCATGAGCAGCATCAGCTTCATGCCAGACTAGGCTTTATGTTGTCATCTGAACACCTTTAATCTCAAGAGGAGAAAACAGTGGTTTTGAGAGCCAATTAAGCGCGTTTGGGAAAAATTGATTGAACTTTGATTTATGAAGCGATGTCAAGAGATTATCGAGGTATGCGGTTTCTATCAGGTCACTTGCGAGCGGTTTGTGATCTCTGCGTTCGCCAGCTCTTATGTCCAAGTACCTTCACTACAGTCCTTGCAAACCTCTAACCCTAAATATAACTTCAGTGTGTAACTCATTCCACATGCGCATCATTCATCTTGTTGAGGAGAGCTAAGTGAGCTTTTCGGTTATCCCACAGACTTGAGTCGAAGAAGGGACCAGATGACACAGGAGACTTTAGGCTGGGCTTATCTGACCTGGGCCATTCAGAACACACTATTCTCATAGGGTTTTCCATTTACATTTTTCTGGATTCCGTTTCAATGGTTTAATTAGATATTAATAATCAGAAAGGACGTTTAATCGATTGAATTCACCAAACTTGAAAGTCTCCCTGTGGTGAACATTTTCAAAACACAATTGCGGAGTATTTTCTCTTTAAAACTGCAGTGAAAAAAAGATGAGTTTGAAATCGCTGGTGTTTCTGACGTCACAAACTACCTTGTAACCAATCAGATCAGTGTGTCGGCGGGCTTTAGCACATCATTAACAGCCAACTAGCTGGGTCTCGAGAGATGCCAGGTTATCCGGTATATGTTTTTCTGTTGATGTGAAAAATAGGGTGGATTTAGCATTGTAGTGGGTGTATGATGTATATTACAATGTTATGATGAACTATATGCCTTTTTACACTGATGTTCTGAGTTGTTCAAAGTGTCTGTGATGATTGTTAGAAGGCAGACTGAGATGGCGAACAGGAACCTGGTTTGTGTAACATTAGCAACACAGTCAAGCGAAAGACTAATCATATTAATAACCGTCATCATGTGTCCGACGTTGTAAAGAGCGACACCATTGTGCAGCGTTTACCGCAGTAAATCGGCAGCGTGAATCTCTGCGCTGGTGTGAGTGGGGGCGGGGCTAATTAGCATATTCATGAATCTGTGAAGCAAGGGTTTAGCTACATTCAAGCTATTTTAAGGCATGAATAATTTTTTTTTTTTACTTTTTAACTTTTAAATATGTTATTTTTGTGCTCAAAGATGAGTTTTAAGGGATACAATTATTGACCACAGGGGGACTTTTAAACAATTTAATAATGTTAACAATAATAGTGTTATTATTTGAATTTTTTTTTTCCATCACACTTTTTTAATTAAACAGTAAACCTCTGTTGTGCAGTAGTGTTTGGAAAAAATGTTAATCATTTTGTTAAATGTTCATTTGTGTTATTATATGAAATAAAAAAAAATTTCTCCAGAAAATGGGTTATATATTTAAATTTTTCTGTGTTTTTATGATTTAATAAAAATGTATTATCAAAAACTGTGCAAACCAAGTGAATGCATTCAACTTTAACAATTTAATTATTCTTTTCAATTGTAATCAAATACAAATTGAACAAAATTATTTTTTTATTTTTTCCAAACACTGCACAACAGAGGTTTACTGTTTAATTAAAAAAAGTTCGATTTTGTATGGCATTTCTTAAAATTATTTTGATAAATTGTATTATTACTACTACTTTCAGTAATCCTACTGTACAATATTAATATATTAGATATCATAATTTCAAGTTAAACCAAACTTCTTTTTTTGGCTTCTATTGAAGACATTTGGGATTCTGTATCTGACAATAGTCTTATCAAATGAAGTGGCTCTTCATGTGTTCATGTCCTCTTATAGGGAGACGGCAGACGATGAAAACACAACTATCCTCAGGTGTGCTTGACTGTGTGTAGTAAACCAAACTCTGCTGCTCATTCACACAGAAATATATATTTAAGCAGTAGCAGTCCTTTTGCGCTTTAATAATCAAACTGCGATATAAACTAGTGTCTGTGAATAAGTGTTCAGCCCTACTTTTGATTTATTCATTACAATTAATCATTAATCAATTTCATGACATTTTGCACTATAAAATAAATTCCATGTTTATGACTAGATTCATTTTCTGCATGGTGGAGAACGATGAACACCTAAGCACCAAGGCTGTGAGTAAGCATTACCACTCATGTTTTCTTGAAAAAATGTCAAAAATGAAATGGTACCATTTCCCAGAATGCACACTGCTATTCCCCACCTTGTTGGAGAATGCTGGGAATTCAGAGGTGGCGTCTTTCATGGCTGTTTTTTTAAGTGCGCTGGAATGCTCGACTCGGGCCAAAAGTGAAGCTGCCTTAATGACAGATTAATGTCTCATAGACTACTTATTTATTTGGTGACAGCAAGAGTGTTTAAGTATGTCACAATGCATCAAGATTAAAATCCCCCTGTTAGTCCCGTCTCATTTTCTGAGTCTGAATAATTGAAGGAGTTTGGAGCTGTGCAATGCTGCCGGTCAGGTTCAGCTGGGACACTGGGTGCTGTATAGACGAGGCCTGCGTTGAGGGAAAAAAAAGGCGCAGGTCTGCTGCTGTTTGTCTTACTAATGTGCATGCAGCAACTGGACTCCTGGCTTTTCCAGCCCTGCCAAAACATGGGAACAGGCAGCATGGTTGGAGGGGATATTTATTTATTCATTTCCCTGCGGCTGTGTGGTTTCATGAGACACAGCTACACTTGGCCAGACCTCTCTCCCCTGACCCATTCTCACCGTGCTCACAGGGCTCCTGCCAAATCCTTCAGATCACTGCTTCACACACGTACGCATGCAGACCGCCTCCTCCGATTAATGGCACGCTGGTAGTTTCGGCGCGAGTAATTCATCACTTAGTGTGTTGCTGCGTGGAGTTCATGGTTTGTTTTGATTGGTGATGCACAATAGAGAATGTGTGTGCCGATACCGATATCAGATGACTTAGAACTTCTGCTGATGCAGGTTGCTTGGTGGTTCTGGTTTTTTTTATGCCATCTTGCGTCTGAACACTATTAAATGACACAGCTTTAACTGTACCACACAACTCAGTTTTCTGGTGCTACATATTATAGGAGGACAGATTTCGGATTGTTGCATCAGCTATACCACAATAAAATACAATTTAATTAATAAATAATGAATTATAATTTAAGGAAAATAAAGGAGCGATTTATTTTATGCAATAATAACACCGATTTTATATATAAATATACACACTGCCGTTAAAAAGTTTGGGAATCTGTAAGATTTTTTATGTTTTTATGTCTGTCATGCTCACCAAGGCTGCATTTATTTGATTAAAAATACAAAAACTAAATAAACAGAAAACAGAAATATTGTTAAATATTATGACTATTTAAAATAACTCTTTTCTATTTGAATATATTTTAAGAATGTCATTTATTCCACTGATCAAAGTTGAATTTCAGCATCATTACTCCAGTCTTCAGTGTCACATGATCCTTCATAAATCATTCAACTTCTCGTCCGAAATTTTTGCGTGTTAAAAAATAAATACGACCTCACGTTGTTTCAATCAAGTTTACACACTGCCTCCGAAACTTAAGTCCGTCAAATCGGGTTTGATTTTCTGCATTTTTTGAATCCGTAGCAAGCATTTTGAGAGGTGTTTTGACAATTCAGAGCCACCGAATTACGAATATGAAAAAAACACACACAAAACGTTCAGACTCAGTGTGCAGGCATCTTAATTTGGGTACTTTTTTGTACTTTTAATCAAATAAATGCAGCCTTGGTGAGCATAAGAGACTTATTTTAAAAGGCAGCTAAAACGTTTTTGAACAGCAGTGTGTGTATGTATATGTATATATATGTATATGTATATGTATATATATATGTGTATATTTATGTGTGTGTTATACATATATACACTACCGGTCAAAAGTTTAAGATCGGTAAGATTTTTTATGTTTTTAAAAGAAGTCTCTTCTGCTCACCAAGGCTGCAATTATTTGATAAAAAATACCAAAAAAACAGTAATATTGTGAAATATTATTACAATTTAAAACCGGTTTTCTATGTGAATATATAGTAAAGTGTAATTTATTCGTGTGATCAAAGCTGAATTTACAGCATCATAACTCCAGTCTTCAGTGTCACATTTTTAAAATTATTATAATATGAAATTATTATAATATGATGCTCAAGAAACATTTATGATTATTATCCATGTTGAAAACAGTTTTTTACATTTTTATTTCAGGATTCTTTGATGAATAGAAAGTTAAAAAGAACAGCATTGATCTGAAATGGAAAGCTTTTGTAACATTAATCACTACCATTCAAAAGTTTGCGGTCAGTAAAAATGTATTTTTTATTTTTGGGGGAAAGAAATTAGAAAATACTTTTATTCATCAAGGATGAGTTAAATTGATCAAAAGTTATACAGTAAAGACATTTATAATGTTAGAAAAGATTATATTTTAAATAAATGCTGTTCTTTTGAACTTTCTATTCATCAAAGAATCCTGAAATAAAAATGTAAAAAACTGTTTTCAACATGGATAATAATCATAAATGTTTCTTGAGCATCATATTATAATAATTTCATTTTATAATAATTTAAAAAATGTGACACTGAAGACTGGAGTAATGATGCTGTAAATTCAGCTTTGATCACACGAAAAAATTACACTTCACTATATTTTCACATAGAAAACCACTGTTTTAAATTGTAATAATATTTCACAATATTACTGTTTTTTTTTAATCAAATAATTGCAGCCTTGTTGAACAGAAGAGACTTCTTTTAAAAACATAAAAAATCTTACCGATCTTAAACTTTTGACCGGTAGTGTATATACTGTATATACATATATATATATATATAGACACACACACACACACACGTACATACATACATACATACATACATATATACACACACTGCCGTTCAAAAATGTGGGATCTATAAGATTCCAAGATATAGATATATATATATATATGTTGAAGAGGCGTTTGACAGTGGAGATGTTCTCAGCTGGTCTCCTCCAACAGTTTCTGTGGTGGTCTCGCAGGTCAGAAGCAGGGTCACCCGAGAGAGCTATCCATCGCTGCGTCGGTAAAGCAGAACGGGTCTCTGTGATGCGATCCTATTCACACCTCCGTCTCCATTCACGAGCCGTACCCGTGTTCTCCCCGCAAGGTCGTCCTCACAGGACACGCGCCATCAGTGGAACACACAGACACCATTTACAAACCTGCACATGCCATGAAGATGCGTTTTTTAGATGTATATTTAGCCCTCAGTCATACTTAATCTCAAAAGGGCCTGCATATCTCGCAAGCTCTAGGCCTATCCTGTATCTGCCAAACGTTACCAAATGTACATTTCTGTTAAGCAGTGCTCAAAATGTTGAAAAATTTAGAAAAATTTAGCTCAAAATGTTGAAAAATGTAGTTCAAAATGAGTCAAGTCTTCATGAAATCAAAATCACAGATGCTATCCATAGAGCTTCACTTATCTTAAACCCAGAACCTTCATATACATATAGAAAGTCAACTCTGTCATTCCAGTCCCTTGGGTAGTAATGTGTTAATTTAAAGGTGTCCAAGTGTGTGCTCAGTCAACGTCATTTTCATAGCTTATACTGTATGCTTATAGGTGGGAATATATATATATATATATTTGAAAAAAGTTTGAATCAGTAATGTTCTCAGATGTATCGTCAGACCAAATCAATATTTTATTGTCGCAGACTCTCACCCACTTACCTGTAGGGCTCTTTCTGTTCAAGAGCAATGCAGAAATATCCCAGTTTTTTTTTACCTTACCTTTTATGATGTATATTTTAAAGACCTCACTGAGAAGTTAGTGTTGGTGTTCGTGTGTCCAGAGAGTGTGCTGCTTTTTGCTCTCACTTCCAGCTGTCAGCTTGTAGTTCTTTTGGTCTCGTATAGCAGCTGCTTTCTTTGGCTGTGAGATTGTGATTGTTTGTCTGTTAATAGCCAAAGCACAGACTTCTCAAAAGAGCAAGAGTCTTGTAAAGTCATTTCTCAAATCCTGAAATACACAATCGTAAGCTACAGCCTATTACTGCACACTAATAGTATGTACTTTATGTATGTATTGTACATATACTCTACATTTGGCTTTCTGTTTTTAGGACACTGTGATTAGGAACGTAGCCTAGTAATTCTCATCTCTCATTCTATACTGTCAAGCATACCATCAAGCAAGTGCACACTTGATCGCACACATGCATCGTTTGAATTCCCACATCACACATGACGACCTCCTGATAATCAGCCCCTAGTGTGAGAGTATTGATTTCTGAAGGACGGACAGAATAAGACAAAAACCTTTGTATTCTTTACTCAACGTCATTGTTCAAATCTGCTGCAGATCAATGGGAGGAGGATCCATTGCTCACACACTTTAAGTCAGATGCAGTGTGGCATCAGTTGCATGTCTTGTTTGGTGTCAGATAGCTGATTCATCAAAGCCTGAGGGTCTAATATCAATAAACTCATCCAAACCCCAGACCTCTTATGGCAGGGTCGTTTACATAGATGACACTTTCATCTTAATTCTTTGTTCATGTCTGTACTTGAAATCCATTACATCTGTGACATGTTGGCCTTAACTTCACAGTTTACGTCAAATGATAGATGTCAGGGTGAGAATACTCAACAAACAGTGCAGAAGGTGTCAGGGTTAAAGTTATGACTTTTTTAAGTTTGTTTTATCAGACGCTGCAACAAAAATTCCTGTGAATGGACAATGTACTACGAGGTCTCCACAACAGCAAACATTGGACTTTGAATTTATTTATTTTCTTCAGGACTTTTTTATACACACTTCAGTCTATAACATTTAACCACATTATGGCCGTCAGTGTTGGGGTTACTGGGTAATGTGTGTTACATAATCAGAGGCCTCGTTTACACTGTCAGTGAAATGTGACCCAATTCAGATTTTGTGACACAGATCGGATGTGTTCTATGACCGTGTAAACAGGATAAAAATGCATGCATTCTGATATTTCGAGATCAGTTTCAGGCCTCGTTCATATGTGGAAATAAATCAGATATGTGCCAATGCGACTGTCATGTAAACAGGCAGATCGGATTTTCTGAGGCATTAGGCTTCGTCTCCGCGGTTTAATGACGAGAGCAACCCCGATACGCATCTGCGAAACGCCGTGATGTCGTATGAGAGGAATATGGACACACGTTGACACAACATATCAAAGGTTGGCTTGCTCATCCTAAAATTACGGACCCACTGCTCCTCGTTAAAGCCCGCCGCGATCTCATGAAAGTGCGTATCTATAATAGCACAAATTTTATTTCTCGTGCATACAGGCTACCTCGTTTTTGCGTGCATATGATATAAATGAATGAGGCATTTATATAGCGCTTTCAATAATCAATTGTAATTCCAATAATATGCACTTTATGGCGTGTAATACACACGCACTCCACACCCCTAATCCTACCCAAGGGGTTTACAGTGCGTATCATGCACTGCAAAACTATTTTCTCTCTCGTCGCGCACACAATAACTGAAGCGTATGTGCAGGCTGCAATGATGGTTCTTTTCGTCCTCCTCTTCCTCAAAATCATGGTGATGTTTGGCGAACTTCGCATATATCGCAAAGCTACCATCAAGCATAACGTGTTCGTCCATCTGTGCAAGAACCCCCTTTAAGCATGCGCGATGTTTTAGATATGTCAAGTGTAAACACAAAAATCGGATATGGGTCACAATTAAAGGTACAATATGGAGCTTTTTTGGCCACAAGAGGGCGCAGTTTCCAACAATAACAAAGGCATATGTTTCGTGAGTGAAAACATTCATGTTTTTTAACATTACACGCGAGTCCCGCGGATATAAAGGAATAAGGACATTTCATCCTGTCGAACTACACGCAAGTGCTGGATTACTCACACAGGTCAGTTTATTAGACGAATTAAACTTGTGAGGGAACGCAGCGCTGTTTCACTTGGTATAACGTTACACTATCACACTAAACGGCATTTAAATGTGTGTTGAAAGTTATGTTATTCTACGTGTTAGTTCGTTTGCTATACGAAACTATAGATCAACATTAGAATAACATACTGACCATATTCTAACATTTCATCATGTCAAGATAACATTATAACATTGATTTGTTAATTTGCTCACCTGTCTAATAAAGCTGTCAAGTCGTGACTCGTGAAGCTCTGTCAAGTCCAAATTAGTCACGGACGCTAGCTCTCTGTCGAGTGGAAGTCAGTCTCGGACGCTAGCTCTCGGCATCTCAAAAACGCCACGCTGATATTGATCCTCATTTTAGTTCTCCTTGTTTGTCCCAAAGTCTGCTTGCCATGGTCTGTGTTTGAACGAAACAAGAACTGTGTGCCGTTAAACGTTACGCACTACACAGTTGTCCACACGTCTGTCGCCATGGTTACGTCATGGCTATGGCAGTACGAGCGGAAACCGTGGATAGCGCGGATATTGCGTCATTGACAGGCGACATTTTTTTCCGGGACGGCCACTTATTTAAAATGGGAATTTCTCTGAAATAAAACATCTTTGGAGACTTTTGGGATATTGTAAGTACACAACTGCAGGAAATATATCACACTGTGCAAGTGATTTTTGGATATTTTATTACAAAATTCCTACATATTGTATAAAAAAAAGACGGTAAAAAAAATCAGATATAGGCAACAAATCAGGATTGGGCATCAAGACCTGCAGTGTAAATGAGGCCAGAGTGATTTTGGGAATGTGATTTCCGCACTATTTTAGTTGGGAAGTCATTTTACTATTTTAGTAAAATGTATTATTATAGTTTTTACTATTTTTGTTTTTATTAATACTATTTTAGTTTTTTTTATTAATATACTATTATAGTTTTTACTATTTTAGTTTTTATTAATATTTTAAATTAGTTTTTATTATATTTTTCATTTGAGTAATTTTTTTTAATTTTGTAAATTTGTTGTTTTTGTCATTATTATTATGTATTATGATTTATGTTATACTTTTGATTAATTATTACACTTTTAGTTTAGTACTTAAGTAAGTTAAACTAAAAGAAAAAATGAGAAATTATGTCATGGCAACTGCAGTTTACATTTCACGAGTTCACACTTACATACAATTAGAGTGGGTAAGGTTTAATGCGTATTAATGCGCAGCATAAAGTAGCGTCTGGTTTAAAGAAAAAATAAAGAATAAAGTCGTTGCTGAACATCTGTTAATATTTGAAATCAACCCAGGCAAACACACCCCTCTCTTCATTGTTCCGCCTCCAATCCTAACGGCCCTGCTCCGATCAGTGGCATGCGAGGCGGGTGCACTAACGAAAGCACAAAAAGCAAAGATGATGAATGAACGACAAGGAAGCACAAAACAATTTACTTGCATAAACAAAAGTAAATACAAACAAAGAGTTTGTTGTTAGTTGCAAACAATGAAACTCAAAACCAGTGTAACTCACGCGTGGAACCGAATCAAAGCAACTTTTTAAGTTTTAAGGCTGTCCCGCTCAGGTCTCTCCAGCGCTGGAAAGCTTTTCTAATATTAACGCGGGTCCCTAAAGCTCTTTCTGATCATAAACCTTCATTTTCCAGTGATGTTCTTATGAGCTTTTCTCTTTTGTAATGTCTTTCAGCCATCTCTTTCTACAGTCTTTCTTCAAATCTCCCAAATTCTTCAAATTCTTTCTCTCTCCTCCAACGTCATACGTTCCCCTTAATGCTGATTGGCTACGCATTTGTTGTCACGTCAGTCCAACCAACTTTCATACAGCATTTTTCAAATATCGCTTACCCCACCATTAAGACATAGAAGCCCAAATACCAGTAATCATTGCGTGAATCGTTTAAATACTCTCCTTCCATAAATGTTGCATCTCTAAGGGAAACTCCTACAAATGCATGCAATAAGATCAGCCTCAAAAATAACTGTTTCCATGCCTTTTCAGCGCCAATTTCAGTAAATCCTGACAGTATTTTTTTTTAATGCCAAATGAGGGTTTGCACTGGCGCAAGCTGTTAGTAAATCTGGCCCTATTGTATTTGGCTGCCAGACGAATGCAAGATTTCTTTCTGTCGCCTGGTTTTCTTTTGCATGTCTGCTTTGGACCTAGTTGCGCCACAACACAAAAACTCAACAAGGTGTCCTACAAAGCATCCTGTGTAGTGTTAAATATAGAGACACTAGTTATCTGTTTGTCTGACTGCTGATAATAAGGGGATGGACAGGTTCTGTCTGTTTATCCTCCAGTCCTGAGAGATGTTCACGTGGAGCGAGGTGCAAGCTGGGCCAGTGTGGCTGTAGTATAGGCACCTGAGGCTGTGTGGCTTCTGGCGGGGTGAGGACCATGCGTACCGGGGCCCATGGGGACGCTCTGCAGCCCACTCTCTCCTGACTTCCCCTGAAGCATACAGAAGCATTAATTACACCCGAACTGACAACAGGGTCACGCTGCTCAGCCACCCTGCACCCACCATTAGCTCTCCCACCAGCCCTCCACAACAACACTGTACTGCTGCAGTAGAAAACACATTCAGCTCTTGATTGGATGAACCACATTCAAAGTCAAATGCAGATACCTTTAAATACTGACGTACGAGACCAGAATTCCAGCCTCACGTTTTATCGATAAATCCCTGCATATGATGTAAAAACAAAATGCCAATTAGTGTATTTTAATCTGTTTTAATGACAAAAGCCTTCCAAACACATAAGGTGCATCCAAGGCATGACATTAACCTTTTTTCACACCCACCACTGGGGCTAGTGGTTTTTCTCAAAGTTACTAGCCACTCAGCTATCACTCATTTCACTGGCCACAATTTTGACATCAGTAGTAATACCATGGGGGAAAATGGAAAAATTTTAATCTAAAATTATTGCATAATTTGCCAGCGGGTATATTAGGGGATAATATATTAGATGGATCCATATACTGCTACATGTGTTTTCTTTCTCAAATGTTTACGTTCACTTAAAACATAACTGACGGTGTTTACGTGAATACTCGCCAAGACGGGTATTTTGACATTATTTTCTGTGTATTTGACTGTTTAATCGCAATAAGCAGCAAAAAATTACTCCATTTACTGAGAAGTGGCTTTATTTGCGTGCATAAAATCTGGGAATAAGTAAACTTGAAATTCAAACCCTTTCCCAGCAACAATATTCATTCGGAGCAAATGAAACGAGTGAGTGAGGGGAGGCGGGTTTGTGTGTCAACTCGCTGTCGGAGAGATGAGAGAGCGAGAAAGCGGAGCTGGTATCGTGTGCTTAAATTCTGCAGAAAATTAGTATTGGAAGCGTTTCAGATATTTTAATATCTATATGTATAGAAAAATTTATAGAAAAAATATTTTTTGACAACACTACATTGCTCTTAGTTTATTACTTCAGATGCCTTGTTAAAAGAAATTGAAAAATTGATATATTATATATGTGACTGCGTTACATGCCATTGCTGAAATCCACTAAAAAACGAAGTGTGGAATATTGAACACTTAAGGCAGTCAACTGTTACAGCCTTAATTATAGCGGAGGGACTGTTAGACTGTATAGTCCATCATGTGGGACACAACTGTACACTGTAAAATTGAGGTAATCAGTTACATACAAATATAAGTTTATTCATTCAGTTAACTTAAAATGATCATGTAATCTCAATTTAAAATGTTGTAGTTGTGGAAACTTGGTCAGCTTTCACTAGCTAATTCAGTAAATGCTAACTTGGTAATTGGTAACAATGCTTTGCTAGTATTAGCATAGCATAGCAGTTGCTGAATTAGTATGACAATATAGAACATTTAACTGAAACTGCACAAAAACAAAACAAAAAACATTGTATAACACAATAGAAATAGAAATAGAAATCCCAGCCCAGTTTCAGTTGAATTTAAGTTTGGCTTAATTAAAAAAAATCAAGTTCATAAAACCTAAACCAATGAAACAATTCAGATTACTTAAAATGTGTCCGTTTTTTTAACTCATTAAAAAAAAAAGTTATAAATACTCAAAAATTAACTTGTTTAATTTAAGTTTACCATACTCAAACCAATTAATTATTTTGAGTATTAGGTGGCAAGGTGGCAATTGAAATAATAATTACATTTTGTTCATCGGGAGTTGATTAGAAATGGGATATTGAGAAATCACTCATTAAAAGTGAAATTATAACATATTACTAATTATACAATAATATTACATATTATTACATAATCCATATTACATATAATCAGTTACTACCCAGCACTGATCTTAACCTAGAAAAGCACATGCAGCTTGACTTTAGGCAAGCCACTCTGGACCATATTGTGTATTTTGTGCCGAAAAGATGGTGAGAATAAAGAAATGGAAGCCAAATGTACAAAAGGGGAAAACACAAAAGTATGAAAATTTAATCCAAAAATAAAGTGATGTCATTCCCGTAGAACATGGTAGAAGGGCTTTGTGGGCTTGGTAGTGGGGAATGTACCTGAGGCAGTGGGAAGTGTTAACATGAAAAACACATCAGAGGACTGGGGGATGCAGCTCCTCACGCTGTAATTAGTCTGGAGGAGCACGCTCCGATTACACACACACACACACACACACACACACACACACACACACACACACACGCATGCCTCTTCAAAACACGAATTGTTCTTTATATACACACACAGGACCTCCTCAGCACCAGCTCTGTTCGGTGTTCCTCCACTTCCTGTTTCCTGATTCGTTTGTGTGTCGGGGAGCTCTTCCTCTCAAGAGATCTCTCATTGTACGTTTTCCTAATATGTGAAAATTATGTTGTCACAACAATGATGAAGTGTATAATGTATGCATTTATAATGTGTATTTATCATAAGATATTAAGTAATTATAAAGGAATTCTTTATCAGTTATTAATAAATAACTTTTCAAATAATAAAAAATTTATAAAAATAATAGTATGTGTTTGGTGTTGAGTAATCTTTAACGTTACAGACTACAGTGTATGGTTATAGTAATTGTAATTAATAATTACAACTAAGTTAATTGATTATTGACATTAATTGTTATTAATATTCTGATCTGATAATAAAATAAGAGAAAATACAAAACGTTTTTTTTAAATATATTTTTACATATTTGTAATTTAAATTGGGGAATATTCAAAATATTTGCAAAGTTACAGTTGATTATTGTCATTAATTGTTATTAATTTTAATGAAATTATAACTTTTCATAGAAAAATTTAACTAATTCTTTTTTTTGTGACATGATGATCTGACAATCCTGCTGAATATGTGAAAAATAAAAAAAATTTATATTATAAAACATTATTTCCGTAGTGTTTTTTTATAGGTGTTTTACCTGTATTTTGAATTATGCATTGCATTGGTATTTTAGGGCTAACGGAAAATTCCGTAAAATTATTGCATAGTGTCCTGGCAGAAAATGACCAGTACATTTTCCATTTTCATTTTATACAGTGTTTTTTAAAATGTAATTTTACACCTGTGGTGACACAGTTGAAATTTTCAGCATCATTAATCCAGTCTTTAGTGTTTAACATGCTAATATGCTGCTCAAGAAACATTTTTCTTATATTTATATACCGTATATATATATATATATATATATTTATAATTGAACACATCTCAAGGGAAAATGTTCAAGGTTCTTTTTTTTCATACAATGAAAGTCAACTGTGGCATTTTTTAAATGCCAAAACATGCAAAAATCATCATAGAATTATCATAAATGTAGTCAATATATCCTGTGCAGTCCATATAACCTGTCTTCTAAAGTGATTTGATAGCTTTGTGTGAGGATCAGACAGAAGTGATATTCTTCTCACCATTTTTGAATATGCCAATATATAGAGTAAGATCTTGAGCAATGAATTGTAAGCCATTGCTTTGTATACTGTAAGTTCGTCATGTGGCTGAAATAGTGTAATATGGACCACTTCATGGTGCTTTTTCCCCTTTTTTCTTGGCAGTGTGGGAATATTGGCAAGATACTGTAGGAATATTTGTTTTATTACACACTGCATCCTTTCACTCTAGCGGAGCGTTTCAGCCTACGGAAAAAGAAAATCAAAGAGAAGTAGCAAAGTATTAATCAGTTAAACATCTTAAGGATATTTCCTCTCATTACATGTGCATGTAAATCCCACCACAACACTGAGAGAGAGAGAGAGAGAGAGAGGGCGAGAGAGAGAGAGAGAGAGAGAACGTGGCATCCAAATCCCTTCCAATTTGGAAATGCAGCTGACAAACTTGTTCTGAAGCCCCATCACTCTCATTTACGTCTGAGAGTCACTGGGCCTAATTACGGATAATCCGCCCGCCCATCCACTAACCACATTAGTTTAAAGGCCTGTAGATTAAGACAGCATCAGCAATTTGAGAATAACCAAATCTAAAGCTCCTGCCTCCCCGTAATGCCATTATAGTCCCGCAATCCTTTGAAATGATTTCAAGGGCCAGGTCTGCGGGGTCTTTCGCTGTTTCGCCCAAAGCAAGTTATCGGTTTCCCCTTTGAAAGCCAGGTCATTCAGGTCTTGTTTGGAGGACAGATAAGGAAAGACACCGGGGAAAACCCCCCTGAAATGCCAGAATGTCAGGTTCACCATCAGATAAAGAAGCTGATTCTATCAAAGCCCTTTGAGGCGGTGTACGCTTTAGCCCCATTCACTGGAATGCCGCCTTTAGCCCTGGATCATACAGACCCAGGTATGTTGCCTTTAAGCAGTGCGCTTTGTGTTTTGAATTAAACACATCTCTGGTGCTAATGTGATTCTAATGTAAATCCCCTCTACTTTTTCCCTGGAAAACAGAGCGTTCTCCAGTTCCTTCCTTCCTTCCCTCCCTCTCTGTGATCTGTAAATGAGTTTGTTTATGCCGAAGCAGGCACTTGAGGGCCGCGCTCCACCATCTCGCACCGGGGGGAAGTTGTTAAGGTTGCGCGATTATTGGGGGGAGCCATTAAATGCTGGAATACTCCGAGGCTCTTTGGTTTAAGACAGGGCGAAGGGCTTTATTGGAAATTACATTTTAGTTGCGTTCAATTACCTTTACGCTCATTTGTTCTACGGATGTTTTTTTTTCCCCTTTCGCTCGGCTATATTCTCTAAGGGTGTTGTTTATGAGCCCGATACTATATTACGAATGGAGCGGCTTTCACTGCAAATTACCCCTCTCTGATAAAGAGAGCACCGCAGTGCTAATGGCTTTTTCCAGCAGTTTCCTAACACAAAGCACACTTTGTTTGCAATAACAAATCACTTTATCATTAGACCTGAATGACTGCATGAGGTCGTCGTTCTTGTGACCTTTGACCTTTTTTTTTACGTAGCACTCAAGCCCAACCATTAGCGCGGGCTCACTGGCAGGCATGATTATATCTTATTGTCAGAGGCAGTAATTTGATTGGTGGAGAATTAAGGCTTCTCCTCACGGGTCATTTTAGCTCACTTCCTCTACAGTTCTCGGCTTGATTAAAAATTGATCCACGGCTGTAATGTGAATATATTATTGAGGCTATCTGTCACCACTGACAGATAATTGGGAGTACACAACTTCAATTTCACAAAACTGTTCCACCTTGGATTGCTTTGGTTTGTGCGGAGGCTCTTTAATGCTTCTGCTGCTTGTTTTTAAGCAGCGCTTTACTGAATGCATTGTTATAGACAGCTGAAGGTAGAGGGTAGAACAAAGGCGTGTGCCATTGTCGGTCTTGAATGTTTCCTGACTAGGGAACATGTATTCAGTATGATATTCCCAGGTAACAGGGAACGTTATGTCAAGGTTCTCTCAAAGTTATGAACAAACATTCTAGTAATGCTGAGAGAGCGTTCCTTCAAAGTTATCTGGTCTTTAATAATGTTCTCAAATCGTTGGGACATAAAAATGTATGTATACATCATTCAGGGAAGTTCATCTAACGTTTTTTAAATGTTACTACTTTCAAAACATTCAGAGAACATTAAAAATAAATGTTCCCATAATGTTTGGAACATAATGATAAAATGAAGTGTTTCCTTAATGTTTGTATAAACAAGAAAACAAGTTTTTTTCATAAATTAAAGGGAACGTAATCAGAACGTTATTAGAAAAAAGATTTTGTTAGCTAGGTTAATGCCATCTTCAGTAAATGGAAACATTTATTCAGATATGGAGTGAGGGCTGAATGTCAGCTGCACAAACGGTTAGTTTTATTGGTTTAAGTGGACGTTCTTTAAAATATTTGTCAAAGTGAATAAATTAGGACCAAAATATATTAGGGGCCTGCTTCAGCATAATAATAATAATAATAATAATAATAATAATAATTTTGGATGGTGTGTTTAATGAAATAATGTTTTAATAAATTGTATTATTACCTTGAGAAGTACATTATACAATAGTAATATATATGTAATAATTTCTTCAAGTTAAACCAACATGAATTTTTGGTGGGTTGTAGTAAAAACCTTTTGAGTTTCTGTGAATATTTAAAGGAGCTGTATGTAAGAAATTTATTTCAATTAATCATAAATTTTCCCTGATATGTCACTAGACATTTAGAAATCATGTTCATTTCAAATACTTATATCACTGACAACAGTAGTCCGGCCAGGATAGTGTCATATAAAAAGTGAAGTTCCAGCCCTCAACTGATGTTGATGTTGTCATGTTGTGTTTTGGTCTGATGCTCCGCCCTCCACCGATCGACCAATCACGAAGTCAGTAGTGTTGCGGCATTCGGGTTGCCAGCTCTGCTCTAGTTCCCACAGCTGCAGCTAATAACGTGTCGTAATCAGATCCTGCAGCATATCTGGCAACCTTGAGTCAGTAATTTGAAAGTGATTGCAGTTCCAGTTTTGGCCACAATCTTACATACGGCTCCTTTAACAATAGTTTAATCAAATTAAATTGTGAAATGCTGGTGAAGTGTCTCCTCATGTGTTCATGTCAGCATATAGTGAGACACCACAAGCATCATGCATGCTTCAGTATGTGTGCAGTAGACCAAACTCTGCCGCTCATTCACAGAACATTCAGACTTATTTCAATATCAATCATATTGTGATTTAATATTCACAGACACTAGTCTGTATCTAATTGTACAGCCCTACTTTTGATTCATTCATTCATCAAGAAATATTTTAGTATTTTTTATTTTTTTTCTTCTTTACAATGTTTTCATTCTACCTCTGCAAAACACTAAAAGGAAATGGTAGGCCTAGATTTTACGTATGAGAATTTTAATGAGAATTTTTACTTAAGTTTATTACTCACAGGCTACTTTGCATATAAAACTGGGACAAAATAAAG
The DNA here is from genome assembly GCA_031834385.1 of Semotilus atromaculatus. Lineage (NCBI taxonomy): Eukaryota > Metazoa > Chordata > Actinopteri > Cypriniformes > Leuciscidae > Semotilus > Semotilus atromaculatus. The sequence goes on from JAULUF010000025.1 coordinate 7,494,942, forward strand.
TATTTTAACATACAAAACACATACTTCACCTATAAGGGATGTTTTTTAGCCATGGTTGGGTTGATCTTTGGTTTCAGTACCTAGATTCATCGCTGCAACAGCAGGACTCTTATTCTGTCTTTTTTTGAGGGAACTGACCATTTTGTTATGCTTTTAATCTCTGAGGATTCATTTTTAAGAGGGACATTAATTAGAACGCCTGCGTGGTTTCCACTCAGGGAGATAGGAGAGTCATGTTAACAATTGAATGTAATTTTATGGACAAGTAACTTGTTCCTGGCCATGTCCCTCTCTCTCCGTGCTGGGGAAACGCCGCTTTACTCACAAAAGAGCATTTCCTCCTCAATAGAAATTACCGGTAGAGATTAATAACGGCATTAGGCAGTAATGATGCTACGCGGAATGAAATATTTATTAAAGATCCCTCTGCTAGCAATTAGCATGGCATGTAATCGTTCAGCACATGAAATCAAGATGATTGCAGCGGTCCCTCAACTGCTTTTCCCGCCAGCCCACGCCCACCGCCAACAACTGCCATCCTTCAGCCGCCCTCATGCCATGACAAAAGATCTGGGACCCGGGGCTTCTGAATATCCCATCTTAATTACTGTAATTCCACCATGGTAAGAAAGTGATCTGAGTGTAATTATGCCTGGATTGAATGCCGCCTCTTTGATTTGCTCTGGAGAAATGAAGCTCAACCTGCATAGCATCTGCACCACACTTTTTTTATTTGTTCTGCAGGGGTGCATTGTTAACACAGACTAGACCTTTTCCTGTCCACATTCTTTTCTGCGGGACTTTCGTGATTGGGACTCCACTAGGCATCACTTTTGATCAGTTTCATGCTGTTACGTAGAGTGAAATTTAAAAAACAAAGGAGAGCTGGATCCAAATGAGTTTAATAATAGAATAATCATAATAACAAATGCATCAGAACATAGAACCAGGGAATCAAGGAACCAGAGAACAGGATGAGTGCACCAAACATAACATCCATGTTAGGACAAGACTTGACAGGGAACACAAGAAACACTGGAGTTTAAATACACAAGGGGTAACTGGCAAACAAGACACTTGAAAACAATCAAAGAACTATTCAACAAGAAAAACTACAAAGGACTACAAAATATGGCGCAGAACAGGAAATAACATAAAAGTCCACACAAGACCAAGGGAACACAGGCTGGGATCAAGACACATACTAAAAGTATTCCTGCTTACTGAAAGTATTCATTTCTTAAATAAATATTTAAAAAAATTACTCAACCTAAACTTTTCAATGGTAATGTATTTAGGCCTTTCACGATAACTACTTTTTGTTTGGCGATATACAGTGAAGAAAATAAGTATTTGAACACCCTGCTATTTTGCAAGTTCTCCCACTTAGAAATCATGGAGGGGTCTGAAATTGTCATCGTAGGTGCATGTCCACTGTGAGAGACATAATCAAAAAAAAAAAAAATCCAGAAATCACAATGTATGATTTTTTAACTATTTATTTGTAAGATACAGCTGCAAATAAGTATTTGAACACCTGTCTATCAGCTAGAATTCTGACCCTCAAAGACCTGTTAGTCTGCATTTAAAATGTCCACCTTCACTCCATTTATTATCCTAAATTAGATGCACCTATTTAAGGTTGTTAGCTGCATAAATACCCCTGTCCACCCCGTACAATCAGTAAGAATCCAACTACTAACATGGCCAAGACCAAAGAGCTGTCCAAAGACACTAGAGACAAAATTGTACACCTCCACAAGGCTGGAAAGGGCTACGGGGAAATTGCCAAGCAGCTTGATGAAAAAAGGTCCACTGTTGGAGCAATCATTAGAAAATGGAAGAAGCTAAACATGACTGTCAATCTCCCTCGGACTGGGGCTCCATGCAAGATCTCACCTCGTGGGGTCTCAATGATCCTACACGGGAGGAGCTGGTCAATGACCTGAAAAGAGCTGGGACCACCATTTCCAAGATTACTGTTGGTAATACACTAAGACGTCATGGTTTGAAATCATGCATGGCACGGAAGGTTCCCCTGCTTAAACCAGCACATGTCAAGGCCCGTCTTAAGTTTGCCAATGACCATTTGGATGATCCAGAGGAGTCATGGGAGAAAGTCATGTGGTCAGATGAGACCAAAATAGAACTTTTTGGTCATAATTCCACTAACCGTGTTTGGAGGAAGAAGAATGATGAGTACCATCCCAAGAACACCATCACCATGCTTTGGGGGGGGGGGGGGGGGTTTCTGCACATGGGACAGGGCGACTGCGCTGTATTAAGGAGAGGATGACCGGGGCCATGTATTGCGAGATTTTGGGGAACAACCTCCTTCCCTCAGTTAGAGCATTGAAGATGGGTCGAGGCTGGGTCTTCCAACATGACAATGACCCGAAGCACACAGCCAGGATAACCAAGGAGTGGCTCTGTAAGAAGCATATCAAAGTTCTGGCCTGGCCTAGCCAGTCTCCAGACCTAAACCCAATAGAGATTCTTTGGAGGGAGCTCAAACTCCGTGTTTCTCAGCGACAGCCCAGAAACCTGACTGATCTAGAGAAGATCTGTGTGGTGGAGTGGGCCAAAATCCCTCCTGCAGTGTGTGCAAACCTGGTGAAAAACTACAGGAAACGTTTGACCTCTGTAATTGCAAACAAAGGCTACTGTACCAAATATTAACATTGATTTTCTCAGGTGTTCAAATACTTATTTGCAGCTGTATCTTACAAATAAATAATTAAAAAATCATACATTGGGATTTCTGGATTTTTTTTTTTAGATTATGTCTCTCACAGTGGACATGCACCTACGATGACAATTTCAGACCCCTCCATGATTTCTAAGTGGGAGAACTTGCAAAATAGTAGGGTGTTCAAATACTTATTTTCTTCACTGTATTGTCCCAGAAATAATTGCAATAAATGACATTTTTGTCATTTTATGCCACTGAGTGAATTATTTGATATATATATATATATATATATATATATATATATATATATATATATATATATATATATACACTTTCTCCCATTCATAATACGAGTGACCTGTCTTTCTATAAAGTGTTTGTTGTTACTTTGCACTTTTTGTTAGAATTTTTTATTTATTATTTATACAGTGTGTATATATATATAAACTTGAATAAGTGCAAAGTGCACATAAGTGCAAAGTAACAACAAACACTTTATAGAAAGACAGGTCACTCGTATTTTGAATGGGGGAAAGTGCAACGCACAATATGGCGGAATAACTCCCGCCTTCTAAACAAAAGAGCCAATCGCTGATTGGTAAAGTCATTGGTGATTACAAATATATAGTTTAATCGTAAACCGCTTAGGAGAATTTGATGTTTTCCCCATTAAAAAAGATAGGAGCTGCACTTGCATGCCCGAGAGGTGTTTCAAAGATGGCTGGAGTGGAATGTCTTTAAAGGGACTTTGGTAAAAAGTAGGAAAAAAAACAACAACAAAACAAACACACTTGCAAATCCATAAAAGGTATGGAGATTTTCCATCTACAGATTTTTCCTTGACATTTTCTCTCAGTAAAGTATATTCACAGACTGTGATGAAGCATTTCCACAGTCATCAACATCTCAAATCTAGTAAAGTTTTTTACATTTTCATTAAAAAATCATTTTATAACGTTATACTTATTTCATTTTTTGTCATTTTCTGCCAAGGTAAAATAATACTAACACTGCTCTGAGGGTGTTTCTAATATAACGGCTGAGGGAATTATGTCAAATTTGGCATCTTTCTCTGTAATCAATCTACCTATATTTTTTCCCTCTTTTGAAAAGTCATGGAAACGCTATCACACATGTTTTCTTTCGCTATTGGAGCAGATGGAAATACAAATACATTTGCTGTCGCATCCCATTCACTGCTAGAAGTTTACCCGAGGACTTCAACTTCAGTCAGATGCCCATGATGAACAAAGGCACAGATGCATCAGCAGGCCATATCTGTTGCTAAATTATTTTTTTTTAAAGTTGAACTTCTTTTAACTTGAGTGATGCTTGTTTATAACGACACGCCATACACGAGATGCTGCAAAAGACGTGAGCGCAACGGTCAAACACGTCCATCTAGCGCACATTTTACAGCGCCGTGGAATGACAAAAAACACGAATACGAGACACTCGCGACTGCCGTGTCCCGTGTGAACCGGCCTCGATTGGCGCTTTCTTTTCACCTGTCGATGTCCGCTCTGTGTAGAAGGATCTGCTTGAATCCCGCTTTCTCTTCCGACACGGAGAGCAGATAAGATGAGAGCAGCAGTCGGCAAAATGTTGTTGACATTATTTTTATGTAAACATAATGGGCAATATCGCATTACCTAAAATGATCAAGGTCATGTCCCTGTATATTGTGTGATAAGTCAATAAATTGATTATCTTGACTGGCCTAAATGTGTGCATATAAAATGTACAATCTTTCTCTTCCAGTAAAACAGACAGTTTCAAAAGGTATGATGGTGAAATTATTTTTTGTAAGACATAACATGAAGGAATATTATCCACAGACAAATACATTTTTTTTTTGTTAGAATGCAAACTGAAGAGCCCAGAAACCATTAAAAGAACCATGACTTGCAACTAACTAAGACAATGCATTAAACAATGCGTTTCATTCTTGATTGTTCTTTGTGTCTGAATAAGAACTGGTTGTATTTCCAGACTTCCTGATTGTCTTAATATCACCTGGTGTCTGAGAGGGTTCAGATCTTGTTTAGTCTTTTATGTGTTTATAGAGGTGACAAAAAACCATAACTAGCCAGTGAGGTCAAAGCATGAGTGGAGCTGCTCGAGGGCGTGTAGGTCAGAAAATCAAATGGGTCAGTTTACCGCATAGATCACAGCTAGCTCATCAACTGAACCTGTGGAGCGTGCATAAGATTAATCAGCTCTGTAGCTGCTGTTTAGCCATGCTCAATCCACCCAATAAAGAGAAGGACAGGCCAAGACAAGAGAGCAGAAAAGTGGAGGGCATCAGGAGATGAAAAGTCAAGAGACAGCTAATGCAATAGTACTTCACTCAGAAACTAACCAATAGTATCGAGGAGACCGATCAATTTGCAATATTCTGTTCACCATCCATGCAACAAAGCCCAGACATGAAAGTCAAACATTAAGGTATGCCGTCTATGAAGTCTCCAATCAATAAACAACAGAGGCAGAAAAAAGAGCCCAAATTTCTCATTCTGTTGAGTACCCGGAGGCCTTTGTACGGGGACCGCTGGCTGATGACCAAGGATTGGCCCTGTCATATTTCACTTTCACCTGTTTGGTGTCATTTATCAAGGCGAGCTGATCAAGGTGGAGCTCTCCCTGTTTGCTTCACTAGACAAGGGGGAAGGTAAAGAAGAGAGGGTAATAAAATAGCTTGTTTTGCACCCTTAGGCGTGAAACGTCTGCCAGGAAACCCGACTTGAAGTTGAAATTTTATCCTTAATATTTTGGCTTGACATGAACGTTAGATGTATGAATTGTCAGAACGACATAAGGCTTGGTTATACATCTAAAATCTATATCTCAGATCTATATTAACGTTTAAAAGCTTGGGCTATTTTGCGGCCTCCTAATGATATTTAATTTGTATCAAAGGTTATTTTTACTTGCCTATTTACTTGTTTACTTATTGAATAAAAATTCAACCAAACAGCAGTTGTTGCCAGATATATTGCAAAACAAGCAAAACAAGTGAAAATCTAGTTTTAAATAAATTATGGAAAATTATATGATGTAATTTTCATTTCAGTGCACTAATCTGAAGCATGAAAATTGCTGAATCAAGTTTTGAATACATTTTTGGTAACTGACGGGTTCACAAAAATACAAAGTTCTGTAATGAAACTCTAGATGGCGTAGGCTAAAAGGTCCTTAACTCAATCTGCTTGCAATCACGTCTTTTCATAGGGCACAGCTGATTGATTCCTTCTGTATCAGTAGCCAATGAGCTTGGGTGCTCAACCTTCAAATACTTGGTTACCATTTGCCTTCGTAGTGCTGTGTGCTTTCAGAAACCCTACACCTTCCCCAGCTCCACCTGTATGATTTGCTACGGGTAATTCATTTACGCTATATTGTACAGCAGCAGCATGTCTTACTTGCTCACTACAGCGTCATGTATGTATTGGCAGTAGCAAGACTCGTACTTGCTCTGCAGCAGCAGCATCGAAGATCTATTACGCCAAAACCAAATATATCAACATTGTCATACCCATTACCAAGCTGAACACACCGAGAGTTGTCATGACAGAAATGAACTGATTTACAGAAAAAAAATCTACAGCATTTTTTCCACTGAAAAAATGTTCCACGGACTATTTTACTATTTTAGAACGAAATGTTGCTCGTCCAGTCAGATTTCTGGTATTTATAAATGGTCACTTTATTCTAAACCATCAGCGTTATTCTGCATTAAATTCTACAGTCATTATCACTGCCTTAATATTTCATAATGATTCACGTGAACCGTTTTTCCCATTTGTTTTTAGACTTCAGGCCGAAGCAGTCAATCATCATCAGGATGGAGCGCTGTCCTGTAAGCCCGCATTAAATCAAGTGGCACAGCGGAGTTGAAAGTGTTCTGATATGTCGGAGTCAAACTGAGAGCCAACCGAGTCGAGCAGCCTCGCTCAGCACCAGTGTTTAACTCTCCCTACTTATTATGGGAATTCAAGCCCTCTCCCTCACAGAGAAATGTAGCGCTCTCTTCCCCCAGCCACCTCTTTCATGCTGGGTGCTATGAAATCCTATAGAAGTGCTTTTATCCCCTGAAGATACAGTACAAATCATCATTGGTTTTATCTCAGCTGGGGATGTCGATTTTCTAAATGAGCTTACTCTTTCCAGCTGCCCGTCAAGCCCATTTTCCCTAATGCTTACCCATCACCCCCTGCTTCTGCTCTGCCTAACCCTCCCCTCTCTGCCCCGTCGCTCCCCACCTTTTTTTAACAGTGGGGTTCGGGCCCTTTCTTTCCAGTCTTTGTTCACTCTGGGGAGAAGGAGCAAACAGCAGGATTGATCCTACATTGCGTCTTGGTATTGTTCCAGAGCCTCCCTGTCAATAGGCTGTGGCTGGGGAATGCATTGACTGGGTAAGCTGAAGGGGGTGAGAGTGAAATCGGGTGAGATTTTTTGCTTCAGTGTGTGTCGCTGTGGCTGGCTTTTTGTGTGCAGCGGAATGTCGCTAATCTGCCCGCCATCGACATGCAAATGAGTGGAGTGGCCCAGCGTAAGAGAATTCAGAGCCTGGGAAACGGCTCCACCAATCCCTGTGCACAACACTTAATAAAGTGGACGAAAACAAGCTCAAAACTAGATTTTTATATTTTCTGAAGAAGCGAGTGTTGCTATGGGGTTGCTAAGTAGTTCTGAGTGGCTTTTAGCACGTTACTATGAGGTTGCAAGGGTGTCCTGAGTGGTTTAGGGTGTTCTTTTTTCTGCCAGACAAAGAGTTAAGAATTTGTTTCAAAACCTGAAAGCTGAGTTCCATGAGATTCATTTTATTTAAATGTCAGAATGAATGAATTCCCAATTTATTTCCAATAATAATAACTACATTTAAAATGTAAAAATAATTAAATAATTATTAATACATTTGAATAAAATAAATGAAAACAAAATAATAATACTCAAAATTAAATGATTATTCCACAGTCACAGTTCAGACTCCAAAGACGAAGATGAGTCAAATATTCTAATCCAAAGGAATTTAATAAAATAATAAACTGAGAATATCCAACATAGAGTAACAGATTGCTCAGCACAACAATAGCCGACTGTGAACTGAGGAAACACAGGAAATGATAATGAACTAAAAGACTAACAGGTGTGATGATCCAATGTAATACCATGGTAACTGATTAGAGCGGGAAAAGTGAACAAAGACAACAGCAAATAATGAAAAGCAAACTAAAAGTCCATGAAAATGAAACTAAACGAACAAATGACTGAATGTGTGACATCCACCTTGGTGTGGGACCATTTATGCACAAAAATGTAACTCTTAGGTGTATGTTACAGAGATTCTTTTTTTAAATGGCACCATTAATTAAATAATTAATCTAATGAATGTATTTATCATCAATAAATATAGAGTGAGTGAGGCCTGTTTCAGGCCTGTCGGCCTGCAAAATTATCAATTTGATCTTTTTGGGATTGCAGCAAAAGCACACAGAGTCTCCAACAGTATATGTCGAAGCTACTTTTGTTTTAATAAAGAGATAAACGCTCAGACAATCGGCAGCCATATCATTGATTAGTTGGACACTCCATATCTTGTTTGTGTTGTGACAACGGATCTTTGCACTTGAGGAATGAGCTAGAGAAGAGCCGATACTGGGCAGAAAGCTCTGATCCAGTGGCCCCGAAAATAGTGTACTGATTGATGTAACTAAGTGGGCAAAGGAACAAAAGCCTTGGCCTGGCGCCTGAGACACAGTGTGGTGTACTCATTGTTAAATGAATGTCCTTTCACTTTTGTTTCAGAGTGGATTTTGTGTGTGTCTTTGAACTGATGCAGTCTGAGTGAATCCTTTCACGCTGTCATGGGAGGTTCCTGTATCCGTAAATAACATCTACAGAATGGTGTTATTTATGTAGTTGAGGAGCATTTGCATTGAAATGGCTGCACATATTTTTTATGTCTTCATAATTCTGCCGTCTCACTTGTCCACTTGAGTCACATTCATTGGAGTTGCCTTTGACGACTTGAAGCTCTTTGTTAATATATCACTACCTCTCGGATTTTAATGCATTGAGAAGAATGACTTCTGAACCATAGTTCAAACACCATTTTACAAGGGTTTTAATTCAGGCACTGCACTTGGATAGCTATTTTCTGTTATGCAGGTCTTATTGAGACTAAAGGCCTTTTCAGACGGAACCAGTTTTCTAAGCAACGTTTGAGCTAATATTCTTATCACCCGATGTCTGGGACGAAAATCTCTGTTAATTACAGAGGTGGGAGTGTGTGTTTTGTAGACGTGTGTGTTACAGAAGGTCATCTGCTATGCTTACGTGCATGACAAATATGTTTTTAATGAATTATTTACTGATATAGCTTTAATTTATTATTAAAATCCTATTTAAATAAACTGCACATGAGTTTAGAAGTGGCTGTTTATAATAAACCTACATAAGTGAGCAGAGAAATCTAGACAAGTGCCCTACACTGATATTAAAATGGGCAGTCTTCACAGTTTCTGCATTTTGGCTCTGTTTATTAATTTTATAATTCATTTTATATCATCCATATTGAAATGAAACGAAAGCATGCGAACGTTTGGTGGGAAAACGGTTGCTCAGGTAGGTCAAAAAACACATGAGGAGAAGTGTTAGGATAAAATATCGACAATCACAGACATTCGCATTTGGGCGGGATCAGATTTCTTTAAAGGAGGGTTGAGTTTGCCGAAAAACAGTTTTTACTGAGATGGCATGGCAGATTTGGATGGGATTAAAACACAAATTTCTTGAACGTCCTCCAACTAGTTCCGTCAGAATAGGGCTTAAAACTAACATTATTGCATTAAAACTAGCTGTACATTTGGGCTCTGTACCAAAACCTAGTAAGCTGCCTCGCTGTGTGTTGCCTATAGACTGAAATGTAACCTAACTGAGAATTGACCTGTTTGGAACGCTTAAAATATGCAGCAACATTTTCACTCAAATATTGGGTAACAATACCATATCCATATATTATAACAATACCAATCCATTTGAAATCATTATTTAACTTTTTTTTTTTTATCAACACTTTCTGTATTGAATTCTAGTAATCATTTGTCATTTTGTTTTGCCTAATTTTAATAAAGTAATAAAGACCTTAAGAAAGCCTGCAGTATTTTTATTGGCATATTAAAAATAATCTTAACATCAAGGTAACTCTAAACATACATATTAATTTTCACAAATTCATGCCGTAAAATAAAATTATATAAAATACTATGAAAACAGTGCCTATAATAATATGCAAGAAATGTTTTAAAAGGTTACTAACATTTGTTAGTGGTGTTGTGTTGTATTTATCAGTTGAGCAACAATATTGCAGCACATCCTCAAATCTCACAAAGATGCGTTCTGTGTCCTCGCGTCCTTCCGAGTGCGTTATTTCAAGGAAGCCTGGCAATACCGTTCTCCACGAGAACAAAGTCCGTTTTTTGCGTTATGGTGTCAGATAAGAGAGATGTCAGAAGTCTCCAGGACTAGAGTTTGGAACCACTGAGTTTAGGCCTGCATCATGTAACTCAGTGGTCCCAAACCCTAGTCCTGGAGACTTCTGACATCTCTCTTATCTGACACCAATTTAAGGGCTGTTTCTCAATTCCGAGAACAACTGAAGTTTGGGAAATACAGTGAAAAGTCACTTATGATTCTGAAATCAGAGGTACACCAAACTCTCATTTCAGAATCATGAGTGACCTTCCACCGTATTTCCCTAACTTCAGCTGTGAATGTACGCATACTGTAAAACCCTCTCCCTGTGAATCAGTGCAGGTAAAGAGCCTGCCTTTAAAAATTTACGAGTTTGAGAAGCTTCTACAAATTAAAAAGTAATTAATGTCTACCTTTTAATGTACAGGCCTGGCCGGGATAGGGCCATTTCAGCTAATGCGCAGCCCAGGTAGCTCAAAAGTGTCTCAGAGCAGTGGAAACTTAAGATCAACTCTCATATTGCATTAACGCAATTAGTCCCCGCTGGCCTAAATAATAAACCTAGAATTCTACCTCCATCTTGTTGAATATTTCATATTTAATTCAGGTGCTCAGAGTGCTGCTACACCGCTATGGAGCTTTGCTCTAAAATGCAGGTATTTTTTCTTCTTCACAGGAGCCTTTTAGAAGTCATTAAGTAAAAGCCACCCCAATCTCACGTCCCATTTGTGTGATTTAATAATGAGCTATACCTGCCTACGTGCAAATGTTGCTTTTGCATATCAAAGTGCAGTTCCTCTGTTCAGGTCCACTCAGCAATGTTACTAGCAATACTTTTTAAAAGCCTTTCTTAACCTCATGAACTAGACTTTAGTGTTTTCTATCTTTTTTTGTAAGAAAACTATCATGAATGAGATAAATGATCATAATTTGCAAACGAAGATGCTCCGTAAAATAGGATCCAACTTGCTTAGTAAGATCTAATCTTTAGCTCATGAGAATTACAGTTAATGATGCTTAAAGAAAAAGATGGAAAAAAAAAACAAAACAATCAACATTTAGTCTAGAAATGACCCGTGTTTGGTTTTCAGCCACTTTCAATAAGTGCCATGATATTAACAGATCACGCTTTAAGTAATCATAAATGCACTACTATTCACATTTTTGTGGTCAGTGATCAAAAGTGAGTGATAATAAAGACATGTATTATGTTAAAACTAAAATGAATGCTGTTACAACTTTATATTCATTAAATAAACAATATCACACGAGTAGCAGGCTGCAGGCCATATTGCACGGCTATAAGTGTGATATTGCGTTTACACAACAGTTTGACCGCACGTGTGTAAATAAATAAGAAACAACAACAGTGTCTTTAAAAACGCTCTTTTGTGCAGAACTACTTCCGTCATGGATTCAAATCTCAAGTTGACATTTTAACAGTTGAGCCCCAGCCTCCGTTACTAATTATAAAACATCACAATTAACGAAAGAACATTGAGTTGCTCCACTGAAGATCTGTTTGAATAGGTCGCATTATCTTTGACCTTTTAAAAGATTACCTATGACAGACATAAAGCAACTTCCTCATTCTGACAATAAAGTCCATATCACGATCACTAACGGACCCTTTCTCAATACAAAATATGGCATATTATTTATATAAAATAATATTTATTGAACACAAATATTTAATTGAACAACAATAGCTATTATAAAAGACAATAGGAACTAAACACAAGCAAACAATTCAGTCAAATGTACAAATCAGCGCTCTAATGCAGGATTTAATTGAAATATTGCCTAAAAATAAAGTTATGAAACTTAATTTTCCCCTTAGCCCAAAGATTGATATACCCCAGATTATTTATATCTCATGTTTAACCACTATAAGAGCCAGTGACAAATTCCAGAAGGACTGGCCGAGATGACGCTGTTCTCTGTGGGTACATGAGCACTGAACGGCCGCTGACAAAACAAATGATAAAATAGGCGCTATATTTATATACAGTGAAGAAAATAAGTATTTGAACACCCTGCTATTTTGCAAGTTCTCCCACTTAGAAATCATGGAGGGGTCTGAAATTGTCATCGTAGGTGCATGTCCACTGTGAGAGACATAATCTAAAAAAAAAAATCCAGAAATCACAATGTATGATTTTTTAAACTATTTATTTGTAAGATACAGCTGCAAATAAGTATTTGAACACCTGTCTATCAGCTAGAATTCTGACCCTCAAAGACCTGTTAGTCTGCCTTTAAAATGTCCACCTCCACTCCATTTATTATCCTAAATTAGATGCACCTGTTTGAGGTCATTAGCTGCATAAAGACCCCTGTCCACCCCATACAATCAGTAAGAATCCAACTACTAACATGGCCAAGACCAAAGAGCTGTCCAAAGACACTAGAGACAAAGTTGTACACCTCCACAAGGCTGGAAAGGGCTACGGGGAAATTGCCAAGCAGCTTGGTGAAAAAAGGTCCACTGTTGGAGCAATCATTAGAAAATGGAAGAAGCTAAACATGACTGTCAATCTCCCTCGGACTGGGGCTCCATGCAAGATCTCACCTCGTGGGGTCTCAATGATCCTAAGAAAGATGAGAAATCAGCCCAGAACTACACGGGAGGAGCTGGTCAATGACCTGAAAAGAGCTGGGACCACCGTTTCCAAGGTTACTGTTGGTAATACACTAATACGTCATGGTTTGAAATCATGCATGGCACGGAAGGTTCCCCTGCTTAAACCAGCACATGTCAAGGCCCGTCTTAAGTTTGCCAATGACCATTTGGATGATCCAGAGGAGTCAGGGGATAAAGTCATGTGGTCAGATGAGACCAAAATATAACTTTTTGGTCATAATTCCACTAACCGTGTTTGGAGGAAGAAGAATGATGAGTACCATCCCAAGAACACCATCCCTACTGTGAAGCATGGGGGTGGTAGCATCATGCTTTGGGGGTGTTTTTCTGCACATGGGACAGGGCGACTGCACTGTATTAAGGAGAGGATGACCGGGGCCATGTATTGCGAGATTTTGGGGAACAACCTCCTTCCCTCAGTTAGAGCATTGAAGATGGGTCGAGGCTGGGTCTTCCAACATGACAATGACCCGAAGCACACAGCCAGGTGTTCAAATACTTATTTGCAGCTGTATCTTACAAATAAATAGTTAAAAAATCATACATTGTGATTTCTGGATTTTTTTTTTTAGATTATGTCTCTCACAGTGGACATGCACCTAGGATGACAATTTCAGACCCCTCCATGATTTCTAAGTGGGAGAGCTTGCAAAATAGCAGGGTGTTCAAATACTTATTTTCTTCACTGTATATAAGAGTCACATATTTGAGGTTTAAATAACTAGATTTTCGCCTAAAAAAAACTCTTAAAACTACATTTCGTGTCACAACAACATACGGTGGATTTGCTCGACCGCCATGACTGTCGCCTCAACCGGGGTGATACAAGCGGTGAACGGTTCGAGTTCTGATATGGGGGAATATCGCACGGATGGAAAAAGCTCTCAGCCAATCGAATTCAAAAACCAGAACGAACCGAATATATATATGTTCCAGGGATCTAAATATTTCTGGAAAAGAAGGGTTATGATCAGCAATATTAAGTGGGAAGGCCTGAAATTGTACTCGCTCCATATGCGAGTACAGTTGGGTTTGCTATGTTTCACAGAACAAAGATATGCTGTTGTTGTCATTTTATAGTAACAGGACAGTTGAGTGTCATTTAAGTTGAGTGTCATTGTTTGTCTGGAGCAGGTGTTCTGCTGGCAACACTGAACTCTTGCTTGTACATACTCTTGTGTACTATATGTACTTTTTTTTGTTCTTCCTTGTTGTTCATTAATCATCTTTGCTTTATTTTCGTATTATTTTGCGAATAGTCTTGCATTGTGTGTTTGTGCATTATGGCGGCGGATAGGGCTGTCACTTTTGTGAAAAATCCTGTTTGATTTTTGAGACATAAGCGTTCATTGAATCGACTGTAAAATCGATGTTCCATGTCTAAAGACGATTCCATTTTCAACACCAAATATAGGCAAATCCACGGACAACTAACAGGCGTTAGGACGAGCGTAAAGAGGGCGCTTGAGACGCACAACTCAGCAATATTTCTGATGATTTATTGGCGTGAAGTTTCGTGCACAATGATAAACAGGAGTGCAACATTCAGGGATTGATATTAACACCCGCCAAATGCGGGTAAAAATAAACTTTGGCGGGAAACGCTGTCAAATCACAAGCCAATTTGCCGTTTTTCTATATTTACTCACTTTGCTGTGGAAGTTTGTGTAGCCAAAGCCAACTTGTGAGTCCTCATGATATATTAAATACAGCGTATTGCGCAGAATCTGCGCATTTCTGGCTTGCTTGAACACACACTTCACTAAGCAACAAATAACGTCGCGCTTGTTCACTTGCATTGAAGTAATAGCGAATATTAAAAATAATTTTCTTAACAAAAAAGACAGTTATTTTCCAACATCCTACATGTTCTGTGTACTACTGTGTTGATCTGTCCACCTAAAACACATTTTTGGTAAAAAAAGAAAGAAAAAAAATCGATTCCCTATTTTCGTTTTCGAAACTTGTGTAGGTTGGTCCGATCGATTGTGCAATCGATTTTCGAACGTAAAGTGACAGCCATAGCGGCGGAGCAATGAAGGGTGTGTATGTTTGGGTTGATTTCAAATATCAATAGTGTTTCTCAAAAATCACTTACTTCACCTTTGATAATAAGACCAGCCATGCATACCACATTATAAACATATATTGTCTCTACCAGTCTATATATCAGATTTAAATTGTTTATCGGCTTACTGCCCAGCCCAGTGTCACATTTTCTATAGTACATGAGGATTGCTTCTCATTCCTGATGTATGAGTGGTCATTTATTCTGCGCATATGTGTTCTGTACACTACTTGGAGTTTGTGCTGGGGTCACATTAAAAGGGAAGGTGATAGCAGAGCAGCGGGCGGCCATATATCATAGTAATTAAAGGCTGGCCTAATGATGCAGGCTTCCTCCAGCATGATTCCTGTCTGATCACAGGGCTGCTTCATTAGGAGCACTCAGCCTAACGAGGTGTAGCTGTAATAAAGTAATTCTCTGCCTGCCGCGGTGATAAAGAGCTCCTCTGGCTGAGGGAGGGATGAAAATATAATTATAATTGGAAATGCTTGACTAAAGTTATTGCAGGGCTGCTGAAGGGTGCAATGTTTTTGTGTTTGGAACCATTCCTCTCTTCCCATATTCCACTCTCTCTCTCGCTCTCTTCATTGCATTGCCAAAATCCCTCAAATGAATATGTCAGGGGGGATGAGAGGGGTGGGGGTAATTTAAGCTGATTGTAAATGCAGTATTGCAACTGAAGAATCAGCCCAGGCCACAGAACAGACTGCTTTTTTATGAGCTGCTCATCTCATTCCACATGTTAGCACTTTTGTCTCCTATTTGAAATAGATTTGATGGTGAAATCACAAGGCTCCACAGTTTTAAACCTTTTTGGATTTCCTTTTTATGATTGGTGCTTGCTAATATGAGCATCACCATTGCTAGTACTATTGGAGTGCTTACTCTGATGGCGATTTGCAGCAACAAAACGACGGGAGGTCTTTAGTTTTCAATGAGAGGCGGCAGAGACAGTAATGCTGCAAAGTTTGATTTAACATATGGGGCAGAGAAGTGTCCATGATGAAGAAAATAGAAAAAATTAATAAATATACAAATACATTTTGGGGTGTTAACCAGAACTAATTATCTGATAAGGCCATCTATATATATAATTTATAGGGATGCGCGATTTATCAGCCACCATATCGGTATCGGGCTGAAATCGGTATCAATCACAGAAATATAACATTATGCAACAGCACTTTAGAAATTCTAAGTAACTTTGCAACTACATGTCAGCTAACTAGAGTATTAATATCTACTAACACTTTATTTTGATGCCCCCAAACAGACATTCTGCTGACTATAAGTAATGTCTTTTTTTTTTTTTGCTTACCCAAACCGTAAACTTAACCATAACCTCTACCAATACTCAACTAATACTCTCATTAGAGTTAGTTGACATGAAGTGGCAAAGTTTCTTAAAGTTTCTAAAGTAGACTATATCAAAATAAAGTGTAACCCTAAAATGCATCTACACATTTAGTCAACCATTAATTAATGTATTATTTCTGCTTATTTATCATTTAAATATTTGATCCTTTAAATGTTTGATAAGCAAATAATGCTACTTAAAATGCCCTTAATATATGTTCAGTTAATTATTAATTACTGGTTTGTTAAAGCTTAACAATGGCATAAATAGCTAACATGGCTTTACTATGTTCAGTTAATCATTAACAACCAGGATGTTAATGCTTAACTACTGCATAATTATGGACCCGTAAAATAAAGTGTTACCATTTTAGTCTTAAAGGTGCCCTAGAATGGTTTTTATTTTTATTGTATAATGTTTTCTGGGTTGCCCTTATAATGTTAGTATGTTTTTTAGATCAAAAATAGTCATAATTTAGAAATAACAGGCATTTTTCCTAGCCTGATTTTAGCCCTGAGCCCAAACGCTCTGTTTGAAGGGGCGTGTCTGCTGTGTGTAATCGGCCTCTGCTGTGATTGGCTGACATGCTTGCATATGAAATAGCTACGTATTACACTGTAAAAAATATTTTAGCAATTTAGTTATTTCAACTTATTTTTTTAACTAGATTGTCCAGACAACAAGAAATGTTAAGTTTTCTTGTCCTCAACTTTTTGAAATAAGTTAGTTAAACTAAAAAAAAAACATGCAAAAAGATAACTCAAAATAATGAGTTAAGTTTTTTTACAGTGTACATGTGAAACTCTCTCGAATACTTTTGCTACAGATATTATACGTTTTTACTATTACAGCTATCGAGATTAACGAATCGTGAGATGTTTTTAAAGTATTTAGATCTATTCCCATCACATAAAATGTTGCCATGATGACCATTGAGCAAACAGATGACAGTGTGTTGATCGCGAGAATAAAGATCTTATCATTGCAACGCAGTTTCTGCACTCTCTCTAATGCTTTCACCAATGCAAACATGATGATGTAAATACAGTATTGAACGATTTTGAGAGAAAGATTACCTGTCTGAACTTGAACAATTACACATTCAGAAAGTGTTGCTTGGTAGCTCGATCGATTTATTTTCAGACTCATCGAGGCCAGCTCTGTATTGGCCCAAGTTGAGGAAACAGTCTCGTCGGTGAAATGTTTGGAAATTTCCAGAGAAAATAAAATTAACCCATTGTTTCTTCAGAGGCTCGGATGAAGGAACTAAATACCTTTGTGTTCATTTGTACATCCAAACACTGAACAACTGCCATGTTTCGGCTGCGCAGTTCCACCTGTCATTGAACATGGGCTGGTATATGCACATTTTTGGAGTCGTACATATTAATGATCCCGACTGTTGCGTCACAGTCTGTGTTAGGGGTTTAACACAGTCTGTGTCGCCTGTTTTTCAGGGGTGTTTTTCAAAAACTATATTTAAGTAAGAAGGAGAAAACAATGATGTTTGAGACTCACTGTATGTCATGTCCATGTACTGAACTCTTGTTATTGAACTATACCAAAATAAATTCAATTTCACATTCTAGGGCACCTTTAATGAGGGTTTTTTCCTCTGTATGGTATATCGAGACACCAAAAGTATCACCCTGACATTCTTTACTTTATTCCCCAAAACATGTCAAAGTAAATATAAATTCAGAAATTACAAACATTTTCATCATATAAATCATGTATGAATTGCATTTTTGTTGTTGTTGTTGTTGTTGTTTTAATTAATAGAGCATCATTCATTAGCTATGTTTTTATATGAATTTTCCGATATTGCTTAAAAAAAAATTGAGTTGAATATATATTTTTTAATGATTTGGCTTAATTCCCTCCCAAAAGAGTCTCACATGATTGCATTTCCAAACACTAGCATCCGAACACAAGAGAACATGACAGCGTTTATTGCGTTTCATCTGACACTCTGAGACGTAAATCATTTGTGCTGCAAGTGGATTCCCAAATTGCAGCATCTTCCATTTTAATTACAGACATTTTGTGCCAATTTCCCAGGAAGTGACAATTTTGTTCTCTTGAACACATGGGATGCTTTATTTGCAAATGTTTATGGGGTATTCCAAAAATATAGCTACTGACCCTTAGACTATAGTAAGAAACCACCTTACTACCCAGAACACCCAAGCAACCAAATAGCAATGTCTTTGTAACCACATACAACAACTTAGCGTCACAAAATAAACTTTTCTATTTCATTTTTGTTCTTTCTACATCGTTGAAAGAACCATAAAGAACTCCATCAAGCATATTATTTGTAACAATGCGGTTGAAACATAGGAGGAAGCAGGATCCACTTGCAGAACACTTTATTAAATAAACTCAAAACTTTACAAACTCAGACTAGGGAACAGAACAACCAACATACAACATCAAGAAAGAACTCACAAAGACTGAAACTAGACACAAGGCTTAATACACAGGTAAACAAGCTAAACAAGATAACAAGGGGGCGTGGCTAAATAGAAACACCTGGGAAGACTACAAAGGACTACAAAACATGGCACAGAAGACAAGGGGAACACAAAACAGGAATTATGACATTATTCTTGAAAGAAATGATTTTTCATAGTATGGCCATTGTAGTAACAGCAAACATATACGTGAGGATGGCCTCTGAAAGGCCAGGCTGCAGAATGAGTGCTTTCCCTAATTAGAATGTGCAGGTCTGTAGTGTAAGCTAGTAAAATGGCTAGTTTTTTTTTTTACTGGTTCACTGAAAATGTTAGCTGTGATTAGTTACACAATTCAACATTAACCTGTAAATTAAAATTCCTTGGTGCAATTTGATGGGTGATTTAATTTGGTCCTCTCTCTCTCTCTCTCTCTCTCTCTCTCTCTCTCTCTCTCTCTCTCTCTCTCTCTCTCTCTCTCTCTCTCTCTCTCTCTCTCTCTCTCTCTCTCTCTCCCCTTCTCTCCCTTTTTTTCACACTCCACCCGCCGCAGGCTAATCCCATTATGAATTCTTTATATAGCTTTTTCCCTTAATGATCAGCGGCCTGTGCTCCACTACTGATTACTATTGTACACTTAGCACTACATAAAGCAGGGGATTAATATGCCCCAGAAGGATTGTTGCTATGGATCCCCCAGTCGCCTTCCAAGAGATGTTTCTGCTGCTTCAATTGTCCATAAATTACGATCCCCAGTGAATTAGCCTCCAGACTGTGTGTAGAGGTACAAGCCAAGGAGAGCACTCTCACTCCGGTCTCAGACGAAAGTGATCTCCTCAATTATTCATGACCTGGCTCTTTTTTTTCCTTTTGATAATGTAAGATGCTGTATGATATTTGCCCCCCCCCCCCCCTCTCTCCATCTCAGCCTGATGGGAGGTAAGAATGAGCTGACTGGACGATCAGAGAAAGGTGTTAGAGAGAGAAGAGAGAGGTTTGGCGTTCAGTAAGTGTGTCATTTTGCTCCTGTGAATGGGACTGTCAGGCTGCAGATGTCTTTCCTTTTGTTTTATGGGGTTGGATTTAACGTTGTGTGGTAGGGAAGTAAAATGCAATGAACAAGAATAATACATTTGTTATATGTTAATTTTTTAAGGCCCGTTCACATCAAGAACGGTAACTTTAACTAACTGTGCTAGCGTCCACACCAATGCTCGATAACGTTCTGTTTATTATAAGCGCGCTGCAGTTTTGTCGTCTGCCGCTTTAAATGCTCAAGCTCTTTAATCAGGATGGATTCTGATTGGCTGTCAAGGTTTTGTTTTTTTATCGTTCATCAGCTGGAAAAATCATTCTGGAAGTAATTCCAACGAAATAGTTCCTCTGTGCCGTTATCATTATAGTTGTGGGGTGGACTCTATTCTCTTACATTTAGAAAGATTTTTATAACTATATAGTTTGAGTTTGAGCAGGCCTTTATCCCAAATCCATCATACAGTATCTAGATCCCTGGTCTACTTCTGGTGTGGAATTAATACATTTCATATTTCATGATCCCCATCGTTTAGTAAAGAATCGTCATCAAATCAGATTTTTGGTGATGAATTTGAATATCATGAATGAGTTTCATCACTCTTTTTATTTGGATAGTAGGTTTATAAAGACATTAGAGAAGTTTTTATAAGCATTCCTTTTGTCACTGAATATTATTAAATAGGCCTGAGAAAATATGTATGAGGAACATTAAAAATAGTTTAATGAAAATTAGTCCAGAAATCACACTTTAGATTGGGGTCCAATTCTCACTATTAATTAACTATTAACTATGATCCTAATTACTGCTTATTAATGGTTAGTAAAATAGTTAAGTTAAGTTTAGGTATTGGGTAGGATTAAGGGATGTAGAATATGGTCATGCATTAATATGTGAGCCAATATCCTAGTAATAACAAGCAACTAGATAATTGTGAGAATTGAACTCTAAACTAAAGAGTTACCATACTTTCATTATTTTCTTTGTAACAAGATTTACTTTAAGCATTAACACTTTCCAATCATTTTAAAGAAAATTGCCAAGATACGTACACACCACTATTACCCAGATCTGTAGAATGAGAACAGAACTGAGTCTGTCTGGATTGTTTGCTTGTTTTAGAAGGCAACCTGACTTGCCTGCATACATGGTACTTCAAATGTCCATTTCACTGTAAAGGTATGTAGGACAGAATTGCTTTGTAAAATATTGTGTGTGTTTTTGAGGTTTCGAAACATTTTGGTGTACTATATAGTGTTGCTCTTATTCTCTTCTTATCCAGCACTGTCTTTTTGGTATACGGCTGGTTCTCTCCAAGTGGAAGAATCGGGCAAGCTACATTAAGTCTTGAGTCCAGGCCAAAGGAACAGCTGTGGGCTTACCGTCTGGCTGCTCCCTCTGTCACAGATCCATCCTGCACATCACGTGACCCAACAAGACGGAGGATACTCGGTGTTCACCCTCAGGGGCTGCGCTATACGATCACTTATTCATTCCAGCCTCCAATCCATTCATATCAGGTGCATCAGACAGTAGGCTTGGAAAGTGTTTGTGATTGAAACCTTGTCAAGATGATTAATATGTGGTCTTTTGTTAAACAAACTTATCAAACGTAACTTACCACTTATTTTAATGCCAAACATTTTTTTTTTTTTTTTTTTACTGAACACAGTATACATGTATATATTTACATTCTTCTGGATTTATTGGTTTCCAGTTACTTTTAGCTGTACAAAACAAAGCTTATTTTGCAAACTGGTATTTCTTATTTGTTTGCATTTTTTTATACATATATATTGTTGTTCTTCTAGTTATTTACCTATAGTGACTAATGAATCAGATGTTGTGTGTGTGTATGTATATTTTTATTATTTATTTTAATAAAGTTTAGCAATGTTTATTTATTATTTATTAAGAAATGTATTCCTAGGATGTTCTTACTCCAGTCCTCTGTGTTACATGATCCTTCAGAAATCATACTAATATGCTGATTTGCTGCTCAATAATTTTTTTTTATTATTACTAATGTTGAAAACATGTTTTTGTTTTTTTCAGGATTCCTTGATAAATAGAAAGCTCAGAAGAATCGCATTTATCTGAATACAAAGCATTTGTAAAATAACAAATGATCAATGTAATGCATCTGTGCTGAATACAAGTTTTAATTTCTTTCCCAAAAGAAAAAAAAAAATATATATATTAATGTAACAGTAAAAATTGTAACACAAATGGATTTTTTTTGTAACTATAACATAACAACCATCATGCATTCAAATACATATACAAACTAGTTCGCAAAAGTAGTTTTTCGACAAAATTCAAAATGAAAATCTATCATGACGGAAAAAAAATCGGAGATACACATTTTGTCCTTCAGGCATCCAGCTTTCCAATGATATAAGACACTTGAGTCTACGACATACGGTCTAGGAGTTATGATCAGTTTCGCGCAATTGATTGCTATAGCGCCACCTATGGGCCAATCGGGGTCATACTTTGAGAAGCTCTCCTCGATTTTTGTACTACCATCTGGCAAAGTTTCAAAGCTCCAGCACTTACGGTTTGGTCTGCACGATGCGTTTTACGGCGGAATAATAATAATAATAAAAATCTTAACAAATACAATAAGTTTTCAGCACTTCGTGCTTGAACACCTAAAAAAGGGAAAAGATGGCCTCCTAGCACAAGACATTTCTGCCAATATTTTTTTTTTTATTAGGTATCAACTATTCCATCATACATATCCCCAATGTTTATATTTTTCAAAGTATATTGTAGTAATGTTTATGCCTTTAAATCTTTACTTCGATTATTTACGTTAATAGAGTAAAACTTGCTGTGTTGCAGTAATGAGAACTGCAGTATATACTTCTTTCCCCCTGTTCTGCTGTGAAATGTGACTTGGACAAGCTCTTGACAGTTTTGTTGCGATTCACCCGCTCGTTCTAAAGTTGATCGGGTCCCAGCATTAGCCCTCGGATCTCCCCGCACATGTGGCGGAGGCTTCCTTGCCTCATTGCCTCCCCAGCATGGGTGACACAGTCTGCTGGCTCCAACTGACACCCTGATGTGTGGCTTCTGCTGCCCGAGCCAAGCTATGGCTGCCAGGCCTGGAAGGAGACCAGGGCCAACCAACAGCTGGAGCTGAGCTGCAGGCCTGTCCAGGCTTCAGGCGATGAATCACTCACAATTAATATTTAACTCCTGCCTGCACCACGGGAGGCCTCCAGGTAAGGCATCTCCGTCCAGCTCTGTAAATATATGATGTGCTGCTCTTAAAGGATTCTGATTGCACTGCGGGAAGATAGCTGGGAAATATGAGAGCGCTCTCTTGAGTTTTCCGTTTTTTGGATCTGTGGAGTGTGGAAGTTAGCCGCACCCCTCCTGCTTCTCCTCTGATTTCATAGATCTCTGCGGTGCACCTGCAGGCAAGCACTCAGATCTCAGACTAGCTGCCGGATCAAAGCCGTAATGCCGGACTTTTGAAATAGACGCCCTGGATCACAGAAGCATTTTTGAGCCACCCAGCTCTACATTTAAATTCAATGCTAAAACAACATCTACTCCCTACAGGCTCCTGGTGGAGCAGCGAGCCATCTGGGTAATGGAGTTTTCAGATGGGTCATTCCTGATGACTCTCAGGCTGTTAACTGTCTGCGTTCCAGTGATTAGTACTCCAGCCTCCATCTCTCCTATGACGCACACACACACACACACACGCACACACATGACGGTTGTGATCTACGTTCCCCGCTGGTTCTCTCTCATTTGCATTCGTGTGTGTTGATCTGGAGCTGTTGGAAAGTACATAAAATCGTACTTTATGGCTGGTTGTAAAAGTCTGGAAAAAAGCACTGGATTTTAAAAGGTGACGTGTGTAATTTCTTGACGTTAAAATACTTTGCCGTTTAATGTGTAGAGACGATTATTCCGTTCAAATGTTTACTTCCCTGCATAAGGCTTTGGGTTAATTTATTTGCATGTATATGAAATTCAAGCATGAAGTGTACACTCCGGGTAAAAAGCCAAAAATTACATTTTTTTAATTGCCTTAACCACTAATTATTGTTCAGGAAATTAGCTTAACTTAAAAATCCATTGCTGTCTCAGAAGTAAACATCAAAGGCAGAAATACGTTTTTGGCAGAATATGGGAAGTTGTGTGTGGAGTGATCATAGTAAAACATTAGTTGCTTGCTGGTGCTCCAAAGCGGTGTCTTTGAAAATCTGGTGAGAAATATGATAAATGCATCTCTACCACAGTGAAGCATGGAGGAAGAGTGTCATTGTTAGCTGGTGGTATTGATGAGATACTTCACTGTGAAAGGTCATTTAATGCTTTGGAGTACATGGGAATATTGCAGAATGACTTGCTTTCCACAAATGAAAAGTTGTTATCTAAAGAGGAATGATCAGATGCTATTTTTCAACTAGACAATGCTCCTGATCAAAGTCTAAAGACAACCAAAAAGTGGCTTGAGAACAAGTCCATCAGGCTCATGTTTTGGCCTGGTCAGAGTCCAGATTTGAACCCTATACGGAATATTTGGGCTCAGATTAAACTCAATTAACTGGGAGACATTTTTCATCTACTCATGAACGGTTTGTAGCCATTAACATTGAGTGGAACAACACTGGCTCTTCTTCCTGTAAAAACCCGTCTGCAAGTTGGGGAAGGCTATTCTGTGCTAAGTTACTTAATCAGTATTTGTGCAATTCTTGCTAATTTCCTGACCAATAATTTGTGATTTAAAATGGTTAATACCATTAAAAGACCACTACATATTTTGCCATTTTTGGCTTATCCCATTTTTTGGCCCAGGAGTGTATTGTCATCATTTATCATGTTTTTTCACACATTTTAAAGACCTAGTTAATTTTAAACAGTCCTTTAATGCTATTTTACCAATTCGATGGCTGAATATCGTCCTATGTAGGGCTGTCTTTCAGCATCTATTGGTCTAGAGTTTGCAGTGTGTTCAACACCGTTTGCATTAGCTGGAACCCTGTCCGCAGCTTTTCGTGCAATTGAGCTTGTTTAATGACTCTGATTGGCTCTTCAGCTTGGCAAACAACAAGAAGAAAAACAAAACCAAGCAATCTATGAAGTCAACAGTGTGAATTTTTTTTTTTTTTTTATCACCTACCCAAAAACTCCATTAAAGTTCCATTAAAAGTATTTGAAAACCCCCCAAAATAAAACAATGTTTAGTACATAATAAAATTTTATTTGTACATTTTGGAACTAGAAAAAGGCTTAATGACTAATCTGCCAATCAGATATGCAGATAAAATGGCCAAATATTGTGTGATATATCAGTCTATTGCACTGTGGCACTTTGGTTTGATATGACGCTAGTGGCAGAAATGACTTTAGAAATGTGGAGGCTCATATTATGCCTTAATGAAAGAATGAATGAATCCGGCATGAATTTTCTTTGGCAGAGCTTGACCATAGGTCAAGCACCTCTATGTCAACAAGGGCGTCTCACTGTTATGTAGGGCACAGTTTGATTATTATGTGAAATGGTGGTATCCCCATGTCTTTTCTTCTCATATTGTGGCCTGACGTGGTTGACTGGGGCTGAATTTATAACTGGCCAATAGTCTTCAAGCTTCATGGGAATCGCCATGGGGACATGCTTTTTGTGATGATTTCCTGTCTGAAAGATTGAGGGACGCCTCAGGGAACTTCCCCAGAGCCTCTCTTTCTCCACAAAAGGAGGAGCGCGACGTGACTGCCTTTGTCCTTCACATAAATGGGTTGATCCACGGAGGCCAGGTTTCCCCTCTGAGCTTTTAGAATACTCATTGTTTTACAAACAAGTCTTTGCGAATATTAATATTAATATTTTTATAGGCCAAAGAAGTCTCATTGAATCAATTATGCAAGGGGAGCCTTTTTTTCTCATATATAATGTGAACAAGCGACATTCTCCGTATGAAAGGTTGCTGTGTCACACCCCTGAAGAATCTGCAGATGTAGAAAACGATAATTACATCTCTGTCTCGTGTAATTTTGAGATTACGTGGCCCCTATTATCCAGATGTACAATAGCATTGTGTGGGGTGAATCTCTAAGGATTCTGGAAGAAAAAGCACTTTTCAATCGGGTCAATATTATACATTTTAGATGAACCGTATTCTGTATTTAAACCACCCCATCGTAGAAGTGCCTGATGAAATCTCTCCATTTCTCTGCTGCTGGTGTATATTGCCAGAGCGGTTAATGGCCTAATAAAAACCAAGCATCTTCCCCTGCATATGTAATGTATGAGGCTTTAAAAAAGCGTTATTGCTCCTTCAAATCCGAGCTGCTTGCTTGAATATGATGGACCGTGGGAGTCCACCTACACTGCTGAAAACCAATGCCGCTCTTTCTAATGAGACCTTGCTTTCTCCACCGCGTGCTGAAAAGCATGGTGTGCTTAAACTGGAAGAAGAGCAGATTGGTTACATGTGAAGACAGCCCACGTCCTACTCATGATATCAAAAACAACCACAGCAGCAAGTTTTCATTTCATTATACGCTAAAATAACAGACTATAGATGTTCAGGAACGTTTGCATGGAGACCTTGGATTTGATCACCTCTGAGCCACTTTTATTCCCCTATCGTAGGCTCACATTCTTTAGATACAAGCAGCATTTTATTCTCTTGCAATGGATTTCTGGAGCCCCCTTCACAGTTCATAGAAGGTCTAAAATACCTGGAGAAATAAAACCGTAGCATTCCCATTCATCTCAATGGCAGTTGCTCAGCTGGCACATGATACAGAAGCCATTCACAAACGACTATCATGTCAAACAGGGCAGAGACAGGGAAAAATGCATGTCAATTTCACACTTTTAATGCTCATCTAGAATAATATTACAAAATATGTATCATTTATAAATTGCTTGAAAAAAACACACACACCCAAAATGGCTACTTTGGAATCAATGGAATAGAGAAATATGCTTTTTTTTCACCCATAAAGACACAGTCACATTTAATGTTTGGTGAATTTTCATGGGCAATCCAATCATTTCAATAGGAATCCATGAAATCAGGAATTTTGTGTGAGGGCGAAAGATTTTCTCATGCAGATTTCGCAACGAGTTCAAGTCGCTTACAGCTGTATTGACCAACAGGAATCTGCTTGGTTTGACAGGGACTTATGTGTGAGCTGTGCTTCATACATTGATACACTATTGACAATACACAATGGACCTTTATTGCCTGCAAAATTTGACATAAAATAATGGTCTTATGGTGACTATCAGTAGGGGCTAACTGCACCATGCAAACCACATTGATAATCCCATGTCGTAAACCGTACTTTCAGTTAGGCTTTCACTATAGTGCACTTCGGCCTGCTGTGCAAAACAGGCCTGTTGGGCCAAGTAATATAAAATTGATTGGTGATGAGAAGAAAGCCCATAGCGTCCGTTTGAGCTGATGCAATTTTCAATTAGCAGTTTATCTTGTTTGCTTATGGGCAGTGAATCTAAACAAAGGATGGACTCAATGAGGTGACGGGGCTCACCAAATGTAATCACACCCTCAGGTCATTACAAATTCTGGGCCAAGATACAAACAAATCCACATCTGAAACACTGAAGAGGTCCATGAATGTGATAGGTATTTGTGCATCATTTCTGGAAATTATGTTTGGCCATGGAACTAGATTTTGCGATGATGAAACTGATTTTTAGACAAATGTTTAGATGAAAATGTATATGTAATAAATGTCCTGTATGGGGCAGGCCATGAAAGGAGAAACTTCTAAGGTTCTGTTCCAAAACCTGAACTGCCTTTCTTTCCACTACTTTCATATGCAGCTGCCTTTTAAGAGAGCATCCACAATTTTTTAACTCTCTACGTAAGTAGCAACACAGCAGACCTGACTCTAGATGGCACCTTCTCAGTCTTCCTTCGAGTCAAGACTTTTGTGACGTAATGCTGATTTGACAGTAGAGTCATTAGAGACATCAGTAGAGTCTTCTGTAGAGCTGGCCTCTTGAGCACCTTTCTGAAACATAACATTCGTCGCAATTCGCTTACTGTATGCCCTAAAATATGTAGCCTACTGTTTTTGTGAAGAAAAAGTACATACTTTTTTTAGTGTTTAGCAGAAGAGTATACAGCTTTGTGACATACGACTTCATCATAATTGCATCTTTAACGAACAGTTCTGTCGGTTAGTTACGTGCATTCTGTCACCATTTAAACTGCCTTGTCAATCATCTTGTCATGGTTAAAATCCTCCACATTTAAGTTAATTTAAATTCCTAAGTTTAGGAGAGAAATGTAGAAGCACGTTGATTTGCCAGGCATGGTGCTTTCATGCGGAGGAATCTCCTCGTGTGTTTGCAGTTTGCAAAATGATGCATTTAAAAGTTAATGACCAAACATATCTTTACAAAAGTTCACAATGTTGCAGATGAAATACAATGTGGATAACATTGAAAAAATATTTCATCTAGGTTAGATAATTAATCTATGAAACACCTTCATCTAAACCTCTTAACCATCAGACTTCCAAATGTTTGCAATTACAAATTTGTTTGTAGTTCTAATCGAATCCTCCTCCAACGTGAAATGGGTTGTGGGTAATATTAACTGTAAGAGTGTGCATTGATCTGCACTTTGAATTCTAACTGGAAAAAGTTGACCATCTGGGTGTCTTTGGAATACTCATTTCAACATACTATGATTTGGGACACACTAATTATAATTTCGAATACTATTTAGGACGGATAGTATGTGAATTGGGATGCAGCATAACTAGGGAACTAAGAAAAATAGGAACACAGAAACAGAGCATACATTTGACAATAATCTTGGATAGATTTTTTTTTCACTGCGTTTTTTATCAGCATCCTGGGATAGATTCTCCTCAGCAATATGAGATATGAAGTATCTAGCATGTCAGTCTAACCAGTGACCACCTTCATACACAAACGGACGGCCAGCACTGTTCTTGAAGCCACTGTCATTTAGACCCACAGAGTGCTATTACCACGGACAACTCAAGGCCATTAACGTGACGCTGAAATGAATTATGGGTCATCTGTCATGGGGCCTTGTGGTAAGGTCCTGTGATGGTGAGAGATGAAGGTCCTTGCTCTCTCCAATGAGGCGTCCAGAGAACTGCCTGAGACAAACGACCCATGTGTGGAGACACACCTTTCATGTTTGGCAGCTGGGTCTGACCCGAGGGATGTCTGGCTGTCCTCTTTGCCCAGCTCAATCCATATCTGTCCCTGAGTGAAGAAACTGGCCAAAGGGGTTCGGTTCACCAAGGACACCCCTACATGTCTTAATGAACATAACCTGACATCTCCGAATGATCTCAGTGGACCCAATGATTCATTCTCTCATCTCGTCTTAATACATGGAGGGGGCAAGACTATTATTACACCTAACATGAATCATAGGATTTTTTTTCTTTAGTTGGATCAACTCCACCCCCCCCCCCCCCCCCCCCCCCAAAAGACTTCAAAGCCCCATTGAATCACACTTGAAGTCTTGTGGCCTGAAGTCCATGTCTTTTAGCTTTAAAGTCATTCATATGCTATTGTACTCCTAAAAGTTGACACATCATTATCAGACATGTACATTTATGCTAATCCAATAATGTTCAATGACTAGCCATAACAAGAAGCAAATCATAGTTTATGGCTGTCAGAAGCATCTTTACCATTCAAGGCTGCCGTCTGAGATTCAAGTGGACTTTGAATTGGACTTTGATCATTTCAAAAGTTATTTATAACTTTTATAAATTGCACGATTATTTAGTAAGATGTGTTTGTGTAATTCACTGTGGCAGAAATCACACATTCACATAGAAATTTAAGTCGACTCAATGATGACTAAAAAAATGATGGCTGTGATGTAAACTAAAAGGCTATTGGCAATTTTTTTTTAAAGGAAGAGTCTTTCAATAATTGCTTTCTGAACAGAGTTCTGTGACCCATGAACCAAACCAACCAGCCACAAGGTGAATTTTGTTGCAAAATAGATAAATAAATTAAATCGGACATAAAGACAAAAGTACAAGACTGTAACAGCTGGGGAAAGGAGGGAAAGAACTGCAATGACAGTCAAATTAAAAACGATGGAAAAATATAAAACTGTTGTTTTAAATATGTTGATTATGAACATAGAATCAAGATTTTACATTTATTGCTAAATATTCATAATATGCATACAAATATTTAAATGTGAGAGCATAGGAAACCTGACTCTACGTCTTTTACAGTATGAGTGAGTGCTCTTTTGGCATGAAATGCTTGTCGTGTTTCTCTGATTTGGTGGAAATTTCTCTGCACAATCATGGTAATTTAGTCTTTCACTAGTAATTCCACTGATGGGCACGATTATTTAAAAAAATACGTTTAAATAATGTGGCCGATGGCTTCAACAAAAGCATATACAGTCGATTAACAACCTCATAGCTCACAGTAGGTCTCCAAAAATTCTATATGTTTTAGTTATTACTATTTTATATAGTTATTGTTCAAAATCAATTCCTCTGTAAATGAATTTTTCCTTCAGAAAGCCGACAGTTTCACTCTACAGGAAATGTGTGTGTACAGGAAAGAAATCAGCACTTGTCAAGCAATTTCATGGGGTCTTTAAAGTCAGATCCTTGGCCTGGTGCATAACACATATGCTCTGACTAGTTGAGCTGAAGCACTCATATACAAATGTTTATTCCATGCCCTCTTTCTAAATAAATAAATAAATAATAAAATTCAGCCTAATAATACTAATGAATTTTCACCTAGTGCTGAATTTATATGAAGCAAGTGCAGAAGTTCATGCTCGTAGTTCAGCCTAACAGAAATAATTCAAAACATAAGACCTCATAGACCAAAGAGGTACATTTTCCTAACTGTTCATGTATGATCTGAGAATTTATTGACATAGTCCAGATATCATTTTTCATCCTGTCAGTACGAGCGTACGGGATGCAAGTGTTCCATGGCGCAAGTCTGGTTTTGGCACAGGCCGCAGGAAACCTGATTGCGCAGGAAGCGGCATTAACTAATATGCTTATTTTGAGAAGAACGGCAGCTTCTAGATGTCCCAGAGGTTTGGCAGGACCCCACGCTGTCACTGGTTTCCATTTAAAACACCACATCTCCAAAGTAGCCTTGGCACCTTCCGCATGACACAGTCATAGGGCCAGATGTTCATGGCGCAAGCCCAGGTATTAGCCTCATGCTTAACGAAGATTAAGCAAATTATTCCAAATATTTTGATGGAAGGTCCTTACTTTCCAACCCACAAAACTAATTATGTGGTCACACCCCCCCCCCCCCCCCCCCCAAACTCAATCCTACCCTTAGATCCTCATGCAATCATGCAAATTGACATTCTTTCTTCGTCCATATAATTTTTTTTTTCTTTTTCTCCCTCACTCTCTCTTTTTTTGCTCTAGTGTTGACAGCATTGAGCTCCAGGCAGGGAAAGTAGGCCAGAATTACTTTTGCTTGGTTATCCCCAATGAAGCGTAGCTGGGAGATTCTCGGAGCAGGATCTCACAGGCTGTACAAGCACTGAGTCCAAGAGGTAGGCAGATGGAAAGACAGTTTTCGGCCAGCAGGTATTTTCTTTGTTTAATTCCTCTTGTGTTGAGTGTCTGAAATAATGTTCGAAATACCAGTGAAAGTGTCCATTGACATATAATGATTACGACAACAAAAGCTGCCATCTTTAGGAATTTAGTCTCAAGGATTTAACAATATTAGCAAGTAAATTTTTTTATGTTAGATTATTTGCTTGGTTATTTGCTTCCTCATGGAAATCTGAGTGGTTATTTACTGGCCGAAGTCCATTTAGTCCACCATCAAGTCAATGATATTCTGGATCCTAGATATTCTTCTGGTCTCTCGTTCTCTCGCGTAAGTTTATATAATGTTTTTGTTTTCCTCATTTTATAATCTACTTGGCGAAAATCGGATTGCTTTGCAAAGTAATAGCACACTGCTCCTTATTAAGCAGCATGATTTGAAAGAGTCATTCATATCATATTGTACCACAAACTAGGGCTGTCACGATATCAGATTTTCACTATGAGATTATTGTGGCCAAAAGAATTCACCAAAATTATATTATCGCACTCTCTAAAGAAATTTTGAAGTAAAATTCATCTTTAACTTTATTTTGTGTTTTCTTTTTGTCATTGAATCACACTCAAACTTCTAGCGTAGGGAGGCGGAGCAAGAGTTTGTAACAATAACCACAAAAGCTAAAAAAAACTCTTGATTGGCACTTTCTGCAGACTGGAGTCTCTAATACCCCATCTTTTTTTACAGAATTCAAAAACTCACACTATAGTGAGCTATTTTTTTCAGGTGCTGTAGAATGTCTTGCTTTTGTGTGGCAGTAGTATCTACACATTGTGTCGTTGTCTTGGTAGTGGTTGGACCTACAATGTTGGAATGTCAACCATATAGTTATTAGTGCTGCTGGATTATTTACAATATTATTGTATGTGTAGTATTGACACAATATCAGTATTTCATTTTTTTAAATATCACAGTTATTGTTGATACGGTGTATTGCAAACAAAGCTACCACAGACTATGTGGGATGAGTTATGTGCCGAAATTGACTACCAACACTACATGCATACATATTTTAGCTATCGAAGGATAATTTCATATGCAATTCACTCCCAATTTCTAGTTGTTTTATTTTAACGCTTGTTATACCTTATTTTAAATCATTTAAATCATCTTAAGGCCCCCTTGAAGGTTTGTTAAGGGCGTCTGGTTGAGAACCACTGCGTTGTGGCCAAGTTGAGCACTTTAGATAACACCATAGTGACGTGCTAAGTGTGCACTTTCAATGTATCCGCCAAGTATTCCATCTGCGTTTTCATACTTGTGTATGGTATTTTCTCACCTTTAGTGATTTGAACAAACCTTTAAAAGATTAGTTCATCCAAAAAGGAAAATTGTGTTCTCATACCCTCATGTTGTTCCACACAAGAAATTGGACCAAACAACATTGGATCCCACTAACTTTCGTATGGATATCAGTATAGAAACACTGATGCATTTTTCAAAATATCTTCCCTTGTGTTGCACAGAAATGCATTTAGGTTTGGAAAATGATGCAATGACAGGATTTTTATGTTTAGGTGAACTATTTATGTGTGAGCACCAATAATAAATTGTCAGAATCTGCTGTAATGCTTTTAAGTTACGTTCACAAGCATCAACGTACAGTATTCTCACCACTATCTTGATGTTTTTATTTTGGAACTGCCTGGATAGGCTTTATGTTGTTGTGCAACATGGTTTGACATTTTTTGGCTACTTTGTCAGAAATTGACATGGATTGTAATAGGAAATTTAGCTCTCTTGATAACTATATCCTGTCCAGCGGTTTTACTTGGCAGACTTATGTCTCCTGGGTAAATTGTTTATTAAATCAAGGTCAGTTTTTTTTTCCTCCAATGGGAACAAGGATAATACGTTTTCTTGGGCCGTTTTCCAAGGAGCGAGCAAGGATTCATCCAACAGAGGATGGATTCCCCCAACCTTGAAAAGAGAAGGTAGTCCACTGATTGCCTCGGTCCTCACCGCTGCTTTAATTGGGCTGCAGCGGTGCTTGTAGCTGGAGGCAGAATGTGTATGTGTTGTGTTTCTGTCTTTGATGCAGACAGCGAGATATGCATAGACAGCCGTCATCAGACACACGGTCATGCCAAGCTTCTATCGGCCTAATCCTTTTCTCTGTTTCTCTCTCTCTCTTCCTCAGAAGATCCCTTGTGTTCTGCTCTTTCTCTGTCTTGCTATCTCTCCATCTCTCTCTCTCCGTCTGTCTCTCAGCACGCCTCTCCCCCCTCTCTTCTCATCTCCCTGTAAAGCAGTTCCAAAAAGCCCCTCTGGTCATCTCATTGGATCTCCTTTTATGAGGATTTTCAAGATTTTTATGCTACAAAAGTCAATTCATCTCGTAAAAAGTGAATTTTCAGAACGATAAAACTTAATTGCAACAGCAAATCACGCCTCGTATGACGTTCCTCAAAAGCTTGTTTCATCTCACCAGGCTCATTACGGGCTTGTGTTTTGGTTCACAGATCCAAAAGATGTTTGCATGATTCAAGCCCATGTGTCTGTGGGATTGGACTGTTTTCCGCAGCGCTCAGGGCTGGGAATGCCGGCACGACTCCCACAGGCATCTGGCTGGGCAGCTGGCCCTCACTGTACATGTTCTCATAAACCATATCATATCTTTCTATAGGAATACAATCACGAGAAAGAAAAAGGCTAAACGTAGGCTATAAAGGAATTGCTCTATTGCCACATTACTGCTAGTTAGTAAAAGTCTTTTATTTACTGTAAAAAAAAAAAGTTTTTCCTCAACATATGTGTTATAATAGTTTACAAGGGTGGGATTTTAAACACAACGAGGGTGTGAAAGCGGACTAGTGAGTAGATGAGTTTACATGTTCAGCGTGATGTTGTTTAATGTTCCCGACAACCTCTGTAGTCTCATTTACCCAGCAAACAGGGGACGTCCTCCGGACGTTGCGAACGTCTAATTAGGTCCGGATCTGGTCCGGTTTATAACGTTCGCTGGAGGACGTTCGGAGGACGTCCGCATTTGGTCCGGTTTATAACGTTCGCTGGAGGACGTTCGGAGGACGTCCGCATTTGGTCCGGTTCATAACGTTCGCTGGGGGACATTCCGAGGACGTCCGCATTTGGTCCGGTTCATAACGTTCGCTGGGGGACATTCCGAGGACGTCCGCATTTGGTCCGGTTCATAACGTTCGCTGGAGGACATTCCGAGGACGTCCGCATTTGGTCCGGTTCATAACGTTCGCTGGAGGACATTCCGAGGACGTCCGCATTTGGTCCGGTTCATAACGTTCGCTGGGGGACATTCCGAGGACGTCCGCATTTGGTCCGGTTCATAACGTTCGCTGGGGGACATTCCGAGGACGTCCGCATTTGGTCCGGTTCATAACGTTCGCTGGAGGACATTCCGAGGACGTCCGCATTTGGTCCGGTTCATAACGTTCGCTGGAGGACATTCCGAGGACGTCCGCATTTGGTCCGGTTCATAACGTTCGCTGGAGGACATTCCGAGGACGTGCACTTTGCATTTTGACATAATGAATAAACCATAGTAAAAAACATAAAAAGTGTTGGTGGTATAAAAAAATACTGCCTATGAGCATTTTTAGCACATATGTTCAAATGAAATATGGGGCTTGAGTGTTCGTAAAAACAATAATAAAAAAGTCTGAAAGTAAAAGTGACATTGTCCCGGAGTGGTAATTTGCACCTATGAACGGGTCATAACTTCAAAATAAGTTTTAGATTCATGCTTTAATAATGAGATTTTTATTCAAGTAGGTTATTCTAGTATATATATAGAAACATATGTTTGTAAATGCATGACTTTGACGCGTTTTAATGGGCATGCGCGTGAAGATTCGAGAAACACTGGAGCGCTGCGGAGATGAGTTGCCATGGAAACGGTGCGTCACCAGTGCAGACAGCAAAACTCAGACTCTCCCTGTTTTCACTGCTTTCAGGTGAGTTTAGTCTCTAAAATCACACAAATAATACACACGACTGTTCTTGACACTTCTCTTACTTGTAATTGACACGCTTCTGTTTAATATTTACTTTATAGAAATGGGTTAGTGTCTTCGAAAAAGTCCGTTAGCATAGCTGCTAGCTACATCTCAACCATTTTCAGAAGAGTTAACGTTAGGCTAACTTTAGCTTTAGCTTTTGTTTATGAATGTTTGGGCTGTTAATCACATCTAATGTGTAGATGACAGGTTTTGATATTTTTGTAAATATTTTGCTTGGAAGTGAGCTAAAAACGTATGTATTTAACATAAAAATAACGTTACTGTTAATCGATGACGTCACTTACACGGCTTAAACTATAGCTCAATGGTTAATAAATATTGATAAAAATTGTTCTGTGATTTCAGCAGCAACAAAATAATTGTTGGCTATGTGACAAATGGTTTGTTGTGTTCCTAGATCGTTCCATGCTGATGCCCTGCTCCGTAGCAGAGTTGAGCTGATCATCATCTCTAAAAGGCACCATACTATAAGTAAGCCAAAGACAAATGTCCACTTGGAACTAAACTAAAACTTCAAACTTCAAAACATACACTAATGTTGTTGATACACACTACCATTTATATATGTTGGGTCTATTTAACAATTAATCCTGGAGAGAGAAAAAAGAAAATGGATTAAACTGTTACACTGGTTTACACAAAAATATTAATCAGCACAACTGTTTTTAACATTGATAATACTCAGAGAAATGTTTAGGACGTTTGCATTGTAATAATGTATAGTATTAAAATATAAAAATGCTGACTCGTTAGGTCATGTTTTCTCATTAAAATCAGACGATTTCCTATTAATTCAATCGAATATAAGGGAATAACTCTAGAATAACCTTCCTGATAATGTTTGGGGCCCAGAAACATGATCCTAATTTAAATCTAGATTAAAGACATCTCTTTATCCAAGCATTCAATTAACACATCTCATAATCTTGCACTACACTAAATGTGATGAAATAGTAAAAAGTGCACATGATCATCTTTTGCCTGAAATAATATGACAGCAGCTGCTAATCTTTCTCCTTTTGCTTCCCTGTTTCTATCTCAGGATGATCAGCAAGTTTACTAGAGATTACAGCAGCTCCAGTGTGGATCCAGCCTCTCTTGTGAAGACTTCTAATGACACCAACACTCTTGAAGACTTCAGATGATGACAACTATAGATGGACATACAAAACTGCCAGATATTATCCTTATATTGCACTGGCCCAGTTTTACAGGCAGCGCTTAGATTAAGCCAGGATTAGGCTTTAGTTAAATTAGAATATTTAAGTAGCTTTTTAAAATGTACTTTAGAAAAAAATCATTACTGGTGTGCATCTTGAGACAAAACAATGGCACTAAAAATATTTTAAGATGTCAGTGCAAGTTGCTTCCAGTTAAGACAGTTTTAAGATGCATTTTAGTAAATAAAATAAAAAAATATTACAGCACTACTTTATTTCACTTCAGAATTCTAGATCTGAGCTGTAGATAAACAGGAGGGGAAAAAATCAGAACAATATATATATTTTGTTTGACCAGCAAAACATTCATGAGTCATGTTGACAGCTGTTATCTTATCTATTTTTCCAACCCATTTAAAAACAGTCTGTGAGTGCCATCTTTTGGACATTCATCATATTGCATTGGTTTTAATTTATTGTCCTCAAACAGAGCACTAATCTGTTTATTTTAAAGTTACACATTCTACATTGATTAAAAAGGAAAATCAAATGTGTTTTTTAATGGTAGTATTATTTTATACAGAAATAAATTAATTATAATTCAGATGAGAATAAAGGAAAACAAATCTGAAAATATAGAAAATCAATTTTAAATTAATTCAGGTACAATTACCAAACATATCTCAAGGTCTTTTTTTATTAATTTAATTAATAAACTAATTATATAAAACTATTGTCAATGCACTACAAATAAACTGGTTCTATGCCTTTACTTTATTAATAAAACTTATTTTAAAAATACAAGGCTTAAGACATTTATATTCCTTTAATCCAATAGTAATACATTAATTACATGAATTACTCAAATGTAGTAATACACTAGGTGGTAGCCTACAGCCTGAGACATGCACAATAAAAAAAAATTTGCCTTCTGCAGTTTTGTTTTGCTTTTCCCTCCATTGTACCGAACCGTAATGTCTGAACCGAGGTATGAACCGAACCGTGACTTCTGTGTACCGTTCCACCCCTACTTTAAACTCATGACTTGTATTATCTTATGGACATTACTTTGTTGCCAGAAGATCCTCTCCAGTGAATAGCAGTCGCCTCTGGCTGATTAAAATAAAAAAAAATTCTACCAGCCATGTTATTATAATTTTTTTTCAAAACCATGGTTCAAGTTGGGTCAAGTTCTAGTAATATTGCTGTGAACTATGTATTAGTTGAAGGTGCCTGTAGTAAGGTGTACCCACACCACAAGACCCAGAGTGCAGAAGATATGATAGCCTTGACCCTTAAGCATGCTCCACATCGTGAGAAAGCAAAGAAAAATGTTAAGGAAAGAGAATTTTGACCAAAAACTCGCAATATAAATACTTTTATTTTAGGATAATACTATTGTTGTGGTCATATATTTGATCCTCAATGTTATGTAAAACATGGCCTTAATATTGATCCTTTACTGATTGTATTACAATGATCCAACTAAAATTTTGTTACTTTGTTTTAGGTTCCAAGCTTACGGGTGGAATCAGATGTGGAGGAGTAACGCGTTTCAGCTGAACCTGGCAACCGGACACGCAAACACACACGCTCTTTTTTGTTAATGAAAATAAAAGTATTTTGTTTCCTAATATTCCTTGTTGTGTGTTTTTTCCTTGGGTAGTTAAAATTTGTGTTATCAGACACTATAAGAGGATGTTAAAAAGACTTCTAGTGAACGTTCCGTAAAGGTCCCCGAATGTTTGCTGAACGTCCCGCGAACGTCCCCCGCGACGTCATGCGAACGTCCTGCGAACGTCCCCCGCGACGTCATGTGAACGTCCCGCGAACGTCCCCTGCGACGTCCTGTGAACGTTTAAAGAACCCTACACGAAGACGTTCAGGGGACGTTCGCAGTGGACGTTCAGGGGACGTTCTGGGGACGTGTTTTTGTTAGCTGGGTAGTCACTTGTTAGCAACCCCTCTTTTCTAAGTAAAAGCTTTATGCCAGGATCAGATTACACGATTTTTTTGTCTGTTACGATAGTCACTGTGTCAGATTACGCGATTTTAACTCCTAAAATCTTGTCGTGTCGTGGACAAGAAACATGTCAGACTACACGTTGCTTCCTGACCAGTCATCGCGTGCCGTCTTTAACGACGGCGAGTATTGTATTGGCTGTCCTGTGTTCAGAAAAACGTACAAAAAAAGAAGAAAGAAAACCCGACAATGGACACGTTCCTGGATTGATCGAGGAGGACAGTATGGGGTGAAATTAAATACATTTATTAAAAAATCTAAATTTGTATTTTATTTGTATTAATAAACTGTCTTCTGTGTCAGTGTCTGCAAAGATGAAATTGACGAGCAGCATCTCTGTAGTGAACGCGCCTATAGAGAGAATGCACGTATGCCTATGGATTACATAATCAGAGAGTATCCTATTTATTTTCGTTTTAATTGTTTCGTCTAAAGACATTTCAAGCTTTCTATATAGATATATTTTGCATAGGCTATGTGAGGCATGCGCTGAGTCTCGGTTAATTTATGATGAGATGAGCTCCAGTTCACGTGCTGGGACGGCGCCCGCGCCTCTATATCATGATTATTATTGTATATTTAGCCTACTTCTTATTTATTAAATCCAGGCAATTGGTTGATGAAAAAATTATTAAAATTAAGATATAATTTATACAAAACGAAATTCACTTTAAAGAAAGGCTTTCTACAAGACAAAACTTAATTATGTGGCCAAAATCATGTCTGACCATGTCTCTCGATATAGGCTATTGCACATCATATCTTACTCATGCTGTCACTTTCCATAATCAACATAGATGTGGAAAAAAAAATAACATTATAATAGTTTAACAAATATGACGTTGTTAATGAACAAGTTCTGTTCCCGAGTATTGATTGAAATTGTCGGGCAGGGTTGGTGATCTGTAATGCAGGCTATTGTTGAAAACAATTAAGAAGAATTGTGAAATATTCGGTCTCATGTTATACGAGCAGAACTAAATATGCCTATATGTTTTGGGCAAATATTACATTCCTGACCTCTTTTACAGTCTAAATATAGGCTATTATAGTTTAGATTATTTTTTTATAATATCCCATGAGTCCTAATAAATGCAATTTCAACAATTTTTTAAGTGCTTCTTTTATAAAGAACATCTTTATATCTTTTATAAAGATATAATTTATTTTATCGGGAAACGCAGCCCAGGTATGATGCGTAATGGAGATTCCAAAGCGCTCTTCTTTGGTCAGAACCAAGGAGAGCGATCTCGGATAGGTCCATCCCATAGGTCCGTCCTGACTCCTATGCACCGAAACTTTTTAACAATGCAACAAAATATTTAAAGAGCATCAAGCTACTAAAATCTATATTATGTATAAGTACAGATAATATAACAGTATATTAGTCAGTAATTTTTATTAGGTTAAACAGTGATTGGATAACGTTTTTTTTACCCACAATTGGTCTGGCCCATCCAAACCTGGAATCCTGGCGCCGTGCCTGGTATGGGCTGTCAATGCTCCAAAGAGAACTTGAGGTAAAATATTGTTTTCTTATATATTTTTACTTTTAGCCAGTAGTACAAGTAAAATAATGTTGCTAGCTTGCCACAACGATAACATATTACAAAAACAGACGGTTAAAACCTCATACATGTGACGGAACCCGTCGTGGACGACCGTTGAAAAAATTAAACATGCTAGTCTTTTTGTCTGATGTCGTGAAGCATCGCAGACGCGACGTAGGTTGTCGCCCACTATGACACACTATACGAGATGATACGATCGAATCTTGCCTCCCGACGCCCGTTGTCGTTTACGAATCCCCACGACACCCTACGTCAAACGGATCGTGCCAAAATCGGGCTAAAATCGTGTAATCTGAACCAGGCATTAAGAAAAACAAAACATGCGTTTAATGTCGTAGAATAAAATGTGACAATATTATGAGCTTGCATTAACCAAAGATTTTATTTCAGGCATTTAACCTAAAAACCAATTCAAAAACCCACTGACTTCAGGACGATGGGATTAGAAGTGCTAAAATGCTAACCGAATTTTGGCCTACAAAAATATGTCATCGCTGCTTTAAGGAAGTTAGGGTTGACCTTTGGGCTATGGATGGAATTTAGTGAGGTAGAATAAGTCTTGGATGAAGCTGTTGTAAAATGCTAATAAACTCACATCTGTGACTGCACATTTCATATTAAGGTGTTAAGATACTGTACCATGTTACTTGTCAGCTGTAAACGTTGTTATTTGGTGGAAGAATGTTGTTGTCATTTTAATTAAAGCCATTGCACCCAAAAATGAGAAATCTGTCATCAATTACTCACCTTCGTGTTGTTCCAAACCCATAAACATTTTGTTTATAACAAAAAAAAATATTTTAACTTGCAAGCCCATTCCACCAACAAAGATCCATATGAATCAAGTGGTTGAATCCAAACCTTCTAAAGAGACACAATTGCTTTAATTCAGGCTTTTATTCACATTTAAAGATTGGTCAACGCACAAACATCCAGCACGTCAAATATGGTCAATTAAAATTTTCATTAAAATAAATGTTTAATTTGTGTTTTGAAGATGAATTAATGTTGAAATGACAGAAGGGTAAGTGAATGATGACTGTGGAGATAGGTGTGATACCTTAAGATGCATATTTCAGTGATATCTGTCAGGTAATAGGGACATTTTCTTGCCTTTTGTGCCAAACAACCATTATGTTTAAGGTAACATGATGTTGTGATCCTGAGAGCTGAGAGGTGAAATCCATGCCTACAACTGATAATGTACATCAAAGTGGCTGGAGGAGACCCAAGCTGAGCCAATTTGGTATCATTTTACAGTATGGCTCAGTCTATGCCAATGAAATATCCTGTTACTCTCCTTTCCTGTGTAATTATTTGGGATGACAGAGTCCAATTGTAGACTCTCTATGTTACAGGAGGAAGACGGCTCGCTGAATCCTCTGAACTTTCCCCGGCTGACCTGTAATCTAAAACAAACGGAACAGAAAGACAACAAGAGAGAAAACCAAGGGGTAGAGATGCGTTGAGTCTGTTGTTTTTTGTAAGCCGGCTCAGACCTGAATAATCGTTTCTTTTACGAGATGAACGCAAGCATGGCCGGTCTTAATCAGGACTGGAAATAGGGCGTAAAACACCTGTTCTTGCAAGTGAATAGTTCAGCCGCACGGCTGCACTCTGGTGATGAGGAGCTCATGCGATGGTTTAACTGGCCTCTTTATTCAGAAGAACCAGACCCAGGGCATCTGTCCAAAAATCAGCCCACAAGATGACTACAATTAAAGGCTAATAGTGAGGATGTACCTGCGCATCTTCTCCCTCATCTGTTTCTCTTTATGGCGAGCAGGCTTCTCTGAGCTCAGCGCCAAGGGAAGCGGCACGTATGTAATGCAGTTACACTGTCACTGATGCATGAAGCTCCGTGTCTGTGTCTTGTCAAGACCTTGGCACCAAAGTCAATTTGCTCGGGCTCAACAGAATTTAATATTTCAGTAATCGGATAAACGAGGAAGTTACGTATAGGCCGGTTGTATTGATAGAAGGAAATAATTAAACTTGGCTTGGAATAATTTCACCCTCTGCGCATTACTGTAAACTCCATAAAATCCCGGCCAGCAAAACCCTCCCTTGTCCATTTTCCCAGGTTTTATTGTTGTATGATAAGATTGAGATCTTGTAGCAGAGAGAGAGGAAAAGGAGATGGAAGCAAAGGAAGATTCCATTAATGCTGGTCTGTTGTTCCTCCTCTCTTTCGCCACATCTAGATTGACCAGGATGGGGAAATTGACTTTCTTGACCACCAGACACAGTTGCAGGTAAATGCCAGTTCACAAGACTCTTTTTTTTTTTTTTAAATTTATAAATCAAGTACTGTTGTAATCGTTATTCAACCTCCATTGCCAATCAGGTTTATTGTCAAAATGGACAGACTTTCAGCTGTTTGCAAAGAACAATTGCATTGTTCGATTTATTCATTGCAAAAAGCTGAAAGTCTGTAAATGTTGCCAATAAACCTGATTTGCAATGAGGGTTGAATAATTTCAAATACAACTGTATGAGGAAAATTGAACACACAAACACACAAAGGGCCCTATCTTGCACCCGGTGCAAATGACTTTGTACACTGATGCATGTATCATTTCTATTTTGCACCCGCGCAAAGTGGGCTTTTCCCTCCACAGACGCACGGTAAACTAGGAAATTAACTTGTGCTCCCTGGGCGGGTCGGTGCAAAAAGGAGGCGTGTTTTGGCGCAAACGTTCCCTAGTGCTATTTTGCAGTTCCAGAAAACAATTCCGCCACTGACCAGAAAAAAACCTGGTCTAAAGTCAGTGGTGCGTTGCGCGTTGTTCATAATGCTATTTTAGGCGCACATGCTTGGCCATAATGTAGCGGTTGCACAACGCGCATACACTTTGATTCTCTCATCAACACAGATGCAGCAGTTTTTATTTTTGCAAATCATACATTATAACAAGGAAAAATATTAACA
The DNA here is from genome assembly GCA_031834385.1 of Semotilus atromaculatus. Classification (NCBI taxonomy): domain Eukaryota; kingdom Metazoa; phylum Chordata; class Actinopteri; order Cypriniformes; family Leuciscidae; genus Semotilus; species Semotilus atromaculatus. Next base: position 7,537,969 of record JAULUF010000025.1, read on the forward strand.
CATGAGGGAAATCATTGTGGTGTCCATGAAGATGTAAAAAAATGTAGGCCTAAATCTAGCTTACACATTTACCCAAATTTTTCAGGCTAATTGTAGTAATGACGGATCAGACCTGTTTGGCCAATAGTGGCAAGACACATATGTATATAAGGACATCTGACAAATTAGTTTGTCCGTCAAGAACCAGAAAAAAAAAAAATCTGAAGGCTGCGAAATCACCTATGTGAACCGCTCCTGGCACACGCCTGGTAAATCAGCCATAATAATAACAATCCGCCATGCAACATGCGCACCTGCTCTTAAAGGGTATGTCTGATTGGTTTATTTCACGTTACGCCCAAACCACACCTATGAATAATGAAGCTATTGCAGACCAACCCCCTTTAAACTTGCGTCGGGCGCAAGAGTCATTTATCCCGCCGGTAAAATAGCAACAGCGCCCAAGACCCGCCCACAAAGTTACTTGCGCTTCGCGCTTGATACTTGCGTTTCAGATCGTTAAAATAGGGCCCAGAGATCTAAAACGGTTCTAAATCGAGAATCTGGTTCTCTTTGCATTCACTCTGGTTCCTGGTCTTGCAAGTGTATTTGATTGTGAGTCTTTGTCCTCTATTTTTTAAGTAGCTAGTTTGTAAGTAGTTTCCTATTCTTCTATTGACGCTAGGAGTGTGACACGAGATCTCGCGAGACTAAAATGGGATGAGATTTCTCGTAGAGTGAAAAGCTGCAACGCGATATCGCCATGATGGAGCGTGAGGGTGAAATTACCATAGAACATTCCACCACTAAATTCACATTAATATATACGGTGCCCACCGCCATCCCACCTCCACTGTCGTTTTGTTGTTTTTATCAAAATAAAAACTGTTGTAAAGGTCTGCTCTGCTCATCCAGCACGAGTTGCAGTCGCACACAGTGCAGCAGGAATCACAATTCACTGATGGCGAGCCTAAAGCCACATCCACACGAAGCCAGAGCTTTTCCTCGTTCTATAAAATTTTTCGTAAACACTGAGTCATCTCAAGAAATTATGCGTACACACGAAACCACTGAAACCGACTGAAAATAATGTGGTATACATGCCAGACCAGTATGTGGCGCTGTAATTCTGCCACAGAGATACACTAAACAAGGAGAAGAAGACTTGGAGCATGCGCATAACCTTACGCGCTCTATACGAACCCAACACGACAGCAAGCGAAGAAGACGAAGATGGTGAACGCAACAACATCGTAGTAGCATATTAGGAGGAGAATATTTTGCTGTAGTAAAGCTAATAGACACAGTAGCTTCTGCAGCACGAACACAAGCATATAATCCGCCATTGTTGTTGCTGCTATGTGTGACTGAGCGGTGTGTGACTAATGCTGACACGTAAATGCAATCCATTTTACGTGGTGTGATGACATCATCGTTTCACAAAATGTACGGATGTACATACATGTACATACCGTACACACGAAAACGCAAGGGTGACGTTTTCAGATTTATCCACCCTGGGACCCGGTTTAAAAAAATAGCGGTTTCAGTGTCTCAAAATGCCGGATCCGTCTGGACGAAACGCCAATACGATAATTTTTTTTTACGTATACAGCTAAACGCGTCTCCGTGTGGACAGGCCTCAGGCTGCACACAACAGTCTGTCTCCCAATATCAAACCTATCTCTGGACAGTGTTGTGGCTCTGGTCTCTGTTTTGCTCTCTGTTTGCACTTTGAATATTGAGAGAGTACTCTAACGACTGAAAAACGACAGACAATGGAGTCTCCGTTTCTGAACTTTAAATCGGAACGCAAGAACAACTGTACACAAACGCACCAGCCTCGTTTCTCTCTACCCGGCCTTTTTCCAAAATAAAACAGCAATTTCACAACAATTATAAAGACTCTGTGTGCTACAGTACTTTGATTATGGTTGCACTTGCAATTATTGTTTGCACTTAATAAGAACCTGTTATATATTTTTGTTATTTATACTGTATTTATTTATATGTTCAATTTGTGGAAATGAGTTAAATTAGGTCAAACAGCCTCAATCAGAAGTTCTGGAAACTCATAATTAATGTAAGGTCTGAAGAGACTCATCTGAAATCATACAGGAGAAAAGCCAGTCAACTGAGTTTGTGGTAAAACTTTTTACAGTGCCTATATATTGTTGTCTTTCCATGCATTTGATAATTCATACTCATAAATTAGAACTGAAATTACATACATTATTAGTTAAAACATTTCAAAATGCACCTGCAGACAATTTTTTACAGTCATTAATTTTGTCAAATATTGTGCAAAAATCTTGTCTCGTCTCTTTCTCGTGAACCCAATTTCGTGTCTCGTCTTGTGAGATAAGGGTCTCATCACACCCCTAATGGATGCCCATTTCCACCCTGAGAATGTGAAAAAGACAACTTTATAGCTGTGACTTCATTTCACAATGTTATTTTATTTCTTGTAATTATGACTTTCTAGTAAATTATGACACAAATGAGCTTCCATATATTTGTATTATTTTATTTTATTATTTTATTATATTTAATTTTTTCATTTCAATTCCTTTCATGTAAAGCATGATTCAGATATAAGACAAGGTTACGTTTCAGAAACTGCACATGCAATACCGTTTACAAGTTTGAGGTCGTTTTTTTTTTATTTGTTTTATTTCTTATGTACACCAAGGCTGCATTTATTTGATAAATAAATAAAATGCATTAAAACATTAATATTGTGAAATATTATCACAAATTAAAATAATTGTTTATTTTTATTTTTATACATTTCTAATTTTTTTTTATTGCTGCGATGGCAATGCTGAATTGTTAGCATCATTACTCCAGTCTTCGGTGTCACATGATCCTTCAGAAATCATTCTACTATGCTGATTTGCTGCCCAAGAAACATTTCTCATTATTATAACGTTAAAAATCAGTTGTGGATGAACTAGATTGGAAAGCTTTTCTTTAATCGGTTCCTAAACTAATATATAAATAGAACTAATTATATATTAATTATAATATATGAATATGTTAACCCTTTCAACTATCTTGTCAAAGGCCAATCTAAAACAATTCGCTGGTAGCGGGTGGTAATTTCCCACTCTGGCCTTGACCATCATGAAGCAAATTCCAGGATGGGGAGAACCAAACTCCTGCTCGACAAGGACACAGTCCAACATCTATAACCACACAGCATGTGGCTGTGGCTGAAGTTACACAAATTTATGATGGGACGAGCTGTCCTCTTACACTGCTGCTGGTGGAAAAGAAAGTGAATGTCAGTGCCAGCAAGAGCGGAGTCTAAGATTTCAGATGATGAATTATTCGGAGAATGGCAGAGGCTACATTACCTCTTCATCTGGCCACTGTATAACATTGTTAACTGTGACGTTCTCAAATGAATCCAGACCCGAGGCTCGGTAATGAGGACTTATTGAATCTCTGTGAGGGGGAGATTAAACCCACCTGGGTCACCGCACACCTCTCACCCAGCCTCTTCTCTGCTCTCGTGGCACAGTGGCATCACTCAACGCACGTCTCCTGGCCCTTTGAAGGTCATCGATCAAGGCTGCGTGACGATGTAGAGTTCACATTTGAAAAACACGAAGCACGAACAAGCAAACAACTTTTACGGTGTGCCCCAACACCTATCAAGCTTGACCTCTGGAGATGTCCTACCCAAGCGCCTGCGAGACGTACTGGAATTAAAACACAATACAGCTTGATCAGCCTTAAATGCAAGCTGAATGCAAGAACTTGCGGATGAGCAGTTCCTTCCCTGCCTGTAATTATTCAGACTCCATCTTTGGTTAATTATTGTCATTAGCAATATGTGTTCTAAGTGAACGCATAATTTAAAGAGAAAGGGAAAAAAACTCGAATGAGCTATTCAGATGAACAGATCATTTGGTTTGGGGGGAAATTGATCGAAAACAGCAGGGAAACAGCTGAAAAGGGGACAATTATTTTAATGATCTGACAATCGCAAATGTTGTAAATTGGAATTAGTTTTGGTGGTGTTCAGAAAGCTTTAGTAATTGTGTGTGGAGGTTTAGAGCTGATAACCAGACTGGAGAGGTTCTATCGCCATTTGTCAACCTGCAAGAGACACAAATATCTGAGCAACTGCTGGCTCGAAAACCATAAAAGTTTCAGCACGTTTTATTGATGTCTATGTTCTATGATTCTCGGTTAAACTGAAGCCCAAAAGTTATTTATGAGCAACGAACACTCATGTAATATCTGGGTTTGAAATCTGGACAAATATCTTGCTAGAAAAATAGTATGATTGTTTGGGAGGGAATACTGTCCTAGGGAATTTTCACACCAATGTCATAGAATAACGTTTTTAGAAGAACGCATTTTTATTTTGTTTTATTAATTTTTTTATACCTTATAGTATATTGTTATTTTTATTTTTTTTAAAATACATTTAAGAAATTAAAACAAGTAACAAAAAACAAATAAATGCAATAAAACATAAAACCAACAAAAAAGGCACAAATGAACTAAACCGTGTTTTAAGGTATTTTGCTGCATTCATATATACTTTCAGAACTTGAAAAAGTAAAGCCAATAAAAAATACCTGTATACTTGTATCTGCTTATTGTATCATGTTACAAAAAGGAATGCTTTAACTTCTGGCAGTCTGATTAAAAAAATAAAATGACTGATATTACTTCTGGTTAATTCGTCACATGGCAAATAAAGTCCAACGCATTGCATTGTGGGAGACAGTATTCTACACAATTCCGTCTTTTGTATACTGTAGTTTCTTTAATAGGTCACATTCTATATTGTGAACAGTATAAATACTATTATACTGCAGAGATTGTACTGAAATTGTAGTATGCTATATTATGAACATAGCCTGTGATCACAGTCAGTTGCTCGAGTGAGGTTGCTAAAAGTTGCTAAGATTGGAAAAGGACGATATTAAAGAGAGGGAAGATGTGGAGCTAAACAGGTGCTCCTTTCTCTGTTCAGGAGCAGTGCAGCGTGAGCAAAAGCTTGTTAAAATCCTAATAGTAGCTATCAAAGGCTATTGATTATCTTTCCCGACCTGTTTGGGTGACAAAGTGAGCATTAACACAGGCCAGTGTGAGAGATCTGTGTTCCTGTAGGCTATGTCCTTCGGGGTGGCCTGCTCCCTCACTGCCAGGTAGATTTTGGTGTGAAGCCTGCCTCAAGTGGCTAGACAGTCCCACTCACTCTCTTGCCACCAGATAATCCATTTTCCAGGCTCACATCAAACAGTCTGCCCTGAGGCCCACTGCATACTCCTCACATAGGGCACAGCTTCTCAATTGGCTGCACAAACTATATATACTCACAAACATCTGATGTCATGATTTCTCATCACAGAATGCTTTCATGTATCAGATCATAAGTGTTCCCTCCTTTTACATATAAATACCAATGCAACCACAAAACACAGTAATGAGAATATATAATTTGCTAAACTTTCATTCTAGATATATTTAAAGTCAGCATGAAATCAAATCTGACTCTTTACATTCTAGATGCTTAGTAATAGTTGCTTGGTGTTATTTTATAAAACTTAATATTGGTTCTTGCAGCTTGACTGGTAGAGCAATGCTAAGGTCAAGGGTTTAGTACTGAATGCACATGCAGATAGAAAAAATATAGCGCACTATAACAATGCATTATAGTATTCTGACAGAAGGCCAGACCCACCAACTCAACAACGATGAACCCAACAACTACAGATCCGTTTCAAGGGCTGGTGGATAATCTTTGCCATGCCCTCACTGCAGTAGGATCCATTTTCGCACCGAGCACCACCATCACACCCCCGGGCACTCCTTCACCACCTGTGTGTGTTGCCAGTCCCATGGTCAATCCTTGCACTACTCTGGTTTGGTGGAGGGCTGCAATGGCTTCCCACTACAGTGTTCACTCGCTTTAGAGATTCACCCGACTTTGAGATGCGTCTCTTCCCCACTGAGAGAGCTAAAATATCCTTCATCCTACTCCTGCCATCTGGATGAGCACTGAAACATTCTGCCAGCAAGCTGGGCCAGTCACTCACTCCCTCACTGCTTTCTGTGCTCACTGCTGGGAAGTGTTCGGACGCCCTTCTGGAGATTCATTTGTAAGTGAACAACTCTATCATTTACAGTAGGGAAAAAGTTACTGATTATACTCTCAGTTTTCTTACCTTAGCGGTCTCCAGTGGATAGAATGAGTGAACGCTATTCACCATATGATGACAAGATGGGGATGCACCGTTTCAAAGTCGCTCTACGTATGAAGAACTGTATGAAAACCTGCCTTGCAGTCCTCCCATAACATCTGCCAACCAGTACAATTCTGCACTCCAGAACCAGGAGAGGATCCCATGCAAGTTTATAATATGCGTCTAAAATCCATACTTATGGTAATACTATGGAAAGTATTATCCATACTTATGGTCCAACAAATCTGAGGACCGTTATTATCTCTAAGTAGGCCAAGAAGCCCTGACGCCAGTGGTGTCAGGCTTCTGAGGGTACACTCCTCCGTCGGGAAGACAGATTCCACCTCATTATTCCACCTTGGTTTTACAGCCTGTACTTCATTGTCAAGTCAAGTCAAGTCAAGTCACCTTTATTTATATAGCGCTTTTTACAATACAAATTGTTTCAAAGCAGCTTTACAGAGATAACAGGAAAACAATGTTGTAATAGTATTGTTAAATTCAAAATTAAATGTTAAATGTCCCCAACTAAGCAAGCCAAAAGCCAATGGCGACAAAGGCGAAGAGAGGCGAAAAAGGCAACAGTGGCAAGGAACCAAAACTCCATCAGGTGACAGAATGGAGAAAAAAACCTTGGGAGAACCCAGGCTCAGTCAGGGGGCCAGTCCTCCTTTGGCCAACGAACGAACAGCGTATGATTATGAGTTAGGCAGCATAATGTCAGGAGTCAGATGTGATCAGAACTTTCACGATATTTATCCAGTTCATCTGGTTGGGTTGGGTCATCCGGCCGGTGAGGAGATGACTGTGTTGAGGTGTTCATGGGCCTTCACAGTGTTGATGGGGCTGGCTCATCAGGGATGCGTTGTCGTCGTGTCCATGTGATGGTCCTTCCTCAGATCTGGATATGGCCTGGATCCGGCGGTTCGCGGTAAACCTCGGGATAAGCAGAGAGACTAATATTAGCGTAGATGCCATCCTTCTTATGATGTACAAAGTACATCAGGAATTAACTGTCCCAAAGAAGGATGGAGGGTTACATCTGATTTTAGATCTGGGCTGTAGGGAAGCTCAAACTCAAGATGCTTACTCTCAAGCAAGTCGTGTCACAAAGCAGGTCCGAGGACTGGTTTGTTACGATAGATCTAAAGGATGCATACTTCGACATATCCATCCTTCGACAAGACAGGAAGTTTATGAGGTTCGCTTCCGTACCAATTTCGTGTTCTTCCTTCCGGCCTAGCTAAGGTTGAATGCTAAGAAGAGTGTGCTTTCTCTAGAGGACTACTTTTCTAGACGGGATTTTGGATTCGACTACGATACAGGCACTTCTGTCTCCTGCTCATATCGCTTTGATTCTCTCAGTCGTGAATTAAATAAAGCCAGACCAGTCACTCACTGTAAAGCAATTTCAGAGGTCTGGTGGCAGTAGTATCCTACGTGATACCTTTTTGGCCTGTTGTACATGAGACCGTACAGTTGTGGCTCAAAATCAAGGGGTTCTCCCAAATCAGGGAGCAGACATCCTGTTGAGGCAGGGGCTGAGGCCAGGGGAATAGAGACTCCACCCGAGGTGGTGGAGCTCATTTGGCAGAACTTTCTGTACTAGATCAGTAAACCCTCTCGGTATCTCCCTCATGTCTGGAATTTGTTCCTGGTATGGTAAAGGTTTTTCTTCACCTTAGACCGGGTGACGTTCCCACAGCCACGCAGCGTGAGTTCCCTTGAAAGGGAACGTCTCTGTTACATATGCAACCCTAGTTCCCTTGATTTTCGAAAGGGATGTTACAAATAGAGTGACATTCGTCCTCAGTATTGGAACTCAAACCATTTTCAGTATATATTTGATTCATTTAATATCATGTATATATTTGATTCACAGCAAAATGGGCTGTGAATGCCATTTCATGTTGACTTTACAGCTGCTGATCTGGCTGGCCACAGGTACTACACCATCATGTGGCAGTTCTAAAATTCTCTCATTATGTATAATAAATACACCACACATGACTGACAGAGGTCCTTGGAGAAATGGAAGAAATCAAGAGCAAATATAGGAAAATATGACGTTTTTCTACAAAGCATGTTCAGAGTACATGAAAAAACTGCATAGCTGATGAGGTTCAGGCTGAATAAAGTGTATTTCACTCCAAGCTATTTTTGATTTCAGTGAATGCTGAAGAAATGCAATAAAGTGCAAAATGACCAGAAACATGATATAAAAAGCAAGCTATACATAAAGCATGATAACAACCAGATTAATGGATGTCCTCATTCAAGTTTCATGTGATAAACCTCCAGTTTGGGCCCTCTACATGTAAGTTCTGATTCCAAATGCAATGTTCAAAAAATATCCACATTAATTGGAGCTTTAAAAGCATTAAAAAAAAAAGACCAATATTGACTTAAAACGGTCAAAATTAGACAGTTGTTAGTGTGTTGCATATATTTTCCGCACTATAAGGCGCACTTAAAAGCCTCTAATTTTCTCAAAAAACGACAGTGCGCCTTATAATCCGGAGCGCCTTATATATGGATGATGAACACACGCTCACCAAGACGTGGAGACAGCGCCGGGCGACTTACGCCACTATCTGCCAATGGATCGTGGATGCCTGGGCTTCTATATCAGTCTCAACTGTGATCCGAGCTTTCACGAAGGCAGGAATAATCTCTTTATTCAGCCAGCTCACATACACGTATTTACTTCCTGTTTTCGGTCGAAGTCCACAGTAGATGATTGTCGAGTGCGCACGCGCGCGCGATCAAACCTCCTCCGTGTGTTCAACATCTTTTTCGGATGAACTATCTGTTTCTTAGTTACCAATGATCGCGCGCGCGCACTCGACAATCGCCTACTGTGGACTTCGACCGAAAACCTATGCCGAAAACAGGAAGAAAATACGGGTATGTGAGCTGGCTGAATAAACATCATTTTTATTCATATCTTTAACATTTACTGCATTCAGATTCACCGTGTTCACTCACATGGCTGTGCACTTGTAATTACACATTAAGGTTGTTAAGAGGCTAAAAGCAGGTTTAAAACTTGCCCCGTTTAAGTCAACAGGGTGCACATTTTAAGAAGAGGATAACACGGTGTAGGCAACACTGGATTTTGTCGTTGTTCTCTGTACTGACAGCACTCCAAATTTACAAAAAAAATAGCTCAATGTTAAAATTGACCGGAATTCTCCTTTAACGTTTGAACAACGTTACCATGGGAGTGAACAGAGTTGTCAGAACGTTTGACTTTATCTGACTGTTTTGTTGACATTCCCTTTAACTGTTAGCCCATCTAGTGGATGCATAACGCAAACCCAGTCAAACGTTTGACGGCAGTATTTTATGCGCCTTATAATCCGGTGCGCCCTATATATGAAAAATGCGGTATTTCAGAGACATACCTGCACATTTTTGGATACATTTTTTTTTTGTCATAATTGAATTTCATTTAGAAAATGTTTGAAATTGCTCACCATTTCATTCAGAATGTTCTATAATCATTGCATTGTACTGGTTTTAAACTGGTTTTCTAATTAATATTGTGGTGGGAGGAGCAAACGACAGACACAGTGGGAGTGGTTTCAGGCCTTGGAGAGGCAATTAAAACCATAAAGAAACCTAACACCATCACAATATATATAAATTATTTGTAAATTAACTGACTCAATCTGTCCAAATTACTATCCAAATAAATCTGTTTCAGTTGAACTGATTACTGAGTTAATCATTAACATCATTCATTAAATCAGTTTTAGCAGCTGATACACTGAGTAATCAATTCAACCTTTTGGTTTACACGCACTGCTCTTACTTGCCTACGTCCGTTACACTCACCCCCCTAACCCTCACTCCCATCTGGGTCAACAGCATCAAATGTAACCGGTCCTACTCGATCCGCTCCAAGTGGGATTCGAACCAGGGTCTCCGGAGTGGGAGGCGGGCACGCTAACAAGGACAGTAAAGACCACTGCTAGCGTGCCTCTTGAGGCCAGGGGAGTGAGGTTTACATGCACAGCTCTTACTGGCCTACGTCTTGCAGACATCGTCACAATTTCCTGAGGTCCAAGTCTCAAGTCTTTGTTCTATTTTTAGCAATAGTTTTTTTCAGCTAGTTATTGTAATTAACAGTGTATGTTAATGTTAACATTATTTAAATTGTTTACTTCTACAGAATGTCCTGTTCATTTAGACTATTCAATATTGTCTATAAAGCAATGATTTTACATTAAGCTTTATTTACAGCTTCCGCCAGCGCACACACTCTTTTGGATTAAAAAAAACTACTTTCAGGATTTACTAAAGACATGCAGTGAAAAAAATTGCGCTGGAAAGGCGTGGACAGTTATTTTTGTGTCTGCCCATTTGCATTAGTAGAAGTTTCCCTTTCAGGTGCAAAATTTATGGGAGGAGAGTATTTAAATCAAGGTTATTTACTAAGGTTTGCGCTCGTCAATGTACTGCTGTTTGTGCCATTATTTACTGCCCAAATAAAGCACATCTTAAACCAGACGCTACCTGGTAGATTGCGTTGGTCATTATGGGAATTATCTGACTGTGTCAGATCACGTGCAGAGCTTTCCACTCCCATCCGCGCTGTTTTGGAATTGCGCTCTCATGCTAATTTGCTCTGTGTAGTAAATCTGCCCTTAAGTTTTTTGATTTATTTTTTTATTCAGTTGATGCAATCTTACAGCATGACTAGCTTGATTACTCTCTATTTACAGTCACCACATGCTATATTGCCGGAGTTTGTTGTAATTCTCAAACAGTGATGGGTAAGGTAGTCTTCCAGGGAGCACCGGTGTTGTGCCGAATTCTGAGCCCTGCCAGATTATTATTTTTGTTTCAACTTAAAAAAGGAAGTGTTCGTGCTGTTTTAATTTTTTTTAAAGTTTAGTCAACTCAAATATCCAAGTAGTCACTTAGTACAACTTCACATTTGAAGTTGACTAAACGTAACATTTTAAAGCATCACAAACCCTTACATTTTTAAGTTAAAACAACACTTCTTTCTTTTCTTTTTTTTTTCAAATTAAATACCAAGGAGAAGATTATCACAAGATACGATTTGGCTATATTATTATTGTTTGTTGTTCATTTATATAATAGTCCCATTGGCGAATATGTTTGCCTTCAGATGTGTCTCACATGTAAATCATAATGCTGGCTTGGTGTGTTTAGAGATTAATTGTTGTGATATTTGCTGCAGCAGCACATATTATGTGTTCGACATGAACCGCTCTTGCAGTACTTTGAGGTTATACACCTACCTGTCTGCGCAGGGACGCACACATCTATTGATAATGAATGAATGAATGAATGAATGGATGGATGGTAAGATGTGGTGTTTGATGCTGTCATGTGGGCTAGTAAAGAGAAAGTAATCAGGAATGCCATGCCAAAATGACTAGTGTTTTTCATGAGTCCCTGTCTTCAAGTCCAAGTCAAGTCTGGTGTCAGTTGTTTACGAGTCCAAGTGAAATCGCAAGTCTTTTTTTCGACTTAAGTGCGACTCGAGTTTCCATCTCTGGCCTCTGGTGATGCCGATCAGCTAAATAGCGTGGCACACCAGACGCTTTTGGCAGTGTATGCAAGTTATTCATGAGTAGAAGAACATGCTGCACTATACCCTGCTCGCCAAGCATTCAGTGCAATCTCTCAATTTAACCATATAAACTATTAAATAGTTGAACTGTATAATCTGAAATATAAACTATTTTGAGTCACTATTGAGTTCAGTGGTTTGCATGTGTCATGTAAACCCTATTCATCCATGAATAATAATAAAAACCCCATCAGCATTAAAAGAAGCATTGCCTATTATTACATAGTTTGTATAAATGCTAATATTTAATTGGTTAATTCTGAGTATGAAGGCACCCAGTTGCTCCACCCATACATGCCTTTATGCTCATGTATGTAATGTTTTATATATGATATGGGCCGTTTCAGTCTGATGAGCATGACTTAGTTATTCATGACATTCTGTGCTCTCTGTGAGTGTTATGTTTTGGCAAAAACTCATTAAAAATGCAATATTGTTTTTGTGCATGGACTCTTGCTACGTTATTAAGCTTTTTTATTTCTAATGTCCTTGCTCCTCGAGTAAAGGCCTGACAACGAGTTTTCATTAGCATGGAAAATTAGTAACATTACTACATTAGAGCGTGTAGTTTTATAGAAATTAAACAGCTGGGTTCAATGATGTACATGGACAACATGGCATGCTTTAAATCACCACAGAAAAAATACTTAGGTTTTGAAAGAAGTAATGTGAAGCTCACTGTCACAGTCTTCGTCTGCACCTGTCTGTCTTCGTCTTCACTACACTCCCCAGAATCCTCCTTGTCTCCACACCTGAACTCACTCCCTCACTTACCAGCCTGTCCCTCGTTATCATCATCAGTGTCACCTGTTTTCACCTTGTTATGTCTGATTCCTCCGTGTATTTAGTTCCCTTGGTTCATTCAGTCTTTGTCGGTCAATGTTTGTTGTTAGCCCGTGTGGCGCCCGTGTTCCTGACTTTCTGCCTGTGTTGTATATATATTAAAAGTGATCTTTACCGATATTCCGGACTCCTCGTTCCTCTGCCTGAACCACACCGTGACAGATTGACCGACCACACAAAATGAGCTGGGAGCTCGCTGGGCAGATCGCGGCATTGGCTTTGGATAGCCGCGATCTGTTCACATTCACCTGGAGGTTTGTTCCTCTGGCTGCCTCCAGCCCTCTGGACGACAGGGCCATCATGGCATGTTATCGGCTGGGGGCGAAGACCGTGGACCCGAGGGAGCTCCCAGACATCACCGGCCTAGACTGGAGAGAGGCACTCTCCCGTTGCCTGGAGAGCTTCCTCCCATGGCATGTCATGACCACCAGCCCAGCCGAGCCTTCACCGCTGGTCCCGTCCAGCACACAGCCTTCACCCCTGGTCCCGTCCAGCCCTTCATCTCCGCTGGTCCCGTCCAGCCCTTCATCTCCGCTGGTTCCGTCCAGCCCTCCGGAGCCTTCGCCGCTGATCCCGCCCAGCACTGAGCATTCACCGCTGGTCCCGTCCAGCACAGAGCCTTCACCGCTGGTCCCGTCCAGCACAAAGCCTTCACCGCTGGTCCCGTCCAGCACAAAGCCTTCACCGCTGGTCCCGTCCAGCACAAAGCCTTCTCCGCTGGTCCCGTCCAGCACAGAGCCTTCACCGCTGGTCCCGTCCAGCACAGAGCCTTCACCGCTGGTCCCGTCCAGCACAGAGCCCTCACCGCTGGTCCCGTCCAGCACAGAGCCTTCACCGCTGGCCCCGTCCAGCACAGAGCCTTCACTGCTGGTCCCGTCCAGCACAGAGCCTTCACCGCTGGTCCCGTCCAGCACAAAGCCTTCACTGCTGGTCCCGTCCAGCACAGAGCCATCACCGCTGGTCCCGTCCAGCACAAAGCCTTCACCGCTGGTCCCGTCCAGCACAAAGCCTTCACCGCTGGTCCCGCCCAGCACAGATCCGTCCAGCACAGAGCCTTCTCCGCCAGAAACCGTCCAGCCAGAGACCGTCCAGCCGGAGACCGTCCAGCCGGAGACCGTCCAGCCGGAGACCGTCCAGCCGGAGACCGTCCAGCCGGAGACCGTCCAGCCGGAGACCGTCCAGCCGGAGACCGTCCAGCCGGAGACCGTCCAGCCAGAGACCGTCCAGCCAGAGACCGTCCAGCCAGAGACCGTCCAGCCAGAGACCGTCCAGCCAGAGACCGTCCAGCCAGAGACCGTCCAGCCAGAGCTTCACGTCAGCCACGTCCAGCCAGGGCTTCACGTCAGCCACGTCCTGCCAGAGCTTCACGTCAGCCACGTCCAGCCAGAGCTTCACGTCAGCCACGTCCTGCCAGAGCTTCACGTCAGCCACGTCCAGCCAGAGCTTCACGTTCCTTGCAGCCCTGCCGAGCCTGAGCTTCACGTTCCTTGTAGCCCTGCCGAGCCTGAGCTTCACGTTCCTTGCAGCCCTGCCGAGCCTGAGCTTCCCTGCAGCCCTGCCGAGCCTGAGCTTCCCTGCAGCCCTGCCGAGCCTGAGCTTCCCTGCAGCCCTGCCGAGCCTGAGCTTCCCTGCAGCCCTGCCGAGCCTGAGCTTCCCTGCAGCCCTGCCGAGCCTGAGCTTCCCTGCAGCCCTGCCGAGCCTGAGCTTCCCTGCAGCCCTGCCGAGCCTGAGCTTCCCTGCAGCCCTGCCGAGCCTGAGCTTCCCTGCAGCCCTGCCGAGCCTGAGCTTCCCTGCATGCCTGCCGAGCCAGTGCTTCGCGTCACGCCTGCCGAGCCAGAGCCTTCCCCGCTGGTCCCGTCCAGCCCTTCAGAGCCTTCTTCGCTGGTCCCGTCCAGCCCTCCAGAGCCTTCACCGCTGGTTCCGTCCAGCATAGCCGGGCCTTCACCGCTAGCCCAGCCAGAGACTGTTCACGTCCCGTCTGCCCAGCCAGAGACTGTTCACGTCCCGTCTGCCCAGCCAGGGACTGTTCACGTCCCGTCTGCCCAGCCAGAGACTGTTCACGTCACGTCTGCCCAGCCGGTCCCAGAGCCTGTCCCTCATCCAGTCACTCTCCCCAAGAATTTTTTGGGGGGGGGGCATAGGTCATCGCCATGGCCACCCGAGGGGGTCTCTCCGCCATGGCCACCCGAGGGGGTCTCTCCGCCATGGCCACCCGAGGGGGTCTCTCCGCCATGGCCACCCGAGGGGGTCTCTCCGCCATGGCCACCCGAAGGGTCTTCACCGCCATGGCCACCCGAGGGGGTCTCTCCGCCATGGCCACCCGAGGGGGTCTCTCCGCCATGGCCACCCGAGGGGGTCTCTCCGCCATGGCCACCCGAAGGGTCTTCACCGCCATGGCCACCCGAGGGGGTCTCTCCGCCATGGCCACCCGAGGGGGTCTCTCCGCCATGGCCACCCGAAGGGTCCTCACCGCCGTGGCCGCCCGAAGGGTCCTCACCGCCGTGGCCGCCCGAAGGGTCCTCACCGCCGTGGCCGCCCGAAGGGTCCTCTCCGCCGTGGCCGCCCAAAGGGTCCTCTCCGCCGTGGCCGCCCGAAGGGTCCTCTCCGCCGTGGCCGCCCGAGGGGGTCTCTCCGCCCCGGCCGCCTTCACGTCCTGCTCCGCCCTGGCCGCCTGCACGTCCTGCTCCGCCCTGGCCGCCTGCACGTCCTGCTCCGCCCTGGAGGCTTCCCCTCCTAGTTTGGTCACGCCCTGGCCAGCCTTCAGGGCGCCCGCCCCCCCACCCCTTTGATGTTCTACGGCGCGAGGTCGCGCCTTGTTGAGGGGGGCGTTCTGTCACAGTCTTCGTCTGCACCTGTCTGTCTTCGTCTTCACTACACTCCCCAGAATCCTCCTTGTCTCCACACCTGAACTCACTCCCTCACTTACCAGCCTGTCCCTCGTTATCATCATCAGTGTCACCTGTTTTCACCTTGTTATGTCTGATTCCTCCGTGTATTTAGTTCCCTTGGTTCATTCAGTCTTTGTCGGTCAATGTTTGTTGTTAGCCCGTGTGGCGCCCGTGTTCCTGACTTTCTGCCTGTGTTGTGTATATATATTAAAAGTGATCTTTACCGATATTCCGGACTCCTCGTTCCTCTGCCTGAACCACACCGTGACACTCACATTTTTTGAAGGGCTCATATTAATTATTGTTTTAGCTGTAAAATTAATTATTTTAGTGGTAGGACTGCTCTTGTAGGCAGATGAACTTCTAGTTACGTGATACCAATGTAATTCTTGTAAATTTATTTTTATTTTATGCAACCTTTTTGGTATCCTTGCATGCATGTCATGCATGTTGCTGGTAGTGTTGCTATTGTTAAATAAAAGTTATTTTCGGTAATTGAATAAAGCTAAAATAAAATAAAATAAAATTATAATAAATATTAGATAAAAAAAAACTTTAAAAAAACTTAAATATTAGAAATGTTACCTTGGCAACTAACTTGCATAAAAATGACCAAAAAATACAATACAATATTGTTTATGCACAATAAAATTACAAAAACTAAAACTGAAATATAAACAAATTAAATCTATATAGAAATATAAAAAACTTAAAAAGTAAATATCAAAATTACTAAAAATAATTCTAAAATGAAATTGAAAAATATAAATTAACAGCTAATTCCAAACTAATACGGTTAATAAAAAATTATAATTCAGTATACATCACTGATTAATTAATTTTCATGTCTTGTTGGTATACTTTTGAAATTGTGTGTATTTTACTCAATTTTTAATTTTTAATTTTTTAATTTTTATTTTTTACCATTCTTGTATTAAACCTGGAACAGATTCAAAACCCTTTTTCTTTTTATCTTGGCTGTGGAAAAAAGTGAAAGACGGAAAGTAAAAACAATATTATCTTTTCTAAAGTTCTAACTACATTTTCGAGAACCTCAGTTAAATCAAATTGTGTAAATTATTTAATGTTGGTCTACTCTTCTAAAATTATTTAAAGTCTTATAATTGCAGTTCAGCTTCCCTAGCCTCATCTCAGAGTGGGGATTTCTACTGGGAGCGATCACAATCAGAGAGAGGTATAAAGTTACAGTCTGTGTATAAAAATATCTCTGTAATGTCTGGCAAATTGCTGAAAAGTATTGCCCTGAATGTAGACCAAACACAAGACGTTATTTTTGTAAAGGGGGGATAGAGGAGCATATTGGCACGAGTGAATGAGTGCTCTAACTCTCCCACAGTATCGTACACGTCTGACATGCTTGCCATTTCCGTTCTGCTTTTCACACCATTTTGCTTAGTGTGCTGGAGAGAAAACACGGCATGTTTTTGTCTCATATGCTCTCAGTACTCATTTTTTCTTTATTTTTCTTTGGTGGCAAATTGGTCTTCTGCTCTGGAGATGATGTTTTCCAAGTGGTCCCAAGGCAATATCTAAAATGTTCCAAGATAGTCTTTGCCAATCATTTCTTTTCTTTTTAAGTTCTTCATGTTCAGTGAAATGTGCAGGTCACTGAACTTGACCTCAGATCAAACCACATATTACATGAGCTGTTTTATTTTCTATTCATTTTGTGAAGTTTGCAGCAAATGTTGTCTTTGAGTTACTGATCAGCTGAGATTTCCAACAAATTCAAAAATACATTTGTATTAATGTTTTGTGTAAAAAAATTACAAATTAAATTAGATTAGTTAGTTGTCTTCCGCCATGCTGTAGAAGGGATCTAAATTATATTTTTGGCCTACTTTTTGGGTGTCGCTTATGGGAAGGAAATATGGAAGCTTGTTTCTGCCACGGAATAAAAAAATTAAAAAGGTAATTGTGACTTTTTATCTCACATTTCGGACTTTTTTCCTCACAATTGTAAGTTTATGTCTCACAATTCTGACTTTTATTTTTCAGAATTACATGATATAAACTCGCAATTGTGTGTTATTTCCGCGGGGGAAACAAATTTCAATACAATTGCATGAAAATGTAAGAAATGAGCTGACCCCCCCCCCCCCCCCCCCCCCCCCCCCTCAGAATTGGACTTGTTAACTCGTGATATACAGGATATACTCGTTATATAGGATATAAACGTGCAATTGCTAGAACAAAAAGTCAGAATTGCTAGTTTATATCACGCAATTCTTAGAAAAAAGGTCAGAAATGTGAGATGTAAACACTATCGAGAGAAAAAGTAATAATTGTGAGATAAAAAATTGCAATCACCTTGGCAGAAACAAGCTTCTTGTTGACACATTACGGTAACAGAGTTGCACAAAAAAGGGAATGTTGTTAAATATTACATTTTTAATTAAAATCCTTTATTAAAATATTTTTACAAAAAGTTTCAAGTGAACAGATTGTCAAAATCACCATTTTAAGAGGAGGATACAGACCAGGCATTTAATGTATTTAGAACTAGTTACATTTTTATGTTAGATAGCAGTTCATAAAAAATATCTAATCAAAACATGAGATTTGTGCCTTTAATACTTAAACTGGTTAAATGCTGTTCTAAAAACCCTAATATTGAGCAGTCAGTAAAACATTCATATACACACAGCGTTTGTGATTTCAAAACTTATTTTGCAAAGGTTTACGCTTAATGCTTTCAAGTTTGCGAGACATATCCATTTCTTTACATAACTGAAATGGAATTATGTATAATTAAGGAAAATCAGGCATCCACTGTGCAGCAAACATGACAGCTCATTCAAATTTTGTTTTAAAAGTTGGTTGAGAAGTTGTTTGAGAAAAGCCCAGAGTGGAGCTGGAATCTAGACAAAGAAGCTCATTTAGTGTTTAGGTTTCGATGACTATTCTTGCAGGTAATGAATGAGTGTGTCCAAACTTGTGACTGACATGTTTCATACTGTACATAGTGCTCTGGTGCAAGAGAGAGGTGGCCAAAACAAGCATTATGGGCATTGTGCCAAATGCCTTTCCAATGAGGCATCAGAATTATTTTGAGTTTCCACCTCTACAGATCCTGAGAACAGGATAAATGTGTCATCGGTTAGACTAAAGATACTTAGTATCGCCTTTTCCACTTCATCAACACATCCAACAAACACACGGGTAATCCAGTCTTGTATCAACATGCAAAGAGCCCGCAAGAATGGACAAGCCGAGCACAACAAACAACTGCACGTGTTCTGCTCTCCCTCTTTATAGGCCCCTCAACATTTTTTTAAATAATACGACTATGTTTGAATTATCAACTGTTTAAAATTCTTTAGGATGAAGAAAAAACAGACACAAATTATACAGCTGGTTGACATACTGTAAGAGTATAATGATATAAATTTAATGTGAAAGCATGAGAAATGTTTTTGTTAACACTTTGCAGATTAGTTAACATTAGTGACAGGGGGACTTCACCACTGGCAAAATGGGATTTCGATTAAAAAATTTAATCTAGACTAGAGAAAAATGCTGATGTCTTTTGCCAAATAGGTAGGAATACTTCAACACCCATAATGCACTGGGCATGGTGCCATTCAAGGCTACACCCAGCAGTCTGCTATGGATACGCTTGAGTCAAATACCGCCTTGCTTTAGTATTAAATACTTATTAGCAAACTTTTAGTCATGATGGTGTTGACTTGTATTGTTCAAAATTCAAAGTTTAAATTAAAAAATTAAAATTCAAAGAGTAAACATTTAGCGGTTGTTACTTTCCACTTTTTAAGTGAAGGATCCAGCGTGTTGTAGGCAGTGGCTAAAGGCTGCAAAGAATCATAAATAGGGAAAGACGCCGCAACGGAAAATTGGAAAAACCTCTACAAACACAATGTTGTATTTGTACAAACAAAGGGGGGAAAACTGAAAGAAACGACTATTCTGAAACAAATGTCTGTTGTGTACAGGTAAGAAAGTTACTTTCACATCTGCCTCGATTAGTTCGGTTGAATCGCACTATGAGTTCGTTTGGGCAGGTGTGAATGCAGCAATCGCACTCGGGTGCGCACCAAACAAGCGTACCGAGACCTCCTCGAAGAGGTACGCTTTCAAACGAACTCTGGAGCGGTTGGTTTGTGGTGAGAACGTGATCCAACCTCAAACAGACCAAACTGCCAAAGATCTGCACATTTTTGGACAAAACCAGCTGCCGTAGTCAGCTGCGCTGTGCATTATGGGATGAGGACTAATGTTTTTTGACAGTTTGTACATTTAGCATGGCAGCTCACGGACAAACTAGGAGTTGTGAGGAGGTGCGGTTCCTCATAGAAATTTGGTCTGATGACCATATTAGGTCCCAACCTTCAAAAACTCACAAGAACAGCGAAATCTTCGCTTTGTTTAGGAAACCGCTCTCAATAGTAAAAAGTGTGTGTTGTCTGCCGGATTTTCCTCCTCTTTGTTTACTTCTGTGAACTTTTCTGTTGGAATTTTCCAGCACGTTAATTCTGACCAATCAAAGTGCAGTTATGGAAATGCGTTCAAGACACATCTGGCCAACGAGTGATGTGGATGTTGTCACGTGACTGCATTTTGGTTCGTTTCATCAACTCATCAACTGATTCGGACCAGAGCAATCAGTGGGGTGTGAAAAGGAACCCAAACGCCTGAAAATGCTACAGAGTATCACTTTTCGCCCTTGGTCCAGACCAAATGAACCGAACTACACATGTGAAAGCACCCTTAATTCCATTCATTTTTCCATGATCGTAATGAGTTTAAATAGATTCCAATCAGCATATTTATAAGTATTTATTCACATTAGTGAAATTTCTTTCCTGTGGGAAACATTCTGGATAAAACAAGTTTACTCTTTCTTTGCACAGGAAACTTAATATTTCATTTAAATATCAACTTCATCTCAGATATTTTTCTAAAGCTTCTTTAGTCTAGTTGTCTCCTATCTGTGATGTTCATTCGTTAAGCATGACAAAATCTCGCTGCGATGTGTTGGTGTGAAAACTTTGTTCGTTCTGTTTGCACAGGCGTCGTGCTGTGCTTCTATTCTTGGGCATGTCGATTAGGCCCCTGATCGGATAATTACTAGAGCTGGTTGAAAATCATGCATATATTGTGTTTTTGAAGAGGAGATTGCTGTAATTAATGTAACGCACAAACGAAATGTTCATTTCTCTTTATCCGTTTAGCATAAGCTTCAGCGGCATGTGCTGTGTATTTTCTCACACTTTATTTGTTTTTCATATTTGTGGTGTTAGCATGACAAACATTTTGCACTGTAATTAAGTGTTTGAGTTAATAACAAAATGAAGCTGTCTCTAAAGACCTGCATTTGAAATTAAATATAGTGTCACCACACACACATATATAGAGCCAACTTCGAGCTGCTATTATGGGCAGACCTAATACATGGACCACATCACTGGTCTATAAAGGTCTTACTGGATCTTGGCTAAACAGCACCATATCAAAAGAAGGATCCAAAAGAGTCATCTGTCAAACTTTGGTTGTAAAAAAAAAAAAAAACTGCTGCTTTAAACTCACTCTGCATTCACTAAAGGCACTTAAAAAAATGTACCCGTGGCAACATTTTTGCAAAACGCAAAATATGTTGCGTCGTGCACGTTTCGCCACAGTTTCAAAGTGAAATGTCCAGTGTGTGGCGCTAAAACCGTGTTTAGTTTTTTCCGGAGCAGATGAACATGAATATAGTTTTAACAAAAGCAAATGTGACATAAAAACACAATTGTAATCATGCCGTTTTAGCTTGTTTTTGAACTCGTCTTTGAGATCTTTTATTGTGACTCGTCTTTCACGGGATTCGTTCCCGAGGTCTCTGCATCACAAGTACAATTCTGTTGCAGCTGAGCTACCGAGCAACACAACGAGCTGGTTAATCGATTAAAAGTGCTTGCTGTTTTACTGCCTCTAGTGTTCATTTCTGTTAGAAACTGCAGTGAAATGTAAGTATTGGTACCTATTTTGCGTTTTGCAAAAATGGTGCCGCATGTAAGTTTTTCCAATGAGCCCGTGTTGAGATAATCGGGCCAATTTGGGACCCAATTTTCCTCTTCTGACAGTCCTAGGTAAAGTCCCGATTATCTTGATGGTTCTACAGATTATCATATCAGATTGTCCTGTGAAGTGAGGTGTTTAAAGAGTGATTGAATCTGCTCAGAAGAACGTTGGGGCCGCACCAATCTCAAATCGTAAATATCCAACCTGTTGTGTGTGGGGAACCCCGAAGACAAACACACACACACACTCTGTAGATTGTTACGTGGAAACGATAAGGGGCCGTTCACATGTCGCGCCTTTTGCGCTTTTAAGTTTGTTATTTTACATGTAGACTTGCGACAAGCTCAAATAGAGAGTGACGCGGTCGTTTTTCTCAGACACTGCAGAATGACACAAGAGCACTGCAGTTCATTTCTCAAGAACCAACCAATCAGCTTTGGCCTTTCTGTAACAACATGGAAGGGCCAAGAGGTGATCATCATAGCCGTACAGGGAGGGTTTTTTATTTCTCATCTCCATAAATTTAACTAGCAGTAGAGCTAATGCAAGGGCTGGAAATCCATTTACCCTTTGCTGAAACTTCCGTCTTCATGGAGAACGCGGCTCATGATTGCTTAGCAGAGGCATACACCACTGGAGCGCATTTAGCACAAGCTCCCAAGCTGAAAAGAGGAGAAAGTAGTGCAGCCCGCGGTTTAGATGCGACATGTAATCGGCCCCTAACACGAATTCATCCAAACCTATTTCGTTATTTTTCTCCGCAATTTTTTTTAAAAAGCAGTCCAAATACTATTATTGCCATTTCTTCTTGCCTGTTGTCCGCCATCTTTGTTTATTCTAAAGTCACGTTTGTATGCGAGAGATTTTGCGAGATTACCCGTGTTCACAGTCTGGTTGTTTGTGAATGTCTGTTAGTGTGTGGTGTGCTTTCTTGATCACATCAGGGCACTCCACACACTAAAACTGTTAAATCAGATTTTTTTGGTCTCTCTCATTTTTAAAATCTGGTAAGTGTGGGCTAGCCTTAAGAATGAACTGTGCCTACAGATAGTGTTTTTTTATTTGCATGTACTATGTTGTTTTAGCATATGATTCACTAAATAATTGGCACTCAAGTAACTGAACTCACCCCAAAATTCTGCTCTGAGCAAATATGCAAAAAAGATAAATAACTGCTATAAATAACAAAAAAACTTAAAGAAATTAAAATTCTGCATTAACTAAAATTAACTGACAGTGTCACCTACACATTTGTTACAGTATTCAGTAATATTTGTTAAGGTTAATATAAATAAAACCTCCCTTTAAACAATCCCTTTAATTGTCTTCATTCAGCCAGATTTACGGAGTAAAAAGTGTTGTTTTTAAAGCCTTAGTTCACCTAAAAATTATAATTAACCCATGATTTACTCACCCTCAAGCCATCACAATGTGTATATGACATTCTTCTTTCAGCCAAAAAGTAAGCCATATGGCTCCAGGGGGTTAATAAAGGCCTTCTGAGGCAAAGCAATGCGTTTTTGTAAGAAAAATAACCATATTTATTTGCAATTTATGGCCAAAAACCATCTCTGTGCCAAAACTCAGCTTGCAGCTCTGCTTCTGTTCTGCAGCATCACACTGCTTCTGCGGGTAGCTTGAATTTGGGCACCGTCATAAATACGGACTGCTTTCGCATGCGGTGTGAAACAGGTCTAAGATGGCATTTATAATAAGCCTAATTTACATAGAAAGGAGGTATGAAAGTGACTTTATTTAAATAGCCTGACACATTGCAGCTAGCGCATGGTTAAACTGGATTGTTGATGATGGTTAGCAAATATGAAGCAGGGTATTTTTTCCACTTAAACGCACTGTGCAAAATTGGCAAAGCTTTTTAATAAATTCTCCTCAGTTGCTCAAGATGTACAACTTTATGCTGATTGTTCAGAGCTGGTTTTCCAAGTAAAACTTGAGCGTTTTCCATTGTTCTTTGCACCAGGGATCTCATTTAATGTGCTGTTGAATAAAATGTACTATAATGTGCATTAGACAAGTTAATTTTAGATTGGATTATTACCTTTTTACCAGCATGTCAATCAAGGAACAGATACTACATATGTTGGCCCCCCCACTTCTGTCTTTGTCTGTCTGTTAGTATGTCTCTTCATTCCAATTTTAATCTCCTTGTAATAGGTATTTAAAGCCGGTAGAAGTATGATGGTCTACTAATCAGTAAATCAATTACACCGTGACCTAGAAATAGTAGAATTAGAAGTAATTGGTGCAAATCTGACCCCCCCTCCCAGTATTAACTGCAGTAGACTCTACAGGGACACGGATGTTCAGCACTCATTCACGCCTTATACTGAAACAAATACATTTTATAATACTGAAACAATAACTTGATTCACCTTTAAAACAACTTTATTTTTCAGTTGCTGTCTTATTTAATGACTCGTCATTGCAAATATGATTAAAGTTCAATAAAACCTGTTCAAGTTGCCAAGATTGATTATTTTCCTTGAATCAGTTCATTCAGTGTACATTTCAATAAATTGATTTAAAACTTATTCAACAATTTGATTTCCAGCATTAAATTTTTATGTTTTTAACATGTTTTAAGGTAAATATTGCAGTCTAATTTAATTATTTATTTTACGTTTTGTTTGGGCAAAATGATGGCTTTTATTATTTTAGAGCAAGTTTTGATCATATTGATTCATAAATATTGGGAAAAAATGAATAAAAGGCTGAAAAATATGTTTTTTTTAAATGTATGGATTATTTAAAGCTGCAGTCCATAGCTTTTCCTCTTTGTCACCATCTCTGTTCGAAATCTGCAATTGCAGTTATTCGTGGAATTATCATCTTTACGTGGGTTGTAAATCGGCATGAAACAGCGCGGATGAACACAGTGTTTTGAGG
Source organism: Semotilus atromaculatus (assembly GCA_031834385.1). NCBI lineage: Eukaryota > Metazoa > Chordata > Actinopteri > Cypriniformes > Leuciscidae > Semotilus > Semotilus atromaculatus. The sequence goes on from JAULUF010000025.1 coordinate 7,562,448, forward strand.
CGAGTGCTGCTGTCAATCACCGCGCGGTGTGGATACTGTCATTCAGAATCACAGATTCACTTTTTGAAAGTTTGACCAACATAAGAATTTTCACCGGAAAATGTCTTCTGAACAAGTAAGTAACATCCATTTTTGTTCCGATCAACTAAGGGGGAAAAAGCATTCGACATGACAAGCGATCGTTAGATTTAATCAACGCGATTTAAGTTACAGCAACTGTCAAATTATTCTTTGTTCTCAAATTGTTCATGTTAACAACATCAGCATTGCGTGACTAACGTTACATTTAATGTGTTTTATTACCTGTGTAGTTCAGAATTCATATTCTCCATAATAGCTAAACGAGAAAGGCACAACAAAGGAAACTCCATAACTGTGTGAATTAAGAAAACAGTGGTACTGTTACACGATTGAACTATTGAAATGTCTTACTTGTTCAGCAGAAAAAAGCCGTCTCTTCTTCCGTTTGGAATCAAAACACGGAGTTCACGCACCTTTCAAAAGCCTCGGCCATGTTTATCCTTGTGTTCGCATGAGACGGTTTCTTTCTCTTTCTCTAGCCACCTTAAATCCGAAGTAGGAAGTCTTTTGGGTTTTATAACTGGTGAATCTCCAGTTGACACTGATGATTGTTGTTTGGATCTTTCTGGATCCGCCATAAGTTTAATTATGTAAAGTGCTGCGAGAAAAGCCTATACATCTCTACATCTCCTCACGCGCAGTATAGCCGGCTAGCCGAAACTCCTTTATGTGTACGGGTGTGACGTAATGACACAAAGACATGCTCGAATTCCCCGCAGAAACCCACCAGTACCATTGGAATTAAAATCATTATTACAAGCTAACCGTTTTGAATCAAGCTATGGCAAGCAGATAGTTTTGAACACTGGCTGGAGATGTTTTTTTTTTAAATAATTTTTTTGGATTATTTTTAACTTAAAAAAAGTTACGGACAGCAGCTTTAAATGTATTCAATAATTAATAACTGTTCTATTTAATAATTTCTCATAAAAAATACTTATAAAAAAATGTCAGCAAAAGAATTTTAGCATCACTGCTTCATCCTCTCATTATATGTGGTCAAAAACGCCTGTTTTTTTCCCCCCCCAAACCACTTCAGCAGAAATCCCGCCCTGCAGCCGATTTCATTGGTTTAGGTTACAGTGACGGGGAGGTTTAGGGATCAGTGTTTGGTGTAGGCGGTCAGTACAGTGATTGACATGGCCAATGAAAACTTTAGAATCAGCTGCTGGGTGGGATTTCCGCTGAAGTGGTTTGGGAAAAAAATCAAAACTGTTGACCTGACGCCAGCCATCTGTAGGTTATTCTCCTCTTATAACAAACTTCTGTACCCTAGCTCCCTCCTTGGAAACCAAATTATTGTACCCCACACCTTCAGAAGAGGAGTGAGGAGATGTTATTCCCATCTAAAAACAGAATTATTGAAACCCAAAACCCTCCTCCAAAAAGAGATGCTTTTTGCTAAGCTGAGCAGGAAACAGATTGTAGGTTAGATGTTGTGGGAAGGAGGAGGCTGGAACCGGGGAACATTCAAAAACTTTAATAAACGTAAAATAAACAAATACAAAAATGAAAGTAAAGGACAGCAGCCCTTCACGGACGACTGCTGTCACATATAATAAAACACAACATAAGTCCAGGCCTGTTCCTCTCTCGTCCTTCACTGTCGTCGCTCCTCCTTTTATGCGTCCGCTCCTCCGTGAGAGACACGAGACCGGTGCGTCGCGCAGAGTCACTCATCAGCAATCACGGCCTCGGCCTCGCCCTGCTCGCCACACAGATCTTTTACAAATATCTGCCTCTACTGACACCTTTCTATATCGTCAGAATCGTAAGCTTAAGTCCTCCTTAACCGCAAAAGAAGCCGCAGAGCGGGATTCTGCTCCTGGCATTAGGATGGAGGAGCTAGCGGGAGAAGTGAGGGGAGCAAGCGGCTTCCTGAAGACAATGAAGCTGATGACATGTTTTCGGGTGCTTGGGTGCACCCTCCGACGTCATCGCACTGCGTCGGCCATGAATGGCGTATTGGTACACATGCATCAGACACTGGTTTCTGCAGGAGCCATAGCAGTTATTGTAAGGGGTTTATCACTGAAAATGATATCGCACTTTGTCTACTTTTTAAACAAGTTTATGGTATAAATGGAACACATGGCATCAGCTTTCTTACCTCTTCGCCATGTCGTTTTGCTTTGAGGTTTGGGTGGAACTGACAGAACAGCAGTTTCTATCAGTTTTGCCCTTTGTTTTGTTTTGCCTAAAATACTTTAAAAGCATCTAGAGTTGAGCTAGAGAGATATTTGGAGGAAACGCATATAGATGCAAAAAGGCATGAGCATATGTCAATTCCATCAGACATACCACCTATCAACCCACCAGAATACCAAATGGAGGTCTGTGCACCTAAGTGGAAAGAGGTAGAGCAGGCTGTGAGAAAGGCAAGGGCTTCATCATCTCCAGGGCCTAATGGAGTTCTGTACAGAGTGTACAAGAGTGCTTCAGGAGTTCTGCGAATTCTGTGGAAATTGTTAAAAGTGGCATGGGAAAAACAGGTTGTACCTAGAGCATGGCGCAGAGCAGGTGGAGTCTTTATACCTAAAGAAAAAGATGCTACAAGCATCAGTCAGTTTCGTCCTATTTCACTATTAAACGTTGAAGGTAAGATTTTCTTCAGCATTATTGCCCAGAGATTGTCCACCTACCTATTAAAGAATGGCTTCATTGACACTTCAGTTCAAAAAGCGGGCATTCCAGGGTTCTCAGGATGCTTAGAACACATCAATGTTATCTGGCAACGAATTCAGTCAGCTAAAAAGGAGAGGAAGGAGCTCCATGTGACATTCCTGGATTTGGCTAATGCATATGGTTCAGTGCCACATGAGCTTCTTTGGGCAGCATTTGATTTTTTCAGAGTACCAATGTCAATAACAAATTTAGTGAAAGCGTATTTTGGAGATTTGCAATTTAGTTTCACAACTCCAAAATTCAGCACTGCATGGCAATGCTTAGAGATTGGAATAATGGCAGGATGCACAATTTCTCCACTGGCTTTTACCATGACAATGGAAGTAATCATTAGGGCATCAAGATGGGTAGTAGGAGGAGAGTGCTTGGCTTCTGGGATGCGACTACCACCAATCAGAGCATACATGGACGACATGACAACCATGACTACAACAGTAGCCTGCACTAATCCGTTATTGGGGAAGATAACAGATAATATTGAATGGGCACGAATGCAATTTAAGCCCTCTAAATCAAGGAGCATCTCGATAGTTAAAGGAAAGGTAGTAGATAAAACATTCTTCATTAATGGTGAGGCAATACCAACAGTTTCTGAGAAGCCAGTGAAGAGTCTTGGGAGATGGTACGATGGAGATCTAAAGGACACAGTTCGAGTGGGAGAAGTTAGACGACAAGCAGTGGAAGGGTTGAAGAGCATAAACAGCTGTGCTCTACCAGGCAAACTAAAACTCTGGTGCTTTCAGTTTGGTCTACTGCCGAGGTTGCTGTGGCCACTGACTGTGTACGAGGTTTCTTTGACAACAGTGGATAAGCTGGAAGCGTTAATAAGTTCATACATCAGGAAATGGTTGGGAGTTCCACGCTGCCTCAGCAGAGTGGGACTTTATAGTAAAGGAATATTGCAGCTGCCAGTCTCTACTTTAACCGAGGAGTTTAAGTGTGCCAAGGTCAGACTGGAAATGACATTAGTAGAGTCACGTGACAAATGTGTAAGGGAGGCAGCCCCTGTGTTAAAAACTGGTAGAAAGTGGTCAGCAAAGAAATCTGTAGTAGAGGCAAAGGCTGACCTTCAAATTGGGGATATCGTGGGACAGGTACAGCATGGAAGAGGGGGTTTTGGGCTCAGTTTAGCTCCTCCTAAATGGCACAAGGCAGGCCCAGCTCAAAGGAGGAAGCTGGTAGTCAACAAGGTGCGAAAGCAGGAGGAGAGGATGAGGAGTATAAAGGCCATTTCCCAGGCCAAGCAGGGAGAGTGGATGAGATGGGAGAGTGTGGAACAACGCAAGATGGGCTGGCAAGACCTTTGGTCAATGGAAGAGAGTAGGATCAGTTTCCTTATTAGGTCAACATATGATGTTCTCCCATCACCGCAGAACCTAAACCTCTGGGTAGGAGAGGATCCCTCTTGTCCTTTGTGTTCATCACCTGCCACATTAAGGCACATTTTGACAGGATGTAAGGTGGCTCTTAGCCAAGGTCGGTTTACTTGGCGCCATGACCAAGTACTGCGATGTTTGGCTTTAGCATTGGAAGGCAAGCGTAGTATGACCAACAAGTTGCCGCCTGTTCTAGCAAAACATTACACGCAGAAGACAGTATTCCTCCGCCCAGGCGAGCAACCACCAAGAAGAGGTGTTAACACCAATTCTCGCTCAGGACAACTGGAAGCTGCTAGGGACTGGAAGATGCTGGCTGATCTTGATCAACGGCTTATTTTTCCACCTGAGATTGCCACCACTAACCTACGACCAGACATTGTTTTGTGGTCTGGATCAGCACGCATTGTTCAACTGATAGAGTTGACAGTGCCATGGGAGGATGCTGTAGATGAGGCATATGAGAGGAAGAAACTGTGGTATGCTCATTTGGCCACTGAAGCAGAACAGCGAGGATGGAGAGTCCAGGTTTATCCAGTGGAAGTGGGTTGTCGAGGTTTTGTGGCACACTCTACAACCCGGTTCCTCAGAGACGTCGGATTCAGCGGCCAAGAGTTGCGTCGCACAGTAAAGAACTTATCTGAAGCAGCAGAAAGGAGCAGCAACTGGCTGTGGTTGAGACGGAAAGATTCTAGCTGGCTGTGTACAGGCCGCCACGCTACGGTTTCGTAGAATTCTTGAAAAACTTGAAGAGTCTGTTGGTTTATTTGTATAGGTTGTATAGTATAGGTTGTATAGTATACTATAAAATTTGTATAGGTTGTATAGTATAGAATGACGGGTGGTTGGGCAGATATTGTGTTTTGCGGTAGGTGGTATGCCATACGGAACCGTTGCCACTGTAACTGCTTTAACGCACCAGTGGGGCTCGACAGCCTTAGTCAAACGGGTTGGCGCGTATGGTTGGGTTGCGGAGAGATTGTGAGATTGTGTTTAGGTCTCAGCAGCAGGAGGGATGTAGAGGTCAGTAAGCTGGGCTGAGTTGAGTGGGGGACGGAGGGGGGTGACTCTGGAACGCCAGAGTCACTGTCGAGCCCTCTTGAGGTGTCGTGGGCTAGTCGACGAAACACTGAGGACGGAAGGTGCCCACTTGAAGACCCTAGAGATGTCCCCTACTCGGCTCAATCCAGACGGTTGTCGTGCTGGTCCACTAGGGAGACCACACAGTAGTTGCAGCCGTCGTGTGTGCTGACGCGCCAAGTACACTGCAGCCGTTAACGCCGGACAGAAGGGGAGTCACACCCTCATATGGAAAGAAGCGTAAATGGATGGAGAAGCATAGTTTACTATAAAGCTACGTCTTAGTGTTGCTTATCTTGGCGAAAGCAGAGTACAAATCAGCATGAAGTTTTAACATCTACTCTCGTGTAATGGAAATCTGTGTTCGTTGTCAGACAGTTTGAAATGTTGACCACAAACATGAAGGTTTTTCAGATTTTCTGTTGCGTTGTCTCTCTGTACTCTATTCCATATTCATTGCAGCCTTTATAGGCACGCGCTGGATCCGTCTCTGAAAACTGAAAGTAACTCACTCCCGCTAAACGTTTACTTTTTGAATTCCTGCACCCTGGAACGCTAAACAAAGTTTACTAAGTTCCTCTTACTAAAGCAAGACGGTTTTTGACTCAAGCGTATCCATAGCAGACTGGTGGGAGTGGCCTTGAATTGAACCATGCCCAGTGCATTATGGGTGTTGAAGTTTTCCTACCTATTTGACAAAAGGGAAGACATCAGCATTTTTTTCTATCAGAGAAGTTTTCTATTTTTAGGTAGCAACAATTTTACATTTTTACTTTCTACTGCATAGGCAGGCAAGTTTTGTTGAAAGCCCATAAAGTACCCCTTTAACCAGTTTTGTCACTCTGTTCAATTACACAATACCCCTATTTTCTGACATTTTTCAAAACCTGAAAGATGACAGCTCAAAATTGAGTGATTAATTGCAAAATAGGACCCTTGAAGCTCACGGTTATTTAAATTTGTTAGTGACATGACATGCTGAATGACACGCCATAGTCGTAGAGATCCTACTGATATTGTACTTTCTCACTGAACACTATTATCTGTCTATACATAATCTATTCTTGGAATGCACTTTTGCAGTCTGGCTGGTGTTGGATGAGTGTTGACGGTTATAACCCGCCTCATTTGTGGCGGGTTGCCCTGGTTTGTTGTTATAATGATTCAATCCATGGTTACCTCTGCAAGTTGAAATGTTTCAAACTAAAAGATGCGTGACAAAGGCTCACACATGCCCAGTCATAGCACTGGCACAAACTCAACTTTACAAGCTCACACTGAAAATATTCAGATGTGTCACTTTCTTTTCACCTCTCTCATTCTTTATGCTAGATGGACTCTTTGATGGCTTTTGATGTTTACCCAGATGTGTAAATACATTCTGTCATAAAATGATGATGTAAAAATCTGCCATAATTTACTCACTCTCATGTTGTTCCAAACCGGTATGGTTATATTTTAGTGCAACACAATAAATGTTTGGAAGCCTCCTGTTTTTGGTCTTCGTTCAGTGATAAGCAGTAGCAACTTTGCAGGGTTTATTAAAAGTTGTAAAGGTGCAAATTGTAAACAGCTTGTGCCTAAATCACACATATTTAGTTTATTTCATTTTTTTATTTTTTGTTTGACCGTTTGCTTTAATATGTGTTGCTTTTTGTTTAAAGGAGCTGTATGTAAGAAATGTATTTCAATTAATCATACATTTTCCCTGATATGTCACTAGACATTAAGAAATCATGTTCATTTCAAATACTTATATCACTGACAACAGTAGTCCGGCCAGGATATTGTCATTTAAAAAGTGAAGTTCCAGCCCTCAACTGATGTTGATGTTGTCATGTTGTGTTTTGGTCTGATGCTCCACCCTCCACCGATCGACCAATCACGAAGTCAGTAGTGTTGCTGCATTCGGGTTGCCAGCTCTGCTCTAGTTCCCACAGCTGCAGCTAATAATGTGTCGTAATCGGATCCTGCAGCATATCTGGCAACCTTGAGTCAGTAATTTGAAAGTGATTGCAGTTCCAGTTTTGGCCACAATCTTACATACGGCTCCTTTAATTATAGCATACATATATTTAAAAGTTTGGGGTCTGTAAGATTTTTTTAAATAATTAATACTTTTATTAAGCAAGGATGCATTAACTTGTTTAAAAGTGCCCGTAAAGAACGATTTCTGAAGACTGGAGTAATGGCTGCTGAAAAATAACCTTTGTTATCACAATTACATTTTAAAATATATAAAAAAATAAAAAAATAAAAATAACATTTATAAGGGGTAATTTCTTCTTCTTCTTCTTCTTCTTCTTCTTCTTCTTCTTCTTCATCTTCATCTTCGTCTTCGTCTTCGTCTTCTTCTTCTTCGTTTTCTTCTCTTGAGTCTATGGCAGCCAATAGAACTGTATGGTAAAAAGTTGTTAAATTTGGCACACACATGCCAAACCCAGCAGACCCAACATTAACGACAGCAATTTTGGAGTCTGAAACCAAATCCCTGTGGCGCCACCAAATGTCCAAAGTTCCGTAAGGGCTAGAAGCAAAATTCTTATTTCCTCTAATTCATTGTTTTATGATGCTTCACTTAAAGCTGCCATCAACTTTTTTTCTATCATATTCAGCGAATTTGACACTATATTCCGACAGAACAACATAAATAAAGTGGTTTTAGAAAAAAAAACAGAGCTTCTAACTCCACCTGGAGCGTGTTATTTGTTTTGCAAAAATCCACCGCTCCCGGTCCATTGTGTCCAATCAGCGCAGGGGGGTGTGAGATATAACTGTCAATCACAAGTCGTGCATGCACTCGTCAATCACATGCGTGTGCCTGAAGTTCGCGCAGTAGCGAAGAGTGATGGCGCACTGACGAGCACGAACTCTGTGGGAGGGTATTTGTTGATAGTGGGGGAGGGGCATGAGAGTTGTAAACATTCAAAATTTTGCTTAAGTCCACTCAATCTGCCAGAGTTGCCGACGGCAGCTTTAAGGAACCAGAATCACCACAACATTGTAGGGTTCCTCCACTTTCAGAATCCCAATTTAAAGGATTAGTTCACTTCAGAATTCAAATTTAAATAAAAATGTACCACATCATCCAAGATGTTCATGTCTTTCTTCAGTCGAAAAAAAAAGGTTTTTGAGGAAAACATTCCAGGATTTTTCTTGGTCTCTTTGGACTTCAACGGTTATCAAAGGGCTGAAGGTCCGCATGTGAGTTTCAGTACAGCTTCAAAGGCCCGACACGATCCCAGCCGAGGAATAAGGGTCTTATCTAGCCAAACGATCAGTCATTTTCCAAAGAAAATAAACATATATATAGGCTACTTTTTAACCACAAATGCTCATCTTGCACTAGCACTGCGATGCACGGCGCATTACGTAATCATGTTGAAAGGTCACGTGTTTTCCCGTTCCAAAAGGTAAGGTAGGGAGAGACTAATGTTCTCCTCCAACTTCAAAGTCGTCCGACATCGTTGTTTTACCTTTTTTTGGGGGGTATTTGCACTTAGTCTTTGCACGCACGCTTCGTAAAAACTAGGTTGGTACTTCCGCCTATGTCACACGTTTCAACGTGTTTGATTCCAACTAATCCTTTAACCTATGATTATGATGGTAAGTCATATATTTTGGACTGCTTGTGACATGATGCTATTATTTGGAGTACATGACTTGAAATACAACACACAAATCATATAACCTTTTATGATACTTTTATGGTGCCTTTTATATTTTTTGGAACAGTACATTTTTAGGATACACATCACAAATGCAGCTGTCAGAGTATTTGATATACTTTATACTTCACTTCAAGACTATATTTTTGAAAGGTGCATGTAACAGTGTGTTTTGAACAAGATTCCATAGTCATATAGAATGCTTTATGCAATAAATTCGATTAAAGTAGCATCAGTAGAGAAGGTCACACATCACATTCATTTTCAGCATTAAAGCGAGCTGGTGAAAATCTTGGATTGTTGTGTATTTGGAAGGTACTGTGCAAAATTTGATTTACCCCAGGAGGTGTTTTTTGACAATATAGTAGCTATTGTCAAAATTCATTTCAATATATTGAGTTCACAATGAAATAGACGTTCCGTTACTCTCGGGGGTGATTTTTAACAGTTGGGCCTTATCCCTCTTTCATTGTGAGGAAGTGAGGAGGGATTGTGCACTCCATTGTCGCTTCTTTAGGGAAAATCTATTTTTGAGGGAATGGAAATCTGTCTTTTCACAATGCAAGCCGCCACACTCTCAATTGAGGTGTGAATTGGGAAGACTCTGCATTGTCCGAGAGATAATTTAATTGGAAAAGCAAGACACTGTGGTCTTGTGTGGGAGAGTTGCCGGCAGGACCCGCTTTGGCCCGGCTCCCCTACTGGAAAAGGGATTTATTTAAACATTACCCGTTTTGTCCTTTGCTAGTGACCGCTGGATGGTCAAAGGCCTCGATGTGAGGCGCAGGCATATAGAGAAAGAGGAGGGAAGTTTTGTTTTTGCTATAGACCTGCCTCAACTCGAAATACAAAACTAGATCTCTATCTGCCATTTACAATCAGTGATCACACTCAGTGTCCACTGCGCTGTCCCGTGGTGCGAGACACATTCAGTTGATCCATCGATTTGATTCAGAGTTTATTTTGTCTGTCTGTCTGAAATAAAATTATTTTATTTATCATATCCCTTGTGAAAAGTTATTTGGGATACTTTGAAGAAATACTACTTATTACAGAAATAATTTTCTTTTTTAAAGGATAAACTCAGTGTAATTTTTTGGACACGTAATTAGGGTGACCACCCGTCCCGCGTAGCGCGTGCGCGCACAGCGTTTGAAGCCCAATTCATGCGTCCCGCAAATTGAGACCGTGTCACGCATAATCAATGCTTGCTCAAAAAAAAAAGTTGGTCGCTCTATATCCTCGAGCCCCAGGCAGCCAAACGAACATTACTTGACAGTTCAGCAAGCTACTGTTGCCACACCTACGTGACCCACCCGTCAGTTGAACTGCTGACTAGGTTGTTGTCAACTTTTTCGTTGTTGTCATGACAGCGCACGCACGTGCACACCAGACATACTGGGAAGGAACTTTTAGATGCGCGCTTTCCAATTCGAAAAATGGAGATACTGAAGTCTGAGGCACCGCACCGCCATCATCAATTAAAAAGAGGGGTTTAAGGGTAGCAGTTTGAAATTGAATAAATAATAAACATAGCAGTTTGAACTCTTCTCCACTTTATTATACCCCACATATCAGATCACTTACTCCAAAAACCCGTGACACTCCAGTACCAAGTGCGCGCGACCCATTCCTATCTACGGCAAGCCCCGAGGGGAAAAATACATTGCATACACACATACAACGAGCGCCAGTACAACCGGTATTATAGTAACAGACTTTGTTGGATTCTGTCATGTACAATCCAGCAAAGTCTGTTACAATAATAATAATAAAAAAGATTTTGAGGACAGTTACACTGTATTGAGACAGTAATATTAATAGTAATATTAATATTTTTACAGTTTTTAACAATAATTGCCATTGTTGAACCCTTGCTCTTATTATGTTTCTGATTTCTCAGTTTTGTCATTATTTGAGCAAATCATTTATTTTATATGTTTTGAGACAGTTTGTTTAAGAAGTTTCAAAGAATTAGTAAAAGAGTAAAGTAAAAGTTAAAACTTTTTTTAGGCATTTATTTTTTATTAAGTATTTATTTTGTATTAATACATAACCTCACTGTATTCATTTATAATGCATCATTATTGCGTAACATTTGTGTCAATAATCGTCAAGCACAGGTGACTCCGCGTAGTGGGCCCCCAAATCAAATTCTGCTTAGGGCCCCCAAAAGGCTCGGGCCGGCTCTGGTTGAGGGGGATACCGAGAGGGGCTTCTTTTTTTTTTTTTTAACTGTTCCTGAGGTGTTGAGCAACTACAATTCCTGTTAATCCTATAATTTTATATTATAATTTATTTAAAGTGAATAAATTGTAATGAAAAAATAAATAAAACTAAATAGCTAAAGTAAATCGTAAGTGGAAGTACATCGGTCAATTCACTAATGTTCAAAATATTATGAATCTTTATTTAGAAAAAAATACACATTGGTTGGCCTATTCATGAGCATACATCAGCAATTACACATGTTTAGGTGGTATGTGCTAGAAATGGGTAAACCACTATCAGTGAGTCTGCCCGTGGGGTGGTGGCACCGCCGCGCCAGGCAGTGTCCCACATTGTCCCTCAGAAACATACCCCTTGTCCCCCCTTGGGCTTATTAGCAGGTGGTCACCCTACACGTAATTGTTATTTACAATTAAATGAACATGTATTATAGTTTAAAATGATATTAAAGGCAATTTTTGAACCAATTAAGTACAGTAGGCCTACATATTTATGTGTAATATACTTCTATTGTCTACTTCTAAATTCTATTGTCTTTGATAGTTAAAGTGTCCTGTCAAATCTACTGTTAAACATTTGGTAAACTAAAATATACTATACTATAATATAATGTAAGTTTTATTAAAACTGTCATATATTTAAACATTTGTAATGATGAAATTGGCATTTAAATAATATTATTAACTTTAAATGTAATATTATTAGTAAATCAAGTACTTAAGTATGTTAGTCCTTAAGGCCACTCTTAAAGTGGCCTTTTATTTCATTAATATATTATCTGCAAGTGCAGTGTTTTAAAATATACTTTTAAGATTTGAAGAACACTACAAGTGGACATTCAATGCATTAAGTGCACTTCTTTTTCATACATCGAATGCTACACATTTAGTTGGTTATATGTTTCTTAAATAGACAAAGATCAGACAACCAAAATAATAATATATTGTATATTTCACAATATATGATATTGTATTATTTTGCATCTGTTTTAGTGTTCAGAATTTTTTCTTCTGTTCATGACATGAGTTATTTGGTTATTTAAAACTTATGTGAGTTGCATCGCATAACCAACTAATGATGACTTTAAATGACTTTAACAATAAGCTCTCGAAACTCAAACAGCAGTATCATTTCAGTGGAAAAATATATATTTCAGCAAATGATGAAGCTTTATATTGGAGAGACTTTAATTGATATTTGTTAAAAAAAAAATGGTAAAGAGGCAAATTACAAACAAGGTCAAATTGTTAGGACAAATTAATATATATATATTTTTTTGCGTATTATGTGACGTCACGAACGTGCATCACAGAACAGAGCAAGGCGAGCATTTGTGCTTATAAAACGTAAACTTTTTTATTTATTTTTTAAATGACGATGGTTTGGCTAGATAATACCCTTATTCATCGTCTAAAGCCCTTTGAAGCTGCACTGAAACTGTCATTTGGACTTTGAACCGTTTGGGGTCCGTTGAAGTCCATTATATGGAGAAAAATCCTGGAATCTTTTCATCAAAAACCTTCATTTCTTTTCGACTGAAGAAAGAAAGACATGGACATCTTGGATGACATGGGGGTGAGTAAATTATCAGCAAAAGTTTTTTTTTTTTAAGTGAACTAATCCTTTAACTGAGGCGCTACAGCAATCTGTTACGAAAGAGCCACAAAACTGTATTTAACCAACTCCTACACTTTTAATCTGATCATCTTCACATCTGGTGAGTGTAATCATAAGGCCTTTGTGACGCTTCGAAGGGCGTGTCCTCGGCGGCCTGACAACTTTCGATGTTTCGCCGTGAAACAGGAAGTTGCTGTAACTCAGGCAAACAATGTCCAATCTGCCACAAACTTCACACATTTGATAAGAGTTTTGTCCTAAACACATGCACATATTCAGTTATAGTCATAGTGCCACCTGCTGGCAAAAGGAAGTGACTTGTTTAACACTGTTGTGGACTTCTAATAACATATAAACAAGTGCCAGCAAGTGCTAAACATGCTAGCAACATACTAGACATGTGTTAAAACTTGCTAGCAAACACTTAGTTAAATGCTAAAGCATGTTATTAAAGGGTTAGTTCACCCAAAAATGAAAATGAAAAGACTCAAATACGAGAAAATGTCTACGGCCTCGACGTTGTAAAACTGCGTATCGCTTCTGTGGTGGACGTCACACGCATCACACACATGACCAGCGTCGGCCAATAGGGACCCTACGTGTGACGTAGCCCTACGCTATCACACTACGTTAACGGACTAGAGGCCAACAGAGATGGAAATTAATTGTTGAAATAAAGTCATTATTTTTGTTTGTTTTTGCGCACAAAAAGTATTCTCGTCGCTTGAAAAACTGAAGATTGAGCCACTGTAGTCACTTGGACTATTTTAACGATGTCTTTAATAACTTTTCGAGGGAACAAGTTTCAATCCCTTATAAGAATAGGAGGAGTGATCCAGTGCTCAGATTTAATCAAAAATTTCTTAATTCGTGTCCCGAAGATGAACGAAAGTCTTACGGGGTTGGAACAACATGAGGGTGAGTAATTACTGACAGAATTTTCATTTTTGGGTGAACTAACCCTTTAATGCAATGAAACAGGAAGTTGCTGTAACTCAGACATGCAATGTCCAATCTACCCCAAAGTTAATATGCAACATGCTAGAAACATGCTAAAACATGCTAGCAACACTTAGTTAAGTGTTAAAGCATGCTATGAATGCAAAAGGAAGTTGTTGTAACTTAAGCATAGAATGTCCAATCTGCCCCTATAACTACACATGTTTGATAAGAGTCCTGCCCTGAACACATCTACATGGCAATATTCAGTTATAGTCATAGCGCCACCTACTGGCAACAGGAAGTGACATGTTTAATAATCTAATTCAGCACTAGCAACACACTAAAATATGCCATTGTGTACTAAACATGCTAGAAACATGCGAAAACATGCTAGCAACACTTAGCTAAGTGATAAAGCATGCTATTATCACCATAATAAAGAACGTTTTTGTAACTCAAGCATGCAATGTCCAATCTGCCCCAAACTTCACATGTTTGATAAGTGCCCTGGCCTGAAGACATCTACATGACAACATTTATATACAGTCATAGCGCCACCAGCTGGCAGCAGGAAGTCTGGCAAATAAAAATGACTTTGAAATAGTCCTCCTATATTTGCCTACTAAAATGCAAATTGCCCACCGTGCTCTGTCTTCCTAAAGCCACCGGGTGGGGGTGGTGGCATGGGTGCGAGGGCCCTTTCATTGCTGCTTGCAGCTTTAATTATTGTTTGAATATCTTTAAAAATTCTCAAAATTTGAAAGCTGTGACTTTTGTTTCCAGCTCTCTTTATTGTCTTCTGGCACGTTGTCAGTGTCCTCTTTGCTCCGTGATGTATTCTTTGACAAGCATATATGAAGGCAGACATTCAACATCAGGAAAGCAACTATCCTAATAAAAAAAAAATTATACTACATCCGCCGTGTTGTTACTGTCAAGTAACCGCATCACCTCCATTAATACATCCTCTACCGTGGCCTCATGGGATAGTAAAGTGTCAATCAAATTCACACTTCAGAATCTCCCCGGAAGTAGTAGGTCATATGGGGATGTTTCGTCTACTGTTTTTCGAATACTACAGTATATTCGAATCAGACTTTGATTTGCAATTGTTTGATGTAAAAACTCACAGTTGTGAGAAAAAAGTTAGAATTGTGAGATATAAATTCACAATTAGAACTTTCTAACCATGGGTAAAGCTCCTTTTTCTGTCTACTGAAATGACGTGACACACTGGCAACGGACGTATGTGCGATTTCCTGCGATATCGGTCCTGCAGTTCTAAAATATAAGTCATTATTATAGGTTTATCAGAGTGTATTTGGGTAAAGACATGTATTTGGACATGTATTTTTCTCATTAATAATAGTTTGTTTTTTATCGAAAGAAAGTTCCAAACTTTTATTTCCTTTTTCTGCACAAATACCCAGTGATAACTGGCAATATTTAATTACTTAAATATTTTAATTATGAAAAATGACATTTTTTTTTTGTGATAATGCAAACAAATAACTGAATTAGACCATTTATTAGAATTCATTAATTGAAACAGACAAACATAGCGTTTGAACTGATTCACAATTTTTTATTTATTTAAATCGCAGACATTAAAACTGTCTAAATGCTCATGACATGAATACATTTAGAAAAATTCTACATTTTGTTGTATATGTTTTAATAAATTAAAAATAATTTTGTTTTCATGCAGATTTCCTTAGGTTTTAAATGTCAATAGATTTATTAAGTGTAGCTGTTAATTTATGCTGTCACCTAGTCCACTGTGATGCTGTTGATGCGACAATGTTGTCCCGACAACCTATGGCGGCTCTCCAAGGCCAAATAAAGGCATTGTGGAGGGAAGTGGGCATGTGTCCGGATGACCGGTGGGGGGGGGGCATGAATATGGCACAAAGGCCCCCTGCTCCAGTGCTGTCCTCACGACGCCTGGCCACCTTTATGTGCCCTTTGCTAAAAGGAGGAAATGTCTTTCATCTCCTTTTCAAGGTGGAAAACACTGCACCCTTACAACAGCGGAGAGGATTCAGCGTATGCCAGGACGCGTCAAAGTGTCAGTGTGTGATGCTGCTCCGTCACAGAGAGTGTCGGTTGAGTCTCAACACAAGCCTCACACAACACGGCTTTGAGACATCCTGTTAATGCGCTGACGCAGGAAATGCTTTTACTTCTTGGATGCATTCATCTCCATGTCAACTTAAGAAAAAAACGTTATTATTAGAATCCGATTTTTTTTTTTACTTGACGTGGGTGGAACAAAATCAAGATATCATAGTCATGTATTAATAATTTGTGTCCACAATGTAACTAAATTAAAACAAGGGAATGAATTTGTACAATGTGGTCGATTTAAATTAATAAGTTGTGGCAAGTAATTCTGTGTGTGTGAATCTGCCTATTTATGGAGAGTTGTTCTGAATCAAAAAACACAACCCAAAATCTGTAGTTTGATTACTGAGCAAATGATTCATATGAGCCTTTAGTGATTCTGAACCATACATGATGAACAAATGGTTTAATATGACTTAGAATAAAAAAAAATTAAAAAAATATCCCTTTAAATTTAAGAAAAAAAAAAAACCAGCTGTGGTTGCCGGAAAATCAACGTAAAAATACTGTGACAATGTTTCCAGTTTTACCGGTAACTTTATATTTCATTAAGTGATACGATGATAATATACCTACCAAATCTGCCTTTTTACCGTAAAATGTACTGAGAACACCACCAGAAAAAGCCACATGAAAATCAGAGTTCGTCGTAAGGGGCCTGTTCATAAAACACGGTCAATACTTGTACATATACGGTGCACAGGGTCATACACAAAGACAAAACACCAAATACCATCAGGGTAACACACATGACACTAAAATAAAGTGATAAACATAAATAACAAAAAATGTAACAAAACACACGAATGTACATTACTGATAACAAAAATACAAACAAAACTATTTATGTGATATGTAGGGACTTCTGGGAATGTCCCTTTACTGTTTTTATTTAACTTTAAATTATATAGTAATTAGGTTTTAATTGTTAACTATTAATTTGACAGTATTTTTACAGTAAAATTACATAATGCGATGTTAAACCTTTTCACAGTATTTTCTTGTAAAATTATTATTATTTTTTTTACAATGAACCAGAATCATGAAGAGGAATTAGAATCTGAATCTGTATGTAAGCATTTTTATGTACTTCATGTTGCTGTTTTATTGCCAATGTGTGAACAGCTTGTAATGAAACTTAAACAAGACCTTCCCCGACATTCTAGGTCGTCTATAAAGCCCGTAGACTGATTTTTATGTGAAGGACTTTTGTCGGGAAAATCAAAAGGATGTGATGGTCATATGAGCTCCTGAGAGCCTCTCTTCTGTTCAGTGAAATTAATGCTAATACAATATTCAGGACAATGCAGAGTTTTAATTACATCATCTTTCGACACGATATCCGTGAATTGCAGAGCTGGTGCAAACATATATCCACATCGCTATGATTTGTGAACTGCTGTTTTCTCACTGTGTGTAGCACCTGCCGCTCTGCAGATCCTTCTGAGGAATGCAACATAAGTGAGAAGCTCAATTTTTTTTTATCAGTATACCTGATCATTTCAGTCTGGTCTTAACAGATTGCCTGGCACATTTCAGCACAGCTCGTTTCGTCAGTCTGTCACAGAGTCTGGTTTGAAGGAGGGGAAAGTACAAAAGAATACTAGACAAAAAAGTTTGCAAAAAAAAAAGAAAGAGAAGATGATCTGTATATGAGCCTTTTAATGATTTTTTTATTTCTAATGAGTCTATTATATCAATTAATGATGTCATTATGTCTATAAAAGCAGCAATATGTGGTCAGGAGAGGGAATAAAACAAAAAAGTCCACAATTCCCTTGTTTCTTATTTCTCTGGTGCCTCTCTCCCTTAAGAAAATACAGGGTTTAATGTCTCTAGCAGCTCCGGTGTGTTCCAGCACTAATCAATGTGCTCCACCGACAGCGAGCCAGATCCTCACACACGGCTGCCAAGACAGTCCTGTATGGCTACCCAAGATCACCATGGTGATCACTCCCATTAGGATAGTTGCTTTCCTGATGTTGAATGTCTGCCTTCAGACACATACAGCCATTATATAAATCTCCTTTCAGAATGTTGGCCTTTTCTAGCCAAGGCTCTTTTTTTTATGAAACAGACAGGGGCAAGCAAGAGAGAAAACAAGACTCGAAGAGGAGAAGTGCCAGGCCCAAGAATCACATCTGCTAAAGTACTAGAGCATATAAGAAAGCACTAGACACGCATAAGAAAAATATTAAGAAAATGGAGACATCTTTACTGTTTGAGTGCTTGCTGTATTTTCATTAAATCCCCAGTGGATTCTAGTAAATACTCTTATAGGTATTTGTTCATTTTCCTCCAACTGCACTTGGGAAAGTATTGGCAAATTTACATGGAATCGGCAGGATAGTTTCATATTTGTGATTTCAGTTGTTTTCTATTAAGCGCAGTTGCCTTTGCACCATTTTTATGGACAGTCACAAGAAACTTTTCACAAAAAAAATAAAATAGTTTCACATTTTAATAGTTTTGTGCATCTATTGAATACAGTAGGTAATACAACTATGTTATACAAAATTGACTATTTAATCAATAATAAAATAAAATAAAAAACTCTATGGATTAGCTGTTGACTAGCATACAGTTTTCAAAAACTGTTTACAATTATCCATTAAAAAAATCCAGTCTTTTTTTTTAATAAACTTTAAAAAATACATGTTAATAAAATAATAAAATAAAATCTTTGTCCTAACCAGACGCATTGCGATATGCAACGATTCTATTCTAGAAGCGGTATCTGCTTTTCTGCAACATATCTGCTGGAACAACAACACAAAGTATGACAATGATAATCTCAGGTACTGTTTGTGTGCTTTATTTAATGTTATAAGAGTCTAATGTGAGTTTAAATATCATGTTGTGTGACCTTTATAGGATGGTTGTAACATTTTTGACATTTCTTGTTCTTTAAGCCATTGCGTTCAAAATTATTCAAACTAATTTCAACTGTCTGTAATTAAATGGTGTATAGCTGTTAATCTTTGCACCACTGCACTAAACACTAAAACATTACAAAATGGTGTAATATTTATGAATGTGTGTTATGGGTGTGTGCAGGCAGGCAGGCAAAGACAAAGGTTAAGGTTCCAACACACCGTTTACTTATAATCTAAACAGATAGCTATCCAAACAGTAGAAACACACACAGGTATAACGGTGACCCGACAGGGAAGGAGACAATGTAACCAATATACTAAAGATAACAAGGTAATGAAATAGAAACAGCTGACATATATGAATTAATAATGACGGTAACTAAGGAGACACGTAACAAATTAAAACAAATTGAAAGTCCATGAAAACTAAACTAAACTGAATGGTGACAATTTGATTATGTCCTCACCCATTTCGTTGTGAGCGCAGTGCTTTTTCTGTGAGACTATGCCCACATCTTCTTCTGATTGGCTGTGATTTTTGATAGATTTTTTCATTTCTCATAGTTACACTTATGGTTGCTATTAGATCCTTCAGAAATCATTCTAATGCTGCTCAAGAAACATTTGTTATTATTATCAATGTTTTTTTCTGATTAACGTTTTTGTGGAGACAATGATACCATTCAAAATTTTGAAGAGAAATTTATGAAGAGAGGTGTGACATGCTCATGTGAGGTGCTTCGGCTCATTAAAAACCACTCTTGCTGCTGCATTCTAGATCAGTCGCAGAGGTTTGACAGTACATGCTGGAAGACCTGCCAAGAGAGCTTGACAATAGTCCAGTTTGGATAGAACAAGAGCTTGGACAAGGAGTTGTGTAGCCTAGCATGCTCTGATATGAAGGGGCCTGAATAATAACAACCTAATACAGGAAATATGCAGGACATTTCTAGCAATGTGGTCTGTGAAGTTTATCTTATCACCAATCAAAAAAGGTTCCCGGCTGTCTTGGATGGAGTTATGGTTGACTTAGCTGAATGCAGAAGATGTGATGAATTATTGGATTGGCTGAGACCACAAGCAGTTCTGTCTTTGTAAGGTTGAGTTGAAGGTGGTAGTCCTTAATCCAGAAAGAAATCTGTCAGGCAGGGTAAAATGGGAGCAGCTACCGTTAGATCATCTGGCTAGAATGAGAGGTAGAGTTATGTGTCATCAGCATAGCAGTGATAGGAAAAAAAGTTTTTAAATTAGAGATCCTTGTGATGAAATGTGGATGGAGAAGAGAAGTGGTCCAAGCACTGAGCCCTGAGGCACCCCCATAGCTAGATTTTGCGACTTAGACACCTCATCCCTCTAAGACACCCTGAAAGACATACCTGAGAGGTAAGGCTTGAACAATTAGAGTGTGGTTCCGATGCCCTTCGTCATGAGGGTTGACAGGAGGATCTGGATGTTAACTGTGTCAAATGCATTAGACAGATCCAGCAAGATGAGTACTGATGATTTGGAAGTTGCTCTTGCCAGTCTCAGAGCTTCAATAACCGAGGGCAGGGCAGTCTCAGTTGAGTGGCCACTTTTGAAACCAGACTGGTTGTTGTCCAGTTGGTTGTACCAAGAAAGGTCGAGACTTGGTTGAACACGACTCGTTCGAATGTCTTAGCGATGAATGGAAGAAGGGATACCGGTCTGTAATTTTCTTAAAGGGCTGGAATAAGAGTGGGTTTCTTAAGCAGTGGGGTTATCCGAGACTGCTTAAATGCTGTGGGAAAAATACCAGTGTGAAGAGAGGTTGATGATGTGAGTGAGTGCAGGGTACAACAGAAGAAGAAATAGCTTGAATGAGATGAGTGGGGATAGGATCAAGCGGACAGCTAGTAGGGGGATTGGAAAGGATGAGTTTGGAGACTTTTGCCTCCGAGAGCGGAGAGAAGGAGGTGAGAATGTGTGTGTTTCCTGTTAAGATGTGTGTGTTATTTTGTGGAGTGGGAAATTGCCCGCTGATGGTTGTTGTTTAATTTATGAAGAATGTGGCAAAGTCGTCAGCTATTAGGGTTGATGAAGGAGGGGGAGGGGAGGATTAAGAAGAGAGGACAAGGTTGTGAAAAGTATGTGAATGTCAGAAGAATTGTTAATTTTGTTGTGGTAGTATGTCATTTTAGCAGTAGAGACATTTGCAGATGAGGAATCCAGCTAGCAATAGCCGTCAGTTCACCGTCTAGGTTAACTATAGACCCGATATTGCCCCTATGAGTAACCCACTAGCCAAAATAACATTGAATTTGGTTACATGTCATTTTTGCCAAAATAACTTGCGAGATGTATGGTATTCCATCATGTAAGCAAAGTCAACAGTGATTACAAGATGTTTGATTTCATTTCTTTGACATGCTATCTAATTGATGACTAGTCTATTCTTGGGCTATGGTTAAACGTATATAAAAAAGAATTCACTGACAGGCCAAATTTTGCCTGGTTTTAGCCTAGACTTCAGGGCTGTGTTAAGACAGCTATTTGACGTATTTTACATGCAAAATTGCTTGCTGGGAAGAGAGCAGTGATTGATACAAACTGGTCAGTGGGATATTTTAATTTGCGCCACTTCCTCTCCTCAGCCCTGAATTTAGAACGATGTTCACGGAGAACATAGGATAGCCAGTGGGTGGAGGGTGTGCCGCGGGCTAGCCTGGATGAAAGGGGGGGAAAGTTGTCTAAACAAGATGTTAGAGTGGAGAACAGAGAATCAGTAGCACTGCAAGTATATATTGATGAGAACTGATTAAGAGGAGGAAGTGTGGATTAGACCAAAGAGGATTGGTGGAGGGTGAGAGTGAGCATAGGTTACACCGAAAGGTGACCTGAAGGACTGTGTGTTGTGTCCTGAGGCAGGTTGAGGTTAAGATTGAGGAGGAAGGGATGTGAGGTGTGCAGTGGAGTAAACAACTTATGGTCAGTGCATGTATAAATAAGGTCCAATTGGTATTTATGAGTAACCACAGTAGACAAACGAGGTCAAACGAGGCAAGCAGAATGTGGAAGTCAGCAGCCTGAGGTTTTTCTACGTGGATGTTGAAGTCTCCAAGAACTACCAGATGAGTACCATCTTCAGTAACACATCCAACTGACCTGGGGAACGATAAACAACTATAAAATGGATTTTAATAGGGTGGATGAGAGTAATTGTATGATTCAAATGAACTATCGTCGCAGAGATTGTAAAAGATTAAATGTCCACTCATTGGAGACGAGCAGACCGGTACGCCCAGTAAAAAAAAATAAAATAAAAATAAAAAAATTAGGGGTAGTGGAATTAGTGGAGAGAGCTGCAGGTGTGGCAGTTATAATGTTACACAAGTTTATATTTAATAAATGCTTTAACATGTTTAATAAATAGATCTAATAAATGCAAATCCATGCTTAATTGAACTTTGATAAGAATCCTGAAAAAGTATCACCATTTCCATAAAAATGTTAAGCAGCACAACTGTTTTCAACATTAATAATAATAATAATAATATTAATAATAAATGTTTCTGAACAGCAAATCAGCATATTAGAATGTTAGAATGTTTTCTGAAGGATCATTTGACACTGAAGACTGGAGTAATGATGCTAAAAATTCAGCTTTTACCGTTTTAACAGTTATTTTAATATGTATTAACTATATTACTTGTTTTGATTAAACAAATGCAGCCTTAGTGAGCATAAGAGACTTCTTTCAAAAACACAAAAAACTTTGTTTCCAAACTTTTGACATGAACTGTAGTCTGTATCTAACCTTTTAACTTCTGTCAGGACACAGTTAAATCCAGTCATTTTAAATCCAGTCCTAGTAAAATCCTAGTAAATCCAGTCATTTGCAGATGATATAGGCAATGATATGATAAAAATGATAAAATCCACTCACAGGAAGTACATTGGTAACACATAAATTTACTTTGTCAGGTTTCCATCTGCTAAAAGGACAATTTAGACTTTATTGCTAAAACAACACTTTTTTCCACTGAGGATTTCATTTAAGTACTTTAATAGAATACAACCTGCATATTTCTGCTTTTAAACCCTCATGAACTGTCCTCTGGAAATTTGTCTTCCTTTGTAAGTGCATTACTATAAACCCAACAATTTTAGTTTGGTTGGTTTTTACATTCTGAGGGCAAATCAGAAGGATTTTTATGCTAACTAGTATTATACCACAAATTCTGTCGAAAGAGCTTATCTTATTGTGATCTTAGAACATTTCTTAAAATAGAACAGCTGTTCCTGTCTTGCATTTAACCCCCTTGTGACTGAATTCAGTCCATTTTAAGAGACTAGATTACTTGAGAAGGTGTCAAAGACTAAAAAAAGCACTGAGCGAAAAATGCTGTAAAGACAGAAATACTCTGATGATTTAGCACTTGCTCAAAGTGCATTCTGCATTTGAGTTAAAAAAAAGAACATACCTCAAAAAAGAGTAAAGAAAACTGTTTTTTTCCTAGTCTTCTGCTCATTGATAGAATGTTTCTCCTCTCTGTTTAATATTTCAGGCGATTTTCATTGGAGAACTCCCAAAGGCACCCATTGAGATTTGCATCCTGATTTATTTGTCATATATCCTTTATATCTCTAAATTCTTTATACATCTCCAGTGGCACCATGCATCTTTCATGAGTTCCTCCGCCGTGTTCGCGGTCGGATCCAAACACATTTTACACGTCCGGGCGCTGCTGTACTTCACTTATTTCACCTTGCATGTGTGGGATGGATGAAAAATGTAACGGGAGTTGTTAATTTCTCTTTTCACAGCTCGGGAATCATGCAGGTCAAATTCCATTTTACATCCCTGCTGTCTTAAGCTAAGCACTGCAAGGCTGTGGTAAATGCTGTTAGAACGTTATCGACCCCTCATAGGGAGAAAAAACATGGACTAAAATGACAAATAAAACACTACCGGTGTTGAGGAAGCTACTGTGAAACCTATGCGATACTCAAATTTTAAAGTAGTTCCCATAAACGACTAACCTATATTTTTTGACAAAGTACAAAGCTACGATAAAAACTGCTAACAGAAAGTAGACGACTACAATGAAGCTATGAGACAACATACGCCACTGGTCAAAAGTTTGGAATAGCCTAATTAAGATTTTTTGTGCAAGTATTTGAAATGATGAATTTGAAAGTTAAAATTGAATTTTGTCTTCAGTCTCAGATCCTTCAGAAATCATTTTAATATGATGATTTGTTGCTGTTACAACCAGTTGCAGAGATGGAGTAAGCAGGATCTACGTGCAGCAGCTTTATTAAACAAACTCAAACTTTAACAAACGGATACTCAGGGACAAGGAACAGAACAACCAAAATAAGTAATGTTAAGAACTGACAAAGAACACGACAGAACACAGGGTAGAAATAGACAGAACTGAAGAGTAATTAACAAGACACACCTGAACTGAACTAACAATGCAGAAACCATAGAAACAAACAGATAGGGCGGAGGAAGACAGAACTGAGATTAATTAACAGATTAACTAAACGAAGACAAGAAGAGAACTCGACACTGACACTGTCACAGTTGCTCAGTTGTTAGCAATTATTATTAGTGCTCAACTATTAACAATGGTTCTCATTATTATCAATGTTGAAAACTTGCTGCCAATTATAGCACATAATTAATGTGGAAACCATAATAAATGTTTTCCCTAAATTCTTTAATGAATATAAAGTTAAAAAGAACAGCAAATGGTAAATATTTTAATTTATAAGTAACTACAGGTCAACTTTCCAATTTGATCAGTTGGCTTTCACTATTTTTATGGACAGTCACAAGAAAGTTTTCTCAAAAATATAAAACATATTAGTAGAGTATAGTAGATTGTCTAACACTTCATTTTGATGCTCCACAATAGTCATTTTACTGACTATAGTTGATTTTGCAAGTATATGCCAACTTATTCTACTAACCCGAACTCTCACACCTAACCCTGACCCAACACCCTACTAATACTTAAAAAACTTGACATGTTGCAAAGTTACTTAGACATTATAAAGTGGACTATCGAAATACTGTAAAATGAAACCTAGCATTTATTTGAAATAAATCTTTTGCATCATAAAACTATTTATATCAATCTCACTTACCCCCAACTTCTGAATGGTAGTTTATCATGGTTTGCACAAAAATATTAAGCAGCACTGTTTTCAACATTGACAATAATATAAAATGTTTATTGAGCAGAAAATCAGCATATTAGAATGATTTCTGAGGGATCATGTGACACTGAAGCCTGGAGTAATGATGCTGAACATTCAGCTTTGATCGCAGGAGCCTTGTGGAGCATAGAATACATACAAAAATTGACTTATTCCAAACTTTTGACCTCATATTAACAAAAATATTAGGGTTTTTGAACAAATAGCCTCAATTAGGATGACAGCATTTTACTCGAAAACTACAATCTGTAAAAGCTGTGCTATGCTATTTTGAAAACTGCTAAGTTACATCCACAAAAAAAAAAGTCACAACTTTTAGGCTTTCCAATTCTAATAGAGGAAATCGTTGAGTATGAAATGGGTCATCGAAAAAAATAAATCAACAAATAAGAATCAAGCAGAGTAAGTAAAATGTTTTCAATTCCCGCTCTTACTTTACTCAAAAAGACTTTTCTTCCAGTTAAATTCGGAATTGTGACAGACAATGAAAAGAAATCCTTTCGGATAAGGTTGTTACATGGTGAACGCTACAATGCTTTGAACTTACGTCACACAGAATTAACCCACAGACGGAGGGCGTGAGGGATTGAGATAAACATGTTTGTAATGGTATATAATAATATCCACTTTGGCCAAGGCTCCCCCCCCACTGTTTATTTCCATGCATGTACTGCAGGAAGTTCTCCTTAGCAAGCTGTGGTTATTTCAGCCCCCCCCTCCCTTCATCTTTTCTCTTTGTTGTCATGCCGTCAGTATTTAAAACGTTCCAGTGATTTTAATTTCACTGACATAGGCACAAGCTAAGGCGGTACATATGTGCCTCAATGTGCGCGAGACGTAGCTTTTCTTCTGATTTGATCACGGACTCGCGGAAACAGATTGCGGTGCCGGAATGTGCCATTGAGCCTTACAAAGCCCATCTGTTTGGGCGACCCAGTGGAAAGACGAACATAGCGGGCAGCAGGCAGAATGATGGAGTACCCATTAAAGATAAGGGAGGTTGGGGTGGCCCACCTCACCAGACTGTTGTTTGGGACACGAAATGGGCCTGCAATTCCTTTCCCCTCCCCGTCACCTTCTCAGATTCAACATGGCTGCAGTTTCTGAGGGACTGACATACTTTCACATACGCTGATATCCGTTCTTTTTTTCTATTCGTTGGATTACCTATTGAGGTTTGTGATGGGGAGGGGAGTCATATCACAGCTTTAAATAAGCATGTGTGTGACACGTTTCGCTGGAATTTTCCCTCACACACACGTTGTATTCGAATGGTGTGTCATCCTGATGCTAATTCCACCTCTTCTCCAGTAAAGCGTGGGGTTTTGCGGTTCAATGACAGCTCGATAACTAGAGCCGGTTGAGGTGTCTCTGCTACATTTCCCATTTGCCGTCTAATTCACACATCAGACACATGTACTCACAAAAGTGCAGGCGAAACACGGTAAAGACACTGCCGTGGAGGATTCGGTAATGCTGTCCGCCGGGAAGCAGATAGAGAGAAACTATATCATGTGAACGCTTTGTGTGAGGGGTCAGGTCAGTGGAAATGTACACTAGACCAAATCTGCTGTAGGATGACTCTGAGAAAGAAAGAAAGAAGGGCAGCGAGAGCGAGCGTGGAAAAGCGCAGCAGGCAGAAACTGCAAAGCCGTGTTGGGTTATTTTTAATTCATGCGCTGCCACCTGGTTAATGGAGTTTTTGGATCTATCCAGTCTTCCAGGCTGAAACATGGCTTGTTTTAGATGATCAGCTCTGAACCAAAAGCACTGAAATTATTTATGCTTCCTACTTTACAGGTCCTAGGTAATATCACATAATAATGTTAAAATAGGCAAATGTCAGAAAACGTTAGAGGAAGGCAACCAAAATATATAATGCAATTTTTCGATGGGGGTGGGGGGTGGGGGGATGGGGGTCCAATGCAAAATATCCTCCTACAATCAGTTCTATTCAAATGGAAAGTATTGCTTTTATTGTTGTTTATTTACCATAATTTACCATAGTTTATTTACCATCTCAAATTCGCTTTCTGTTTAGAAGAACATTTGACAAATATTTTTCATATTTTTTGGTATCTTTGCTAAGGCTTTTTCGAATGTTCACATTTGGGGAGATAAGGGTTGGTTCTGCTCTGCAAAGCTAAGTGTTAAACTTTTGTGCAGGAGAGATCATGATTCATATGTAAAAATTGTGATAACTTTAAAATATTCGGCAAAACGTTATTTTACAGTGTCGTTATTACACGTTAGTTACTATAGTAATAACTGTAAATTGTGCTTAATTACATGCAAGTAACCCTAATCCTAACCCTATAGTAAGTACATGTAGTTATTTATTATTACTCAGCACTTAAATGTATAATTACACTGTAACACGGACACCTTGAAATAAAGTGTAACCAAATATTCATATCTGCAAACATGAAGAGGTTTCTCTCAACTAATACGAGGCCGGAGAAAGCACTCAAATGATCCAAATATCCATTCTAACTCTGGCCTGATTCTCACGTCAAATCTGTCTTTGTTTTGGTCTGCTATTCTGTTTTGGTTGGTTTTGCTTGGATTATGTATTTATTTATTCCGGTTTTCCTTTGTGAAGCAATCTTGGGATCCTGAAAAAATGATAAAAGTAAACAAATAAATGAATTAAAATAAATTAATAATTAGTTAATCAATAACTACAATGGTGGCACTTTATATTACAGTATATGCACTTATGTGTACTTACAGTGTATTTACCTCAGAAACTACACGGGTTAAGAGAAGTGTTAGGGGTAGGTTCAGGGTTTGTACCTAGTTATTACCTAGTTATTGCAATTACTATAATAAGTACATAGTATCTACATGGAGAACAGGACCGTAAAAGAAAGTGCGGTTACATTTTCTTTTAAGGTGTCCTTGTTACAGTGTTACTCATTTTAAATACAACTCATACATATTGTTAACTCATACATTTAAGTGCTGAGTAATAATAATTAACTACATTTACTTACTATGGCTTATAGAGTAGGATTAGGGTTAGATACATGTTATTATACATAATTTATGGTTATTACAGTAACATGTAACGTGTAACAAGGACATTGTAAAATAAATTGTTACCGAAACTAAGTGCTACTAAGTGTAATGCTTTTTTTTTTTTTTTTTTTTTACCAACCATATGATTTTTGGTTAAAATGGAAGTGCATCTTACTCAATTGAATTATATTTTAGCTTTTGCAGTTCAATTAGATTTGATGTGACAAGTGAATTAAATGTACAAATCAACATTATAGTTGCTCAATTAATATGAAGCTGCAACTGAATAGGCATGTTAAGGTGAGGTTTGCTATTACTTTTCGAAGCTATCAGATTTGTTTTGTCTGTGGTCTGATTTTTGAAAACTCAAACAGTTAGCAACCATCCAGAACCCAAAACATTGACTTGAATGCTGCTGTTAATTATTATTTTTATTTTTTATTTTTTTGTTGCTGTCTTTAATATAAATACCCTATAGTTTTTGTGACTCTTTTTGTGAATTTCTTCAGAAAATGTAAGAATGTAGTTTTGATCCTTCCACTTTCAGGCACAAATCATATACTTACATCGTTTTTTCCTTTATTAAGGCTTTTATGTGCTCTGGGATTATATGACCTGGCAAAGAAAGCTTGAATCATTTTATTAGACAAAATGGAGTGTATATTGCCTCGTTTTTTTCCCCCCCTTAGTTCATGGGAAATGGTTCTCACACGTAATACTCAAGATGTGTAAAAAAGCCTAAATCCAGGAACAAAGAGCATCCTAGGTAAAAGAGTTTCTAATTGCAGCAAAGCCAATTACTGCGATATTCCCTGTCTCACTGGCGCGCGCACATGGGGACATGCTCCGCTAGCAGTTTGCTTGTAGAATTAATCACTTTGATGCCAGTTTGAGTGATCCTATCAAATTAAGCTTTGGGTCAAGCATATTAAACAAAAGAGCTGGGATCTATCTTTAATATATATCTACAGCGTGGTCCGCATCAAATTGAAATAAATCAAACATCACGTTAATAGGTGCTGTCCGACATCACTCGGCGGCTCGCGCATGACTCGCGATGCCAGGGAATCTAATCATCGCCTGCAAATTAAAAAGATTTTAATAGTGATAACGCTAGCACACCGCTCACTGTCCCGGAGTCACTCTCCTCTGACAGCGGCTGGTTACACCGCATTACTCGTGGATGAATGGAACCGTTTTTGGGGGCGAATCGATAGACTTAAGCAAGACGTGGCGTTATCTTGATCAAGGCTGAAAATGAGAACAATATCTGAGCCCCGCGAGATAAAGTTATCCATCCGCGCGATTTAAAAGCAATCTCAGTTTGATCAGAGTCCAATGTGCGTCCGCCTCTAATGAGAAACTTTGATGTTATAAAATGGTGTTTGTTATTACGCCCAAAAGTGCGTGCAGCGGAAAGCGGCCTTCTACTTTTCGAGAAGTACAAATGTACACTGCCGTTTAAAAGTTTTGGATTTTTATCCAATTTGTATAATTTTATACAAATTAACTTGTAGGCTACTTTCTATTCATCAAAGAAATCCTGAAAAAAATTGTTTCGACATTGATAATAATATTTATTGTTTTTTGAGCACCAAATCCACATAGCCTATTAGAATCATTTCTGAAGGATCATGTGACACTGAAGCCTGAAGTTATGATGCTGAAAGGAATAAATTACATTTGAAAATATATTAAAAGTAAAAATAATTATTTTAAATTGTCATAATATTTAACAATATTATTATTATATATATATTTTTTAAAATCAAATAAATTCAGCCTTGGTGACCATAAGAGACTTCTGAAAAATCTTACCAAAACTTTGGACCCGCAGTGTAGATGTAACGTAAGTCTGCATCTAATGAGAAGAACAACTTTTACAAATTGATCCTTGTTCCTGTGGCCAAAACTGTAAGTAGAGATTTTGAGGGAAAGTGTAGTCACGTGCAGAAGGGCGCTCAGATCCTCAGACACCAAAAGCCTTTTTAACAAGCACTTGTCATCAGATTTGTTTGTTGAAGGGTATAAAAGCGGGTATTAAGCACCCACGCACGTTTCTGGAATCCTCCTTGTCTGATGATAAGATTGAAGTGTTGTGTATTCAAATGAGAAAAAAGTGAGCTTTCAACTTTCTCAGTCATATGGAAGACAGGTTTAGTGCTACAATAAAATGAGAATCAACAAAGTTGATATGGGTATTTACCAATAAAAGCCGCAGTTTTAGTGCTGAAAAGATGTAAGAGGATTATGGTAGTTTAGACTTTGCACTGGTCGGGATCAGGGCCCTGGGCTTTGAATCTAATTGTCATTGTTCCTTCCTTGCGGGCTGAAAATCCTTCCTCTTGTTTCCTGAAGCAGGTCAGCAGTGGATGTGTTGAGAAGGTCTGGATCCCTGTGCCATGCCACGAGAGCTTCAATTTACACCACATAAAACATTTTAGATTAGATTAAACGCACTGTTAGTAGCAGAAACATCTCACACTTACAAAACCGTCTCGAATTTTGTAATAAGTATGCTTCCTTTTTAAATTATTTTGAAAGAAGTCACCAAGGCTGCATTGGTTTGATAAAAAAAAAACAGTAAAAATTGGTAACACTGTGAAATGTTACAATTTAAAAGAAAAATGTAAATGTATTAGGCTACTGTAATTTATTCACACGATCCTTCAGGAATCATTATAATTTTGAAACATTTATTCATGTTTACGTGACACCGTTTCCAACTAAAAATGACAACGGCATTTTGGGGGCCTGAAATTGCACACTTCTGAAAATAATACCGCTATCGTCTCCGTGTAAACTACGAAAAGGGACATTTGTAGGAACGGTGACATCATGTGCGTGTGTATTACGTGTTCAGGCTTAGTGTTTCTTTACAAAGTACCATCGCCAACTACTGGCCTGGCAGCAGAATACAACGCTTTTAGTCGCTTTCACAGAACCATCCTCTGTACACAAACCGTTTCAACTTTTCTTCATTTTTAGTAAATACATTTCATTTCATGTAAACATGTTGTTTGCTGCTCCTGAAACATGTTGTCTTATCAATGTTGAAAAATGTTTGCTGCTTTTTTTTCAAAATTAGTATGGAAGGAAGTCAATGTTTCCACAAAAATATGAAGCAGCACAACTGCTTTGTTAATAATAAGAAATGTTTCTTGGACAACAACTTAGCATATTAGAATGATTTCTGAAAGATCATGTGACACTGAAGACTGGAGTAATGATGCTGAAAATTCTGCTTTGAGCACAGGAATAAATACATTTAAAAATTTTCACAATATTACTGTTTTTACTGTATTTTTTTTTATTAAATACGTGCAGCCTTGGTGAGCAAGAGAGACTTCTTTCAAATGCATTAAAAAATGTAAAAATTGTATGTATGTTAAGACATAAGTTTTAAACAGTTAACAAACCAATATAATCAACCTTTTCCTTCACCACTTTGTAAACGACACGGATATTACTCAGAGTATCATTTTTGTCAGTGTTTCGTCAGTTGATCGAACAACAAGTTACACAAACAGCGCAAACGTAACGTGCTATACTGTATCCCTCAGCTTCGTCGTCATTTGTTTTACATCAAATATGTTTGTTCATTTTCCACTTTATTACACATTAGAAACTCGAATTTCATGCAAAAGGTACTATTTCTAGACTCTTTTTTGAGTTACAGGCCTGTGTTTTAGTGCTGTGTTTTGTCTCGGCTAAGATGGCTGAAGCGGTAGTAGAGGAGGAAGAGGAGGAGGAGGAGGAGGAGGGGTGGTGGTGGTGGCAGATTTTTCTCCTGGAGGCAAATGCAGGGAGAGGAAGCTGTGGGCTTCATCAGGGATCTGCTCGGCTCGGCTCAACGCAGTTCCAGGAAGCACATCTCCTCCGTTATTCATTATTCATCCAGCCTCACAATTAGTTCCCATAATGCTCATGCTACACGTACAGCCTGATATCCCTGCTCTCTATACAACGATAAACACATTTTTGCTGTGTTTGCTTATTTCTATCTATTCCTGGCTAAATGTTTCCATTTAGCATCACGCAGGGTTTACTTTTCGTTAGTTAGTGGAATAGTCATTTTGTCTTCTGTTTTTTTTTTTGCTAACCTCCATGACGCTCCAATTTTCTTTCTTCCATAAAAAAAAAATCTTTAAATGAAGCTTCAAAAAGAACAAAACGCATCATAAAAGTAGTCCAACAATATTCAGTGTTAACTGGCAAAACGTGTGTAATATACTAATTCTAGTGTGAAAGAGTTTTGAGAACTGCAGGTGGGGAGATTATTTATGCCTAATTAGTATAAAAGTAGTTCATTGTTATAAACAATTATTTTTATTACAGTATATCACTTTTACATATAAAACCATTATTGACGCTATTAGTTTCAGATCTAACTTCCAAATAGAAACTTACTATGTTTACAGACACATTATTGTTTGTCAATATTCTGATCAAGCCTTAATTCTCACACAGACGCTTATATGCTTCACGGCATTTGGAATATTTCTGTATACATGAAAACTGGCTTATTTAAAAAGTGGAATTAATTTTTTTAGACATAAATAGAATATGCCAGATGTAATATTCAGATTTTCAGGAACTGGAATATTGAATTAATCTGGTTATGGTACTTGGTTTACATGACAACATAATCAGAATATGACTATATTCCAGTATTAATCTACTTTTTCATGCTGTGTGTGTTTTCTTGGAAGTCATTTTACAATACGTTTCTTTCCTCCTCCTTGAAGCTACACACACACACACACACACACACACACACACACACACACACACACACACACACTTACGCTCTCTGTACATGTCTTTTATTTGACTCCAGACTTTTCATTCTGCAGTGGTGATGTAAATCCCCATTTCCTTTAGTGTTTATAAAATTGCTTGTAATCGTAATGGCTGATGAAATAGCTTGAGACATTTTCCGAACATTTTGAGGAGATACATGGCCTAAAAATGGCATATTTCTTACAGAGACATTCATTTACTCATTCGTTTTCTCACAGCCAAGATAAAAGTACCTTTAGTAAGTGCAGACGGATGCGAAACAAACCTTCTTCCAGATGATATCATATGTCACTTCTTTATGTGCAAATCCCAAAGTTATGACTGTGACATAATTAACTGCAAATTGGTGAAGTTGTCATCTTCAAAGGGCCAGAACCCTTTACTCTGGTGTCTTTATTTCCCTGTACTCTCTACTACAGCACACACATCCCATGTTTTTTCCTTCAAGATCGATGCTGTACTTTCTCTGAGAACTTATTCTGCGTTCGAAGTCTCTAGCTCCAGGCCTTTTACAATATGTTGTCGTTTTTTTTAAGAGGGGGGAAGATTGCCTTTTTGCTCTTGTCTCACACTTCCTGATATTTGGGCTTATCAAAGCATCGTTTTATCTTAATAAACCTTAATTTGATGAAATAGCAATTTAGTTTGTGTATCTGCAATCTGCTTTGATATCCAGGATGTCTGGCAGCTAGAAAGATTTCATAGATAAAGTAAATGCAAAATATCCTTTACTAAGAGTCATGCATTTCGATTAAATCAGAGGGCTAGGAAAAGCATGTCACTCATGTCAAAATATGGGTCTGTTTAATCGTAATATGAGTAATTTAATAAATAATGGGTTCTTCTGAATGAAGAATTGTGGCCCAATGAGCCCAATGAGCAAACTAAGTCTTTTTCCAGTAAAACTCTTCAAGAAAATCTTCAACTTCTGACCTTTTCAGTTAACTATGGAAAATTATAATATTATCTTATATTATACGTGGATAATACTATTACAGATAAAACTATTCATAGACAACTGGTTTTATTAAATAATTTGCAAAAATTAGATCTTTGAAAAGTATCTAACTTTTATTCACTTGTAGTTTATTAACATGAAGCAACAGAGCTTATTAATATGAAGGGAGATTAACAGAGTAAATCACCTTTTGACAGTAACTTGACGCTTCAAATAAAGATCAGTTACATCGTTACAACAGTAGGTGGCGACAAGTGACTGTTCAAACATGTTTTTGTCATTGAATCATTCATTCAAAAGATACATTCAAAAATGCTGATTCATCCAGTAATGAAACAAGTGAAGGCTGTGTCTCAAT
Source organism: Semotilus atromaculatus (assembly GCA_031834385.1). Lineage (NCBI taxonomy): Eukaryota > Metazoa > Chordata > Actinopteri > Cypriniformes > Leuciscidae > Semotilus > Semotilus atromaculatus. Next base: position 7,596,455 of record JAULUF010000025.1, read on the forward strand.
GCCTTCGAAAGCCAGACTGAACTGAGCCAACGCATGCATGCACGACTTGTGATTGACAGTTATATCTCACACCCCCCTGCGCTGATTTGCAAAACAAATAACACGCTCCAGGTGGAGTTAGAAGCTCGTTTTTTTTCTAAAACCACTTTATTTATGTTGTTCTGTCGGAATATAGTGTCGAATTCGCTGAATATGATAAAAAAAAGCTTTAATAAACAGCTTTAATAAACTGTCTGAAAACCAAACGGGGTTCATAAACTGTCTAAATTTGTTCACAATGGTCCATTTCTGTACCCAATAAAGAGTATAAACTATATATAATAGCATCTTAGTAAGATTTGTTGCCATTTGAACCACTTTAAAGTAGGGATGCATCGAATCCAGATTTTTGGGGTTCTGCCGAATACCGAATCCATTGGTTAAGATTCTGCCGAATCCGAAACCGAATACCGAATCCTACTCTCATCCTCAGTCACTTAACACAGTAAACACATTAATGAAGTAAATAACGTCCACAGAAGTGGATTTTTCCTTTTATTTTATTTTAATTTAAAAAGAAAAAAAAAGAATAAGCAACATTATTCATTTTAACAGCAGCAATGTTATGTATTGTTTAGGGTCCTTGCCACCACGACAAGTCCAAATTGTATTCTTTTGACTGGAAGTACTGCCAAACAACACTTTTTGGTAACACTTTATATTACGACCCGCAAACAACTGTGTAAGTAAACCGAAATTACGGTGTATGTTTCTGTAATTATAGTGTACTTCCGTGTAGGTATACGGGAACAATAATGTTACGTTTTGGGTTATAAAGGGGTAACAAGCGCCACTTTAATTTACAGCCCGCAGGAGTTACACTTACCCTGTGACTAAACAGAACAAGGGGGTAACAAGCGCCACTTTAATTTACTGCCCGCAGGAGTTACACTTACCCTGTGACTAAACAGAACAAGGGGGTAACAAGCGCCACTTTAATTTACAGCCCGCAGGAGTTACACTTACCCTGTAAATACACAGTTGAAATGGGTAACAAACACTACTTGCATAACAATACGAAACAACACTATTTGCACAGCAATTACAGAGAAAGGTACTCTTATTAAGAAAACAAAACACAAAAACTTTTTAATTACACAGTATATTTGCCCTGACATTTAAGTGTCATTACAATACAATGTGATAAGGTAAGTAGGGGAGACCGGGTATGGTTGTAACACGGGGAGAGTTGTAACACCACCATTTCCACTACTTAGGGATAAGATAGGAGTCATGAGATAATTTCAGTATTTACCTACTGCCTCCCTGATACCGCATGGTGGTTGTCAAGTCTGGAAACCGACACATTCTGAACTTATAGAGAAAAAAATTATTTTTAGGTAAAAAAGTAATTTTTTTGGACCAAGACTATTTTTTGTCTAGTATCTAACCTATTGCAGATAAAATAGTTTGACTTATATTAGATTAAAATGTAGTTTCTTAGGTAGCATGTGATGCAGTTTTCCCCTGCTAATTTCAAACCAGTATGCTAATACACCTAGCTAAACAGTGACTGACAGGGGTGGGGTGGGTTGTAACACCAGTGTTACAACCATCCCCTATCATAGAACTGATTGATTTTAATATTTTTTATAGAATGCCTAGGCAGTGGAAAAGAGAGACAAACTGAGGTGTGACTGCCAGTTAAAAAAAAAAAAAAAGCATCTGATGAGGTCACGGAGAAGGGCAAGTCAGTCAGATCAGCTGACACACACACACACACACACACACACACACACACACACACACACACACACACACACACACACACACACACACTCACACACTCACACACTCACACACACACACACACACACACACACACACACACACTCACTCACACACACTCTCTCTCTCACACACACACTGATATATATATATTTTTTTGTAAGAAATTGTAGTATGTTTATCAATACTGTTAAGTAAATTCGTTCAAGTAGACACATTTACATACACACACACACACACACAAGTTAATCAGACAGTCTGTTCCAGAGAGGGAGTGAGACATTGTTATTTTATGTCAATAAACCTGTTTTTGAAGCATTTCATATAGTGTGGCATCCATTTTAGCTTCTTTTGTGTAATTGTTACAACTTACCCCAGCATGTGTTACAACCTACCCCGGTATTGGGGTAGGTTGTAACGAAGGTACTGCATGTATTTGACACCAACTCACGAGGTCTGTGATAATCTTGTAGAGGATTGAATAGGTGTCACTTGTAGTGAACAAATGTGAGTACTTTGTATAAAAATTTGAGAACTCTAGCTACAAAATTCAGTGAGTTATAGTTACTGAAGCAAAAAGTGTTACAACCATACCCGGTCTCCTACTACATGGTACGTTCTAAATGAAAGTCATAGCAGAAACTATTTTTTTTTTTTGGCTTAACGTTAAGTAGCCTATACTTAAGCACAGTATGATAAAAATTTAATTTATTGGCTTTTCTTACTAAACTATAGTTTAGTAAGAAAAGCCAATAAATAAATGTTTTATCATACTGTGCTTACATACAGCCATATATATGTATATATATATATATATATATATATATATATATATATATATATATATATATATATATGTTTAATTTACAACCCACAGATGTCAAAATTACCCTGTAACTACATTGCACAAGAACATATTTTGCCAGAAATGTGATAAAAACTTTTATATACAACAGACGTACAATTTGTGCCTGGAATATATTAACAGAATAGGTAACGTTACCTGTTAGTTTTAAAATAATTACATTATAAATAATTTGCTTGTATATCTGGGTGTACCCCTATATTACCCAAAACTTAACGTAGGTATTCCCTTATACCTACACAGAGGTACACTATAATTACAGAAACGTACACCATAATTTCGGTTTACTTACGAAGTTCTTTGCAGGTTGTATATTGGCTTGTTACCCCTTTATTACCCCAAACTTAACATATTGTTCCCTTATACCTAAGTACAGATTGCGGGATAATTACAGAAAAGTACACCGTAATTTCGGTTTACTTACGCAGTTGTTTGCGGGTCGTAATATAAAGTGTTACCCACTTTTTCTGCTCATGAGTTCCATTTTCACTTTCTCACAGCATTCGAACGGTGCACTAACGAGTGGTAAAAAGGCGTGGCCCCTTTAAGAGCTGCGCGCGCGCCCTGTTGAACTGTCTGCAGTCTGTATTGTATCGTGCGTGTTGTGGGTTATTTCTGTTTGATGCTCATTTTTTATCTCATTTTGTTTATTAAGTAATGGTGTGGACGGTAGAACGTGTGATAACAAGTTAAACGAGTTCAATTGGGGAATAAAGTGCGAGTTGTGAGATGGCAATCGCCTCCGTGAATCTGTCTGGCCTCTGCTATAACTTTAATGTTAGTTGTGAGCTATCCCTATTTTTCTTCCTGACACGACGCGTTACACTCATAGGTTACACTATGTAAACACCTTCCCGTAATCAACGGCGGCGTGACGTTGACCAGCGTAACGCAAGCCCGGGTTCGGTTCGGTAGAAAAAAATTCTAAGGTTCGGCAGAAACCGAACCCCGTTAAAAAGCCCAATTATTCGGCCGAATCCGAATCCTGGATTCGGTGCATCCCTACTTTAAAGTTTATTTTTACATTTGTATCTTTAGATATTTAAGTAAGTTGAAACCTAATATTACATTTAAATGTGTAATTCAGCAATTTCTCTCCAAAAAATCCTGTCGTCACCGACACGCAATGAATTCTGGGATAGGCAAGGCTGTGAAGGATCCATCTGTTGTATCCTTTATTTCACGGGAAACAGAGGATGCATTTGAAGGTGCCTTCGAATTTGGGCAGCCTTTATCTCGCCGCGGTTACGGTTACGCAATCGGCCTTCAAAGAACACAGCAGAAGTCTTTATGAGTGAGTCATTGAATCATTTATTCAAGAGATTAATTCAAAGATGCTGACTCATCCAGTAATAAAACAAGTGAATTCTGTATGAGTGAGTCATTCATTCAAACTTTAAAAAAACAATTTAATATGTTAATTCTAATTCATTTAACATTTTTAAATAGACTCAAGCAGTTAATATATTGTCAGAACCTCAAGTAATTAACATGTTTTTTTTTTTATTTAGTTATCTGTTGTCGTGGGATAATCATGATCTTTATTTATTTTTTAAATAAAAGAAAAATCATGATTCACAATTCATCCAGAATCGTTCAGCTCTATTCCTTATGTTGAATTGTCTGTACGAATAACTTTACAGAGTAGTTAAAATGCAAGTTTTCTCATCTTTTCCTCAGCCTCATGTTGAGATGCTGGGCACATGCCACTCTGTTCTATACAAGGACAGTGGATGGAGATATATACTGTCAAGCTAAACATAAAAGTAGTCCATATGATTCATGCACTGTATTCTATGTCTTCTGTCATACAACAGCTTTTTTTGATAAGCAAATCAAAAGTTAAGTTGTTATTCATTATCAATCTTCCTTTCTGCTGAAGCTCTTTAACAACACTTGTGCTCATGTTTATTTAAAAAGTATGTATCATTCAAACTTTTGATGTTTCGACGCCAAAATAAATCTTTGGTTCCCTGACTCCCAGGTCTCAGTGACCAGTCGTGACTCGTGACATGGCAAATGTGAGGAACCCATGCGCTGCGAATGGGAAAGTGGAGGGTTAACAATGACATAAATCTGACAACATATTGCGAACTTTACATACATTATATGCATATTTAAATACACCATTTAAATACACCACATGTATATTTCATCATTATTATTTATCAAAAGTTTGGGGTTGTGAGATTTATTTAAAGAAGTTTTATGGTAAAAAATACAGTAAAAACAGAAATATCGGGAACATTGATTTCAGTTAAAAAAAAAAGCATTGTTTTTTAATATATTTCAAAATGTCATTTATTTCTGTGATGTAAAGCTGAATTGTCAGCATCATTACTCCAGTCTTCGGTGTCACATGATCCTTCAGAAAACACTCTAATATGCTGATTTTGTGTTAAAATAACATTTCTTATTGCTATCAATGATGTAAACAGTTTTGCTAGGAAATATTTTTCCAGATTCCTTTGAATGGAAAGTTGATTTTCTAACATACATAAAGTATGTAATGTCACTTTTGATCAATGTAATGTATCCTTGCTGATTATAAGTGTTCATTTCTTTGCAAGCTCCTTATTGGATAAAGGTAGATGCCATAATAAGTTAATAAGCAATAAGCATTATTTCACAGATAGTAACTACTAAATAAGTCTAGCATTTTGAACAATTTATGCAACCAAATTATGCACTAAATTAGTTAGAAAACTTATTAGAAGTTACCGAACGCCTCGTGTGATCTTTTTAAGTGAGAGCTCACAAACGGCTAGCGCAGCCCTCGAGCTGGTCTGAGGCTCGATGAGCGTCTGGACTGGTGTGAGAGATAACAGTCAAGCTTCAGAACATGCTCCTCTTCTGATGGCTGATGGAGGCTGACGGGGCCGGCGTCTGTCAGCGTAAGTGAGCAGCCAGGAGCAAATGAGATTCATTGAAGTTAAACGCTCAGGTTTGGCTAGCCGGCCACACTGCACACTGGTGTCATGTCACATTATGACCTGAAAGTGACAAGAAGGGGGAGTGAATGTGGAGCAAACGGACGGTGGAAATGTGCAAAGTGTGTGTGATCTCAGAGAACATCCTTACTGACAGAACACTCACTTCATTGCACTATTAGGACTTATTTATATTTATCGACGATTTGTCTCATGCATTCTCAACCTCAGATGGCACGCTCACTGATTTTCTCCACAAAACGACCAAGTTCTAGCTGAAATCCAACCATTCCAATCTAATTGGATGGCTTTGCAAAACTTCCAGGAGTCAGCAAGACCTTGCTGGCATCAAGGTTGTTTAAAGGGTCCCAGTGAGTGAGCCTTTCCGCATCAGGCAGAGATAGAGGAGGTCGTAGTCTGGCAATATTTCTGAGATTGAAAAACGTAGAGTCAGAATCAGTAAACAAATTGAGATTATTGCATTCATGCAAAGCTGTTGACATACCAACAAGAACTAGAAGTTCGGTTTTAGATTCATCAAGTTTAAGGTAATTGTCATGCATCCACACCATTATTTCTTCCAGACAGGTAGTGAGTGAGAGATGCAAGATTAGGATCAGGGTATGCACTGACATAGATCGGAGTATCATCACCATAACAATGGAACCCTAGACCATACTAATCATGTCACAGAGAGGCAACATCTATATGCAAAACAAAATGGGTCCAAGTATTGTTCCCTGCGGGACACCCTGTTGAACTAATGTTGGCTCTGATTTTTTCTTTTTTTTTTCTTTTCAGACAGACAAATTGTAAACGATCAGTGAGTTAACCATTCAAACACAACATCAGAGATGCCAAATCAAACACGCAACCTATCCAGAAGGATGGTATGACATGTCAAAAGCAGCACCAATATCTTGCAGGTCTAAAATGCTGCAAGCACCCCTGTTGGCAGAAGTAAGCAGGTCATAGTCTCTGTGCTGTGTCCAGATCTAAATACAGACTGGAACGGTTCTAATAGATTGTTTTTGGACAGATATTGCTGTAGCTAGCCAACAACGACTGGTTCAAGGACAAATCTTCAGCATCACAACCAGACTTTTTAAGAACTGGTGTGATAGCAGCCGTCTGAAGGGGCACGGGAACCTGGCCAGTAGCTAAGGAATTGTTAGTAATATCAGTGATTGAAGGGCATAAGCATGGTTGGCACTTTTTCAGAACCTCAGTAGGCAGGGGGTTGAGAGAACATGTGGATGAGTTCATAGACATGAACAATTTCAAAACATCTATACTGACAGTGACAAAATTAGAAAAGGAAGTGGAAAGTGAGTTTTTAGAATGAGACTCGGTTGACGGCAAAGAAGAGCCAGAAGCAATAGAGCTGTAGATATTATGGACTTTCTCACTAAAGTATTTGTTGAGTTTGTTACACATCTCAACAGAAGGACAGATATTTTTAGGTTTAAGAAGTTTGTTGATTGTTTTAAAAAACGTCCTCGGATTAGCTGCACCTTCATTGATCATATGTGAATAGTATGTCTCTCTGGTGGCTTTTAAAGCGGAGTCAACTAGTGTTGTAATTACAATATTATACGTAAGTTATGTGTTATTACAACATAATAACGGAGTGTCTATTTACACTAAGCGTATAGCTTGCCTTGTTGGCAGAGCCTATTTACACTAACTCTGCCCACTGATGTCTGGTTGGGCCAGAAAAAATTATGGAAAACACTGGCTTGTTTAAAGTGCCAATAGTACACTCTAAAAAATGATGGGTTAAAAATAACCCAACTTGGGTTGTTTTATAACCCAACCGCTGGATCAATATTGCACCAGACCAGCAGTAGTTAATTTGACCCAGCAAGATGGGTTGGAAATTTTTAACCCAACATGTGAGTTAAAATATTCTACCCAAATGCTGGGTCAAATTAAATACAATTCTGGGTTAATTTAACTACATATTTGTTATATAGTGTACCCAAATGCTGGGTAAAATTAATTACAATTCTGGGTTAATTCAACTACATATTTGTTATATAGTGTACCCAAATGCTGGGTATAATTAATTAAAATTCTGGGTTAATTCAACTACATTTTTGTTATATAGTGTACCCAAATGTAAAATTAACCCATATGCCAGATTAATTCTAACACATTACAGTACAACTGAAGAAAATAAATCTCAATAGATTACCCATAGCTATAAAACTGTTAAACTACAAACCTAGAACAGAATACATGCTAGATTTAAGCATATATTATGCAATAAACACTTAAACAATACAAAAACAAAACAACATAATTGAATCTTTGAAAAAATTTATTATAATACATTAATTAATATCATGAAATGCACTCTGATAATTTCCCAGCGTCAGGATGTGGGGGTATGGCTTGCATGCCTTGGCCTAATGGAGGTACTCCATGTTTATTCCAGGCTAAAAAATAAAGAATACAAGAGAGCAAGTGAGAGAGTGCGAGTGAAGGACCAAATGTCTACAGACTACTATAGTTAAATTAAAATATAGACATTGTGAGGACCATTTTCCTGGTCCTCACTAGAGAAATTATTGTTTTATGATAAAGTCTAAATAGCCATTCATAAGCCCCCTAAAAACCCTGGGAAAACCCTGCATTTACAAGTTCTGCAGACAAGAATATATTACCTGGTGTTAATCCATCCAGGGGCAATGTCAGCTTCCCCTCCTGTCTTGCCAGGTACAGGATCTTCTCAGCATAAATGGGTAGCCAAGTTTCAAACAACTTTGATGCAGCATCCCCATGCAGGACAAGAAAGTCCTGTGCAATCTATAAAATAGAAAACACATTTTTAAAACCAATTCAATGTGGCACACTAATAAAAGGTTATAAACAATTCATCCTCATATGCAAGATCATATTTCCCTATACCTACCATGCCTTTGGTCATTAGGTGAGGGAACTCTTCGAGGATCTGATCGATGGTCCAATTGTTGTCCCTATTTGGCCCTGTAGACTGCCATGTTCTGTAGGTCTCTAAACTGTGAAGCACGTTCGTCTGATATGGTACATTCTGTAAAAAAGAACAGTTGTCAGTCACTGAAATATGGATGTTTTGCTTCATCAAATAATTTTTCAGTTTAATAATTACCTGGTATGAGAGCCCTTGCACGAGCGCTATCATCTGCCGTTTGTGGTGGTGTCTGTGCCGTGCTCGGCGCGTCGCGGCCTGCTGGATCTCAGCCGCTTCCTGACGTTCCGCAGCCTTTCCTCCAGGAATCCAGTGGCTGGCCGGTGATAGAATGAAGCACTGAAAGCCTACAAAAGACATGTGCCCAATTCATCTGGAGTCACTTTGACACATTACATGGAAGCTATTGAAAAACAGAGGAAATTATATTTAATAAAAATTCATGTCTGAAAAGGGCTTGAGTAGCAATGCAGACTTGATATGTTGTGGATGGGAAAACAAATATTTCTTACCTTGAAATCTTTCGACAAGGTCTGTCAGCTGCCATTCTGTCAAAGTGTCAATGACAAAGCTGTCCATTGATCTGAAACAAACACAAAAAGAGCTTAAGCAAAAATACAATTGCTATTGTATTAACTATTCAGATGTCACCATGCAAAAGCAATGCAGACTAGCAGCAGAATGTAATCCAATGTGAAGATAACAGACATTTTATTTAGCATCACAAAATATAGAGAAAACAATCCTCCCTCTCTCCCTATACAATTCATATGACAAATTGCATACATGCAAATTGTCTATGTTTTTACTTCACAAGAATATTTTTGGCTGCTCACAGCGTAGCCTTCAGGGCACGACTGTCATATAACAGTCTACAGCAGTCCCCAAACTTTTTATTCCATATTCCTTAACCCTTTACTCAACTGGCCCTCGTTTGCCAGGCCGCCATTTTATGTACAAATGTGTTCTTATCTATTGTGGGTCACCACATTACTTAAATAAATGCACATAAATGCATTTAGTCAGACATATCAGGTTATCTCACTGTTTTTACATTACTTTAATCCGTCTAACACTGTGTTATGCCTTCGCATTTCACATTCAAATCTTCAGGGGGAAAAAGCTCGCTCATTTATAGCCAGTTAAAATAATACAGCTAAAGTTAAGTTAGCCAGGCCGCCATTTTATATACAAATTTGTTTATTGTGGGTCACCACATTACTTAAATAAATGCACATAAATGCATTTAGTCCGACATATCAGGTTATCTCACTGTTTTTACATACTTCAATCAGTCTAACACGGTGTTATGCTTTCGCATTTCACATTAAAAGCTTCAGGGGAAAAAGCGCGCTCATTTATAACCAGGTAAAATATTATGCCTAGCTTGAAACTAGCTGGCAAATTAGCCTGGCGAACTCAATAAACTTGACCATACGCCCATGGGCATTATGAACTTGTTTCATTAATATAATTCAGACCAAACGGATAAGCTGTAGAATTTGGGTTATTTTGGGTTAACTCATGTGTTGAGTCAAAATCCATATAAATAACCCATAATGGGTAAAACATTTCATAACCCAGCGGTTGGGTAGATTAAATAACCCAGCATTTTTTAGAGTGTATTGTCACAGGTGGTGTATGGAGAGGAAGACGAGGAGAACAGGATTGCAAATAAACAATAAACTTTACTTTGATAAACAAAATAACAAACAAAGGCAGGCAGACGAATGGAGGATACAACACCGGGTAACGTTCACATAACATGAAACAAGAAACGACAAAGACTAACTGAACAGAAGGAAACTAAATACAGATACCAATGAAACACTAATGAGGTGAGGACAGGTGACACAGATGATGAAAACGATGAACAGGCTGGTAAGTGAGGGAGTGCGTTCAGGTGTGGAGACAAGGAGGATTCTGGGTAGTGTAGTGAAGATGACAAAGACAGACTAAATAAGGTGGAATCCATTTAATACTTTTAATAAATATAATAATTTACAATATGTTAATATTGCATACCATTAATGTACAATTACACTGGGATGCAAATAGTATCTGCCACTATATAAGTATAAATTACTTTTTACACTAATTGCATAGAAATTACTGCTTTTTTTACATAGTATAAATATAATTTATTGCTATTTTCACTTAGTGTAAATAGCATGTATATATATGTAAATAGCACATATATTATTATATGCTACCATATTATAACATATACACTCACCGGCCACTTTATTAGGTACCCCATGCTAGTAACGGGTTGGACCCCCTTTTGCCTTCAGAACTGCCTCAATTCTTCGTGGCATAGATTCAACAAGGTGCTGGAAGCATTCCTCAGGGAGTTTGGTCCATATTGACATGATGGCATCACACAGTTGCCGCAGATTTGTCGGCTGCACATCCATGATGCGAATCTCCCGTTCCACCACATCCCAAAGATGCTCTATTGGATTGAGATCTGGTGACTGTGGAGGCCATTTGAGTACAGCGAACTCATTGTCATGTTCAAGAAACCAGTCTGAGATGATTCCAGCTTTATGACATGGCGCATTATCCTGCTGAAAGTAGCCATCAGAAGTTGGGTACATTGTGGTCATAAAGGGATGGACATGGTCAGCAACAATACTCAGGTAGGCTGTGGCGTTGCAACGATGCTCAATTGGTACCAAGGGGCCCAAAGAGTGCCAAGAAAATATTCCCCACACCATGACACCACCACCACCAGCCTGAACCGTTGATACAAGGCAGGATGGATCCATGCTTTCATGTTGTAGACGCCAAATTCTGACCCTACCATCCGAATGTCGCAGCAGAAATCGAGACTCATCAGACCAGGCAACGTTTTTCCAATCTTCTATTGTCCAATTTCGATGAGCTTGTGCAAATTGTAGCCTCAGTTTCCTGTTCTTAGCTGAAAGGAGTGGCACCCGGTGTGGTCTTCTGCTGCTGTAGCCCATCTGCCTCAAAGTTCGACGTACTGTGCGTTCAGAGATGCTCTTCTGCCCACCTTGGTTGTAACGGGTGGTTATTTGAGTCACTGTTGCCCTTCTATCAGCTCGAACCAGTCTGGCCATTCTCCTCTGACCTCTGGCATCAACAAGGCATTTCCGCCCACAGAACTGCCGCTCACTGGATGTTTTTTCTTTTTCGGACCATTCTCTGTAAACCCTAGAGATGGTTGTGCGTGAAAATCCCAGTAGATTAGCAGTTTCTGAAATACTCAGACCAGCCCTTCTGGCACCAACAATCATGCCACGTTCAAAGTCACTCAAATCACCTTTCTTCCCCATACTGATGCTCGGTTTGAACTGCAGGAGATTGTCTTGACCATGTCTACATGCCTAAATGCACTGAGTTGCACCATGTGATTGGCTGCTTAGAAATTAAGTGTTAAGGAGCAGTTGGACAGGTGTACCTAATAAAGTGGCCGGTGAGTGTATGTTATACTTATTTAAAATTTTACAGTTAAATTAATTGTTAATCATTAATAATTGTTTTCTGTACAATCATAGGACAACATTGCTTATTTATTACGTTTATTGCTAAATTATTATTATTTTTTAACTGTATTCAGATAACCTAAATGGCATGTAAAAAAATGTGTTTGGTTACAGTCTTTTGCTTTCTACATAACGTGGTGCTTCTTTGAACAGAATAAGCAGTAAAGTGGATCAGACTTTATGCTGATTACTCAAATAGTGCAAGACTAAATTATTATTTATAATATTAAGTCTCTCAAAAACAATCTCAAATATCTTTCTGATACGTGTTGCTGCAGTGAAGTGCACGATCACAAGGAATATAACAAAAACATAATAATCATAACCAAAAATGGAACATGCAGGAAATATCCAGTGTAACTTGCAACAAAACGTTAAAGACGCAGAACCCAGAACTGAGGAAACTAAGGACTTAAATACTCAAACAGAGAAATCAAGGTAAAACTGTACAGGTGTAGAGCGAACAACCAAGGAGACTAATAAGGAACACAGATAGGCAGGCAGACAGGGGAAACCAAAGCTCAATGATGAAAAAACAGAACATGCGTGTTACACATGCATTAGTTCTCCCTTGTATACAGCCTGAGAATGACTCTTAATCTGTGCACACCATCCCTTGTAGATTGCATAAATCAGACTGGATCTTAATCTTCTGACAGAGAGCGTCAGACCATCAGAGTTGCTTCTCCATCTTTAGAAAGTTCAATTTCTTAAGGTTGTAGAATTCTGTTCAAAGGAACAACATCAAACTTGGTCTTTTATTCCTTCTTATTGACTTGTCATGCATAAATATTAGGCCTTCAGACGTTCTTGGTTTAAAACAAAGAAAGCTCACTATTGTTCCTCACAGGAAAATCAGTCAGAGACCTAGAAAACAAAACAAAAAGCTCTTCTAAATGAGACAAACCTCACGAAGATAAAACGACAATCAGAGCTCAGTCGATTCATGCCAGCTAAAACAAAGACGGTCTTTATTGGCTTTGAATGTGCAGAAACACAGCTGTGCGTCTTTATAGAGACAAACTGATTGTCTGTCTATACCTTGACTGTGCTGTGTGGAATAAAGCCCCATTATCTACAGTCACCTTCATCTGTGTCAAACTCATATAATGAAGATTTTATAAAGCTGGCACTGTAGACAAATGTTTTGGGAAGGATGTCACACAGCCAATATAATGCTGTCATGAGGCAGCAGTGTGAATAAAGCTTGGCAAATGGCAGATGAACAGTGTAATTGTAATTGTAGAGTTTTTCATTCATTTTTCATTCATGTAGCCCTCGTATGTCTTCCTGCGCTGCGGTTTCAAGGGCTTCTGATTCTCAATCATTCAGTGCATAGTTTAAGGCTGTTTTCACACTCAAATCAAAGTTTGATTCCACCCTCCTCCGTCTCTTCCAAGGTTTTTTATTCGGAGACCAGGAGCTATAAGAAATGCATTATACTACAATACAGGGGGTCATAAAAAAGGCAAATTATAGTATGTCAACAGCATCAGTAATATTGAATCAAGCCAGGCACTCACTATGTTGCTCATGTGACGCTTTCAAGGTAAAATGTCCAATGAGTGACGCTTTCAGGTTTACTTGAAGCAGATAAACGTGAATCTGGCAACGTTTTATTACATTGGTTTGTTGTGCGTATAGTGGCGATAAAATTCAAATTAATTCGATTAAATCGTGTTTCACGGGTCTCGCACCCAAGCTTTCCATATCACAAGTGTAATGCTGTACCAGGTAAACTACCAAGCAAGTTTACTCTGTCAGAAAAGTCATACGTATGCAAGTGTTTGTAATGCCATGAAAATGTGTTCGTGCATGAAAGAAGGTCATAAATCATTGTGCAAAGAACCACATAAAAATGAGTCTTTATTAATCAATAATCTGCCCATGTAATCAGAATTTGTATGAAAACGTATAAAAGTGGTTGATGTTTTACTGCCACTAGTGTTCATTTCAGCTGTAAACATCAGTAAAGTTTATATATACAGTAGGTACGTTTTTGAAGTTTTACAAAAAGTGTCGGTAGAGGTGACCAATGAGCCTGGGTTGGCCATATCAATAAGGCTCAATCCCAATTCATCCCTTACCCCTACCCCTTGGCCCTTCCTCTCCGTTTTGCGCGTTCACGTCGAGGGGCAGGGTGTCCCGATTCTTGTTGCGATAGAGGGGTAGAGCGAAGGGGTAGGGCTACATAGCCCTCGAAACGGAGATTTTTCAGAGGCACGAACGGAGGGCTACGAGAAAGTTCACAGAATGCATCGCGAATCACTGGCGAGATGGCTTCACAAACGGTTAAACATTTAAATTTAGCCCCAGATGACACCACCATGCACTTTATTTACTCTTATAATAATATAGTCATTTAAATTAAGAAATTATATAATAACCTTTACCTTTCTGAAACAGAAAAGACATCCATTTCGAGGAAGGAATGTTATAATCATCATGTTTAATTAAAGTTAAGAGCAGCAGCGCTCATTATCAGTCGTTGTCATCCTGTAAAAACTCGTCGCTTCCGTCACGTCAGAGCCATCTTCGACGATTGATGACGTATCGGGTTCATGAAGGGTTGTTCCATTTCGTAGGGGAATATTTCAACCCCTTGGCCCTTGTAACTCTGTTTTAAGGGCCAAGGGGTACACTCGAAAACAAGGGGTTGGGGCAAGGGGTGAATTGGGATTGAGCCTTAGGGCCCTATCTTGCACTCGGCGCAAATGACTTTGTACACTGACGCATGTATCATTCGTATTTTGCACAGACGCACGCCGGCAAACTAGAGAATGAACTTGCGCTCCCTGGGCGGTTCAGCGCAAAAAAGGAGGCGTGTTCCGGCGCAAAAATCCCTGGTGCTATTTTGCAGTTCCAGAAAACAATTGTGCCACTGACCAGAAAAAAACTAGTCTAAAGTGAGTGGCGCGTTGAGCGTACATTCAGATGCTATTTTAAGCGCGAATGCTTGGTCATAATACAGAGTGTGAACAACGCGCATACACTGTAGATGATTCTCTCACCTACACAGATGCATTTTCCTTTTTGCAAATTATACATTATTATAAGGAAAAATATTAAAGCACGAGGGAAATCATTGTTGTGTCCATGACGATGGGAAAAATAGGCATAAAGCTTACATATTTACCCAAATTATTATATGCATGTATAACCAAAGCTAATTTGGGTGGGTTTGTCCCATCCCCAATGTCACTTCTCTTTCTTTTACGGCCCTGACGAGAACATCGATCTCCTCGGCTGTGAACCGATTCTGAAGCGCTCCTGGTAAATGCGCCGTTATAATAGTATTGCGCCATGGAACAAGCGCACCTCGTTCATCATGCTCTTAAAGGGAATGTGAGATGACGCTGTGATTGGTTTATTTTTACGTTACACCCAAACCACACCTATGAATAATGAAGCTACTTCAGACCAACCCCTTTTAAACTTGCGTCGGGCGCAAGAGTCATTTATCCCGCCGGTAAAATAGCAACAGCGCCCAAGACCCGCCCTCAAAGTTACTTGCGCCTCGCGCTTGATACTTGCGTTTCAGATCGTTAAAATAGGGTCTAAGAGTCTAAGAGTCTAAGCTCTGTTTAACACTTTTTACCATGTTTCAATCCATTCCAAAGATTGTCCTCCAAAATAGAATCAGGCCCTGTTTACACCTACACCTGGTATTAAGATGTGTTTTGGTCGATCGGATCACAAGTGGGCGACGCTAAATACCGGTGTAAACGGGGTCTGAAATGTTTTGAGCTTGTCCACTTTCGAGCACTTCTAGAGGTTGTTGAAAATGCATTTGACGGGATTGCTTTCATAGTGTAGACTATCATGTGGACGAATTTGTTCAAACAGCCACAAAACACCGTCTTCTCTCAACCAACAGATCTAATGCTTACTGCTGAAGACCCAAGTTTGGTTTGAAGGTGAAAAACACACCAAGCACAATGTTCTCTCCATTCCTGATTTCTAACACACACTCACAGCGTTCAGCTGGTCTTGCGGCTGTCAGAGCCGAAACTAAAACTGCTGCTCTCCGTGTGTTTTTCCGTCGTCTCTGGGTGCGTTCATATGTAAATTGCGCCAGCTTATTTTGTCCATTAGATTTAAAGATCTGAAAAAGCCCATACATTTACCCGCCCATAGACCCTCCCCTCGAAGAAATCAGGACAGAAGTGTTTGAAATTGGACAAAAGAGACGGATTAAAACACCAGGTGTAAACAGTAATGTGTCTCAGTCATATACTTGTGATCTGATCGACCAAAACAGCAATGCCAAGTCGACCGAACTTAATGTTTAAACAGGGCGTAAGACATTTAGAACCAGATCATGGCCTCATTTTTGTAATTCCGGGATTATTTTTATTTTTACCTGCAATCAGCAGTCCAGTAGTTTTGTCTTCTGCATCAGTCCTTCCTGCTGTTGCGTGTCTATGTGTGTGCGCAGCGTTCGCCCAGTTTCCCTCACTAACACAGATGCACCAACATCTGTGCGCTGCGGCTTCACGTTCGGCCCGCTCTCTCCTATCTCAGCACGGCCCTCTGACTGGCAGAGAGTGGATGAAGAGAACAATCTGGAGCTTCTGTTGCATCACGTGCCCTCTGGGATTCTGGACTTATCAATTATGAATGTGCTGAGATGACACTCTCCTTCTCTCTTTCCTTTTACCTTTTTATCTCATTTCTCACAGCTTCCTAACGCTGTCTCACCGTGACATATAGCCTAAATCTCAGTAGGAAAGATGCTGTACGTTCCCTTACATGTTGGGAAAGCTACTCTGAAAATGTGCAACTGACAATCTAAAATGTACAGTCAGGCTACTCTTTGTAAAAAGTAGTTACCTTCATTACAAGCTAAAAACAAGTTGCTAACCACATTGAAACTATTTGAGTGTAAAAATAAACTTTTAAATACAGTACACGTCATTTTTTTTAAACAAATTGTTATTTTATTTTTTTCAATTCTATTTCAAACTTGAACTTTTGATATATATATATATATATATTTTTTTTTTTTTACTTTTTATTACATAATCCTGAAAAAAGTTTGCATCATTGCTAATTTTATTTAGCTACTCCCTATAGTCTCAGCCTCAGACGTCACGGCCACAGACCGCTGTCTGAGTGTCTGATGCTATGGCACACAAAATTGGAAACATTTCAGGAGTCTGATTGGTTAAAGGTGCATTGCGCAATTTTCATGTTAAAAATACCTGTTTTTCTATCCTATACATGCTTAAAGAACTGCCTGATGGGCTGAATGAGCCCTTCTCTGCTCACTGAGATTGCCTCTATAATCCTGTACAGTAAAATATATAAGAGGGATTCGGGCTCGAATTTGAGACTGGGCGTGACGTCATGCGCGTTCACGCTCACCAGGCTATGTCTCGCAGGTTTGTGTATAAGCCGCCATTCTCCGCATCAGCGAAGACAACTCGTGCGTCAACGGTAGAAGATGGATTCAAAGAGACCGGCTTGTAGTCCATTCCAAACCCCAACGCAAACTCCACGTAAAGTAAAGAAAAGAAAAATTTTGTGTGTGGTCCATGAGCGTGCACAACTCTGGTTGCAGTTTCGCTTGTCGCCAGAGGGGGCGTAGTTCTGCAAAAACTCAGAGACTTGCGTTTTGGACCTTTAAATTCTACAGGATTTCCGTGAGATGTGTGTCGCGTTCATTAACGTTCCGCCTGAAAACAAAGATACCGTAATGCCAAACCCCCTCATTGAAAACTGTGATAATGAGCACTTATCAGGATCAACTAAACGTTGGACTTTCAAAAGTATGTGAAATATGTAAAGTTCGTGACACAGACTCTTTAAAATACGTCCAAGAGTTTTACACACCGTTCTGTTATTTAAAGCAATGAAAGCTGCGATGGGAGACTACGCAAGACTAGCTACTCCCCAACACTGTATATTATTAGGGCTACAGCTTGAATAGATCCTGACTGGTGGGTTCAAAGTCGTGAAGTTTACTTTAGTGTGGTAGGTAGCTGCAAGTGAGCCTGTAGTTAGTGAACAGCTCAGGGCTAATGACTAGTCTGACAGGGGTGATTATTACCAGCTATCTAACTTTAGCCCACAGTGTGGGCCAAATGAGCGACTGCGTGTTAGCCAAGGCATGTTAATAAGGTGCCAAACCGATAATGACTTTATGATTGGATAATTAGACAAATGTGTGTAATTGGTTTCTCTCATGGCTTTCTAACTGCAGGAAGACTCCCCACTGACTCGGCAAGGTTGTTTATATGCTGCCATGCGCAAACGTCACCTCCACAGACCGGTTGTGTAAATCTTCAAACTTTAAAGTCTAATAATGAGACTTTTTTCTTACAGACCCCCATACAATTCTGTGGCTAGTGGTGCAGAAATGTATATATATATTAAAGATGCACATTTTATCAAGCAAAGTGATTAAGTGACATCTTTCCATTTGATTTTACACTTCTTTTCAAATGCAATATTTCATGAAATTGTTCAGCAAGGGTGATTTTGACCAGTTGACCAAAAGACATTTATAATGTTACAAACTATTTCTGTTATATTTCAAATCAGCATATTCAAATAATTTCTGAAGGATCATGTGACACTGAAGACTGGAGTAATGATGCTGAAAATTCAGCTTTGCATCAAATATATATAACAGTTATTTTAAATTGTAATAATATTTAATATTATTAATGTTTTCACGGTATTGTTCACTGATCAATCAAATTCAGCCTTGGGGAGCAGAAGGGACTTCTTTCTAAAAACTAAAAAAACAAAAAAAAGTTTGATCGGTAGTGTACAAAGGAGGCAAACAGGTGTTTGTTATCGTAATTATTTTATATTTCAGCACAGTTAGAATGTTATATTTGGTCAGTATCCAAATCCAGGAACTCTCTGTTTTATAAAATGTAGTATTATATAATATAATTTATCTGAAACAGAATGTGATTTTATTCAAACAGTATTGGTGTTCATTCGAGACGTCCAAATAATATATATATATATTATTTTACATGTATTTTATTTCTCTGAAATCTCCAGCAAACACTGCCCACAAGACAGTTGGCTAAAATGACTCAGTAATTGAATAAATGCCTGCTAATTTAGTCTCTTACGCTTCATCAACAGTGACGAGTCAATAAACTTCAATCATTATGTACCAATTACAGAAACTGACAAAACAGCCAGAAACTGACATATACTGAGACTGTTGAATAACAATTTAACAGAGCAATTAAGGCGTCAATTCCAAAGACAATTATGTTAAACTAATAATTAACAAAATGATTAATTCACTGTAAGATCAAAAAAGAAATTACTGTAACAGTTTCTTCCCCTCTGAAATGTGAAATGCTTTGCTTTTGAAGGGGGTGTTTCCCTGCATTCCGGCAGCCCGGCCTGCTGCTTTAAAAGATGCTTTTTAATCCTTTGGAAAATTACTCTCCAGCTAACGAGTTCTCCTCAACCAACTCCAGACATCATTAAGGACTGGCTTTTGCCCAAGGCTGCGCATGAACCCCTTTTTCAGACTGTACACTTTATCCATAATTCAGCTCTCTTTCTTCAATTATTCAAGCAAATAGTGCAGGAAAATAATGGAGTTCACTGGATCTTACACATAAAACAATTTTAATGTTAGTTTGAATTTTTGAGGCTTTGAATCTGTGCGCCGCGTGCACGTGTGCGTATGAGCGAGGGAGAGAGAGAGAGAGAGAGAGAGAGCGCACACTACTTCCCTGCCCTGAACCGACGGCCTGCCAGTGCCCATAAACACATTATCAAAGAGCCAGAGCAGTAAATATACGAGCAGTGAAGCTGTGCGTCCGCGCAAGTACAACCTGGTGACTTTCAGTAATCTCCACAAAATGCGAATTCCACCCTTTAGAATGTCCTGCATGCATTAAAACCTTTATTAAAGTTCAATGTTAAATGTGTATCTACACAGGATGTCAAAAATCATGATGATAATGTCAAGAAATCTCTCTAAATTTGTAGTCTAAATTGTTTTTTAAATGAAATTACATCATTATCCTCATTACTGACAGTTGTAGAAAACCATACAGAAAACCATGGCTTGCTTTGATGCTTCGCGACCCTGTGTGGATTAAGGGGTTAGCCTCACTAAACTGCTGGCATCATTAAAGATGACCTCTGGGGTTTAAGCTTATGTGCGCACACACTGCTGGTTTTGATTTGCCACTTTGATTCTGGCCCCTAATGTGTTAGAATAAAAAGAAAGGCTGTGAGACGGATAAAAAATACGTTGGTTTAAAACCAAGAATTGCATAAATAGCTTGATTTCAAAGTATTTCTGTCGGAAAAACTGCTTAATCCAAGGATTTATATGTTATAACCGTTTGAAGCATCACACAGAACTGCACGGACATTGTTCTCTGCAACCATTTTGCAATAGCCAATTATCGAAGTAAAAAAAAAAAAAAAAAAAACTTTTCCAGTTACAAATAACTTTTTTTTTTTCAAACAAGTAGCTGCCACATTGTATTACGCACTTAACTTTATTGCTGAGTGAGCTGTAGTTTTATCAAATGTGCTTTCCTAACAGGAACATTCCAAAAATAATTTGATTATTTATTATAACAATTTGAGTCCCTGTGGACCATATTTATAGCTGCATATTTAGTAAATGCTGCTGTTCATTACTGCTTTCTATAGTCATTTAAATTGTATCCTAGTTGTATAATTTGTGCATTTTTTCACTACCGTTCAAAAGTGTAGTCTTTAAAAAAAGTCTTTTATGCTCACCAAGGCTGCATTTATTGGATAAAAAATACAGTAAAAACAGTAATATTGTGAAATACTGTTAGAATTGAACAGTTTCACACAATCCTTCAGAAATTATTGTAATATGCTAATTTGGTACTCAGTTATCATCACTTGTCATTGGTGCACAAGTATTAATGATTTTCCTTATTATCAGTGTTTATTTGCTGAATAAAAGTATTCATTTTCCAAGCATAGTTTTCACAATATTACTAAGAAGGAAATTTGTTTTCAACATTTGATAATAATGAGAAATGTTTCTTGAGCAGCGAATCAGCATATTAGAATGATTTCTGAAGGACCATGTGACACTGAGGACTGGAGTAATGATGCTGAACATTCAGCTTTGCTATCACAGAAATTAATTACATTTTCAAATGTTAAAATGGAAAACCGTTATGTTAAATTATAATAATGATTCATCAAATAAATACAGCCTTGATGGTCATAACAGATTTTCAAATATCTTAATAATTCCACGCTTCTGTTCAAGTTTGATCAATTTGGCACATTTTAAAAAGATGTAGGCTTTAGTGTTGTTTAGTGTAGTACATTTACTGCAGCTCAACTACTTTAAATTCTGACTAGCTTGCTTGACAGGCTACAGTAGTTTTCTCCAACACTGATTTACTGGTTTTGGACTCTTGATTTAACTCCTGCTGCTTCCAAAAAAAAAAAAAAAAGTGAAGTTCTTTAAGGAGAAAAGTTTGTTAATTGGGATGCAATCCATATTTTGTTCTAGCTGCCCCTCATGCTTTGAGACTGTCGTTGCGGCAGGCTGAATGTTTGAGAGCCCCTGTAGACGGCATGTGCAGTATTTCTCAGTAGGACAAAGACAGCCCGTGTCTGGCTGAGGTAGAATCTAACTAATGGCCATCTGTGTGCGGCGATAATGAAAAATCTCAATCACGTATGGCCACGACGGCTCGTTAGGGAGCAAAATAAAACAGATACGGGTTCCGATGTGCGAGAGCAATCGCGCTAATTTCTCCCTAAAGGACACCTTTCAGATCTTCCAGACAGTGAAGCTTATTTCTTGGTAATATTCCCTTTAATTTATACGAGCCTTTTTCTGATGTAGTTAGTGGGTAATCTGGCATGACTCCTGAAGGTCTTGTTCTTGTTGCCTAGAGTTAAACAAAACAGAAACAGGCGAAAGCTACTGTTTTGCCAACAATCTTCGGTTTGGGCTGAGAGAGCTTTCGACGTTCCCCGCGAACCTGCTTCCATACTGAAGGTGTGAACGACTGGGAGGAAAATAAAAACATTTCAAAATACTTTTCATGCTCTGCTCAATATCGTAATGTCTCGCACATGAATTCCAGCTGCAAAAGCTCTATGTGTGTGTGTGTGTGTGTTAGGCATTCACAGCACTCTCACCCCGCGAGTCCCAGGGCATTGGGTGGGAGTGAGACTGTCCTGAGATAAAGCCACGCAAGCCCCTGAACGGCATGACTAATTTGACACATATCTCCGCGTCTCTTCTCTCACTGTCTGCCACCATCAACACTTCCCTCCTTGCCATCCTGCCATGGAAATGATCCCAGCGCGGTCCGACGCGCCGCTTAGAGCCATCCGTGCCGCATTTCTCTTAATGGACGTGGAAATCTCCAGCAGTCTTGACTTGCTTTTATTGTGGCAAAGGATCAGTCCTGGATTCGTTTAACCCCGTGTGAGAGATTGTTGTGTTCGTATGAAATTGGATGCATATGAGTGTCTCTCGCTTTATGAGCGTCTCTCGCTTTATGAGCGTCACGGTTTGGTTCCCTTCGCTTTCTCTCTCACTCATACACGTCTTTCAAAACAAGCTGTTGTGCCTAAAGTTCCCGTCATGGTCCCAACCGCTTGTTGGTTAAGCAAACCAGCATGGTTGCGATGAGGGCTGGGCGGTACAAGCAAAATGTTATATCATGATACGAGTCATTTAATCCCATGCAACATAGAAATTAATAAGGTGGCCTCAGTACAAAAAAAGCTTCACATCATGTTGCACTTAAGTTGAAGTTAAAAGACTCAAAACAGTGTAAATAAGGCTCTGTTTACACCTGGTATTAAGATGTGTTTTGGACGATCGGATCACAAGTGGACGACACTAAATACAGGTGTAAACGGGGTCTAAAACGTTTTAAGCTTGTCCACATTCGACCACTTCCAGAGGTAATCGAAAAGCATAAATATTTTCGTCTATTAGATCAAAAGATCTGAAAAAAATACGTACATTTACCCGCCCATAGACCCTCCCCTCGAAGAAATCAGACCAGAAGTGTTACAAAGTGGACAAAAGAGACGGATTAAAACACCAGGTGTAAACGTGTATGCATCTCCCTCGTCTACTTGTGATCTGATCGACCAACACACATCTTAATACCAGGTGTAAACAGGGCCTAATATAATACATTGCAACAGTTATGATTGTCCTCTAAAATCTGATGAGATGAGCCACATTCAAAACCAGGGTAAATGGTGTAAAAGAATTTAATGATTTTAGTTTACATTCTTTTTAATGATTGACATTAAGAACAATTCATAACTCTCCCATTAGCGAATCTTTTAATACTTAATCTCTCACTTGTAGATTTAGCACCAGTGTTGCAGCGCCAGAGAGATTTATTACAGTTTTCCATCCAGACAGAATGCACTAGCAAGAACTGACTGATGTTCGGCTCTGGCACTTTTTGAAACAGGTTGAGAAACAGCGTCACGTTATGAGATTATCACTACATGGTTTTCATATTATCGTGATATTATCGCAAATTTTTTTTTTAACAACCAGTGAATCATGCTCCAAATATGATTTTATGGAGGCAGAATTTGAGTTTGTATTTGTAATTGAAAAAAACACAAAAACATATTTCAACAACAGCTTTCTGTTGATCTGCACTTTCTGCAGACTGTCTAAAGTTAAGGATACATTATCGAAATTTTGGCAAAAATGGTCAGTTGTCTATTGTCGGTAGTGTAGGGATGTATGAGGCATAGGACATTTTCAAACCAAGCAGCTTTCTGTCAAATTCTCATAACCAGCTGAACCCAACACAATCTGCATGTTGAAATGTTTCTCTCTCACTTGAAATTCCGGATTGTGTGGATTACTATTGAAATAACTTTGCCTTTCGATATTTGCCAAACAACACTAAATGTGTGAGCACCTCCAAAAAAGTGTCTCGCTTTAGTCTATAATCTCCTCTGACATGATTTTTTGCTGCATAGAATTATTTTTTATATTGTATGACAGGCGACAACCAGCATTAAGGTCCAAGACACTCCTACTATGTTGGAGTCTACCATTATTTACGATATTATCATAAGTGTAGTATCAACATGATATTATTTTTTAAATATCACGGTTTTCCTGAATACAATTATATTGCGACAACCTTATTCTGAATAATTATAACTGTATACTCCAATGTTAGGCGCACATCATTTGATTTCCATACTGATGTGGCAGAAGTTGCATCATGGCTTGACAACCATAAACGGCTGAATTCCGTTGCCTAGCAACGCAATATATCTAAATAAATATAAATATATCTGTCGTCATACCACACAGTCCTAGTTGCGGCCTTTACTCAGCTGTAAGTGAAAAAGCAAGAGACGGAGAGAGAATCAGACAGTTCAAGTGAATACTAAACAAAGACTTTAACTCCTCTATTATGTCTCTATAGACATCCAATTAAATCACTTGAAGGTTTACATTATTCTTTAATGATAGCAAGTCAGATTATAGCCTGGTGAAATCTTAATGCATTGCACTCTTGTCGGTAAAAGTGGCCTTGTCTTCTGTAATGAGATATGCGCTGTGAAATGTTAATTACACGCAGGGCGAGAAGCAAGAACTGCTTCCAGTTCTGACCCCATTTCTATTCTTTTAATAACAATTACTCGAAGAGAAAGTGGGTTAGAAGAAAATGCAGACTTCACTCGGCCACACATCTGAGACAAAGAAAGCCCTGTGTGAACACACCTTACACACGCTGAACCGCTGATATCAGATATTCTGTCTGAAGGGCTGTTTACACGACACCGTTTTCAACTGAAAACGTACGACTTTTTATGTGTTTTGGGTGCCTGAAAATGCTAACTTTTGAAAACGGGTTTCAAAATGCACGTTTTTGAAAACGGTCTCCGTGTAAACAACAAAAACGCGAATCTCTGATGACGTCATGTGTTCAGTCTTTTGTGTTTCTTCGCCATCTACTGTCCTGGCAGCAGAATACAGCGTTTTTAGTCGTTTTCACAGATCCGTGCGAATGGAGATCGTTTTGGCAATGGTGTCATCTGTACGTGGAAAACTCGTATATATTATGGAAAAAACGTATATCCTTTTTAAGCATATTGTTGTCGTGTAAAAATACCCTCATACTCTTTCCCAACTTTTCTTGAATTCTAACCAGGCCCAGACGGAATCTTCTGCGGAGCGGATCTAAACACGGTAGAGAGTTGCTGAAGGGATGGTTAATTAGCCAAAATATGTCATAAACTAACTTTGTGAATGACAAGAGCTCTGATTCTCTGGAAATCCTCAGTCACAGATTAGAATCTTTTTCATATTATGAATATTAATGAGCTGCACTTCCAGTGTGTATTCACAACAAGCAGGGACTGACAGACGATTAAAAGGATCCCTACACTTTGGGTAGGCTATACGTCTAACACAAAGTTAGAACGAATCTGGTCCTGTTATGAATGACAGTGATTGTTCGGTCGCTCGCCGCCTTTACTCCTTTGCCAACTGGCACCTGCTCCCCCACACGTCACATGACACTACAGCTGTGTCCACATGTTCCCCGGG
Source organism: Semotilus atromaculatus (assembly GCA_031834385.1). Classification (NCBI taxonomy): domain Eukaryota; kingdom Metazoa; phylum Chordata; class Actinopteri; order Cypriniformes; family Leuciscidae; genus Semotilus; species Semotilus atromaculatus. Next base: position 7,622,037 of record JAULUF010000025.1, read on the forward strand.
TCAGCACATCAGTGCGGATAATGCCTGCTTTTGATCAGTCCCCCTGACTTTTTCCAAACGATCTCATCATATTACCGCAGATTGCTACCTATTACGGAGCGATACTCATTCGGCAATTTAGCTGGGAAAATTGCTCAGCTCTGAGGCTAATTTCAGCGGTGACATTTTACTGCGCCGCTGCTGGGTAGACAGCAAATGACAAAGAGTAATTAACGCTAAATGAGTCCCTCGTTTTTGTGTGTGTGTTTAAAGGTCTAGCCCATTCATTGAGTTCTCTTGTCTGACCCAGAAGGAATTAAACTTTGTGTTTGTCTATTAAAACAAAGGCGAACACAGCAGTGAGCTAAACAGCATAACTCAGGAGTCTAGGGTAATGCTACACCGCTTCAGGGACACTGTGAGATAATTGCTATGTGTTGTGTGTGTCTTACACCCCATTTCCCTCACACACAAAAGAGCTTCACGCACTCACAAAAAGAAACACATGGATTTATTGTGTCGCCTCACTTGCTGGTAATTTGTTTTCTGCCTTACAGAGGACATTATTGTGGTAAAAAAGAAGACTGTGAGTGATTAGCTGTTTAGCATGATTGTGTTGCACGGCCAGTCAGATGAATGAGCCATTGGCTTTTTCCCAGGCATTGCATGACACCACTTCAGAAAGAAAAGCAATTCCAGTGTAGATTTATGCTGGCTCGTTGACGCAAATTCAGTTGTACACGATAGATGTTATATACGCTAGTTTGAACCATTTCGGCATGTTTTTAACTCCACTCTAAAGTAGCTTGATGAGTTGATTCTGCGGATAACAGAGAGGGAGATCTAGACAAAAATACGTCTTCATTCTCATGTCACCATTTTATCTAAGATGCATCATTCAAAAGAAGCTCAAAACCCCGTGCAAACAGAGCGGCACGCGCAGAGAGTTATGAACTCATCTCCGTTATGGACTGACCCCGGGATTTATGGAAGAGGAAGTTCGGACGAGGTAGTAAAAATGAAATCATGATGACATTTAAATACGTACGAAAACAGAAGCTCCTCCTGCCAAAAATAACTCGGTGCGGCCCGCCGTCCAAGGCTAAAGAATGGTGCATCGATCAGCCCAATAGATATTTCCCCATATGTCTCTCACGCTCTGGAAAAATCTCCACAGGCTTATATATCGGGAATATTATCTATTAGGAGAGATGAAAACCTTCTTTCGTGGAAGGCTAGAGATGAATAAGGCGGCCGTGGTTACAAGCTGCTTTAGGGTTTGGGGAAAAAAAGCCACCAGAGATGCCGTTATTAGATATAACTCCATATTAGCGAATGAACGGCATTTGAATGATATACTAATGATGAGGGTCCTACAGGACTCAGCTGTGTTTAGGGCCAGAAGTATTGGCCTTTGATGAGGAAAAGCCAGACCACTTAATGGAGAGAGCTCTGCAGAGTGGCTCTGCCACCAAAACATATATGCATAATGGAAAAATAATGGAATTTTATAATAATTTGTTTAGCTGGAGAGAGAAACAGAGGGAATTAGAGCTGCTTGGTGCCGCAGCCTGCAGACTACATGCACCTCTGCCATAACAAGATTAGAATTTAAACTATGGAGCGAAAGACTCTCTCTGGCTAGATGAAATATTAAAATAGGCCATGCCTTGGCGCTAGGCTGGAAAAGCCTTGCTCTGTCTCTTTCTCCATGTGACATTTTCCAATTCTGACATATGCCTGCCAATCAAAGTGATTGACACCGAACACATCAGGCCACCTGAGCCATTTCACACGATGAATTGCAATGCGCCGCATGAGCATCTCTTCATACGTAACGCCTGCATATACATCGGTTTTTATTGTTTTTTGGGAGCTGTAGCCCTCGAATGTCCCGTTCATAACTATCTGAATGTGAATCGTCATGAATTATCCACAGCGTTCCTGTGAATGAGACTGGATGAGCATCCTGGTGTGTCTGTTTATTTCACTGGGAGACGGGTTAAAAGGTTGTCAGAGTCTTCCTGGGGGCTTGAGGCTGACGCGAACACGTGTTTCCCTCCTGTGATCCCGCTGGAGCTGTGTGTGTGTGTGTGTGTGTGCAGGGTGCATCAGAAGGCTTTTGGCTGGAGAACATCTCTGAATGATGCAGGAGGTGTGGAGCTCCAGCGTGACCTGGTCTCTTCCAGACACACCTTTACCTGCTCCGTGAGTTTAAGCTCAATCTAAACTCTAACTGCCAATATTGAATAACTTTTGTTCATGTGAATGTATATATTCAATGCCAGTACAAAGTGTTTGTGTACGTGTCTGATTTGACTAAGAATGTGATGTACTATTGAAGTTATGAACACAAAAGGCACTGAGCTATAATGGGGGACAGGAAGGTAAAGATTTTCACTCACTAATTTGTAATTGCCACCAGAGGGAGCTAGGATAGTAGCTTTGGGTTAGGATGAAATGAGAGCCGCCTCTGAAACTTTCCTTCCCTGGCCAAACAGATGGAATATTGCAACACCAAAATGCCATTTATGAAACATTGAGAAAACCTTGGGAATCACACAAGGATTAAAACCAGGTTTTTGTTGTTGTTGTCTTTTTATTTACCCGTTCTTATTATTTATTTAAAAAATTTAAAAAATGAAAGCAAAAATAAACATAGTAATCAGAAGAAACTACCCATACTACTGTGAACAAACCCAGCCATTGGGTTACATTTTTTTATTACATTTTTAATCCAATGTTTGAGTTTGTCCATATTTGAACCAAAGTTGGGTTAAAACAACCCAGGATTTTTTAGAGTATAGCTTTTAAAATAATTTATATGCATAATAATGATAATAATTAGCATTCTAATTCTTTTTTCATGATTAGCACAAAAAACTGACCAATCACCTGTCAGGCTTATTATTGGATTAATTAAAAATATTACTGTAAATTATTATTATATTATTATTTGTTATTCTACTACCACTAATAGTATTACTAATAACAATAATATCTAAAATTCGAATTTTTTTATTATTCATGATTGGCAAAAAAACAACAACTAATAAACCTACTTAATAACTAGGCTTGTTATTAGAAGAAGTCAATATATGAATATGAATTATTGTTGTTACTGCTTTTGTTAATCATCATCATCATCATGTTTAGCAGTTCTAATAATAAGTTTCTTAGTTTATTTGTGTTGATCATGAAGAAAGGACACTGCTGAGTTTCTCTAATATAGACTTTTGTTTGAAAGATTTCAGCGTGGTCTCAGCCAACACAGCGCGTCATAATGGAGATATCCCCGTCACGTCTGCTGCAAGTCATGTTGTATTTCTCTCATGCAGCCACAATTCAGCGAACACATGGTAAAAAGCAAATTCCTTTCTTTATCATCTGATTCTAATTTTGATTTTAATTGTTGCCTAATGTCACGCCATAGCTTCCTGTCCATGATTCATCACTGAGGAATCTGGAGTGGCTTTGCCAGAAAGCTGTTTAGCAAGTGCATAACAGAGCAGCCCAATAGAGATGTCCCTTTATTGACACTGTTAGAGCAGACTCACCCTCAGCCTGTGTGTTTACACACACACACACACACAGATGTCCTGAAATGTAAGTCTTACAGCTGCCTACTCTCTCCCTCCTCATACCTGGTGCATTCTGGGATGCTAGTTACCCAGAACTGTTGTTGTATCTGCTAATGATATATTTATTTTCACTCAGTTGGTGTTCTTACTGTAAAAGCATGATGACCAGAAGCCCCTTCTAAGGGTGTTGATTCTGTTCAGGGGTTTTAAATGCTTCACAGGAGTTTTGTCTCATATGCGAATGTTATGAATGAACTCAAAAGTTTAATTTAAGTACTTTTAATCAATAAATGTCATTTTTATCAGTATAAAATGGACCAAAATTTGAATCTTTGACAATGTCAACTGAACTATTCAGATCACTTTTTGGTCCACTTAAGGGGATAATCATGTGAAAATACTGTAGTCTTTAAGCATGAACAATTGTTGGGGACCCACAATATCGTCAAATAGGTATGATGTCACACACATCACATTTTCAAAGTACTGTTGTTTGTGGCTAGTCAAACATTACTCAACACACACATCAACCCAACAAACAGTGTTTAGTTAGAGCTTAGGTGAATGTGTACAATTTCTGTGGAAGTCTATGGGAACTTTTTTCTTCTTCTTTTTTTACCATTTACTGGAAAGTTCAATAAGAAAAGTCTAGGTCTATTTTGTACGTCTGCAGTTCAGAAGCTCTGGTAGGTGTTAAGAGTTTGTACAGTGACAATATGTTGGGTTTGTCAAGTAATTAAATATAAATGAACAAAATCAATAAGATAAAAGTGCTAAATAAACAAATAAATAAATACAACTCATTATTATACAATTATTTCTGAATAGCAACTATTCAGAATGTAAATGTATTAAATCGATCAAAAGTTACAGTAAATCCTGTCAAATTGTTACAACATTTTTTTTTCAAACAAATTCTATAATTTTTTACTTTCTATTCATCAAAGAATCCTGAAAAATAAAATGTATCATGTTCTCCACAAAAATATATAGCAGCAGCACAACTGTTTTCAGCATTGATAATAAGAAGAAACGTTTCAAATCAGCATATTAGAATGATTTCTGAATGATCATGTGACACTGAAGACTGGAGTAATGATGCTGAAAAGTCAGCTTTGATCACAGGAATAAAAATAGAACATTTTACTTTGTACAGTATTGCTTTTTACTATAAAAATAGTGAGCAACCTTGACCTGAAATATGAAATGAACTGCCTTGGTGAGCATGAAAGGCTTTCAAAAACATTAAAAAAACTTGCCAACCCAAAAACTTTGAACAGTAGTCTCATATATATATGTATATTCTGTATATGAAATTGTTAGCAATTATTTTGTTAACAGCTTAGCTCTCTGTATATGCAAGACAAGCTGCTGACACAGTATGTTCTCACAGTCCTGTGTAATTCCATAGAGTGAGTGAGTGTGTGTTTGCATGTGAGAAACGCTGAATGGGAGTGCACGATACGGAGAGGCACGCTGAGATAATGAAAAAGAGACAATTCTTCCAGACACAGTCTCTTCTCATGATCTGCTGCTCCTTCTGTTGCACAGTTCTGTTTGGAGCCAAACAGTCAAGAATGTGGGGTATCATTTCCTGCAGAGAGATGACGTTCGTGGAAAGGAGGAAAAAAAAAAGAGAGAAAGCGGCGAAGGAAAAAAAGCCCTCGCCAAAGGGAGGCTTAGTGGTGTCAGACTCAGGAAACAGAGTTTTCAGATTTGAGGGGTTAGAGACTGAATGTGTGGGGAGAAAGCACTGGAGCTTCCACGGAGTGTGTGTGTGTGTGTGTGTGTGTGTGTGTGAGGCCGAGAGCTGGCAGCTGTTGTGGTAGGGCAAGACTGGGCAGGCTCCGGTGCTCGGCCCCAGGGAAGCGCCAAGCTGCCAAAGTGCCCTGGCAGGGGCCCGGGATGGGTCCGCAGGAACAGAAGAGCCTCTTTGTGCTCACCTTGCCAGCAGAAACCCGGCCTGCCTCCTCTGCTCCGCGCTCGGGTCGGGTCTGCTCCGCTGTGCTTGACGCACAATACAGCGACTCGCTAGTGATGAAGCCACAAATCAGAGCCAGAGTCACGAAAAAGAGATTTGTCTCTCGAGACGTTCTAGATTTAAGTAAATGCACAATGAATTCAGATCTTTTACAGACCAGGGGTGTGTTTCCAGAAAAGTTAGCCAACTATGGTTGCAAGTTCCGTCATTATCAGCATATTTCAACGAGTCGCTGTTTCCCAAAACCATAGTGCCAACGAACATTCGCAAGCAGCGTCATAACGTTGTGTGGTTGGAACGACAGCTCGCGACCTGTGGTTAGAAGCAGGTTCTTGTTTGCATGACATGTGGACTCAAGAAATCCTTATCTTGAGCAAAACAAGCAAAGCTGACATTCAGTACAATCTAAATCTTTTATTCAGAATACATACAAATGTAATTTTCGTCTTTTAGTTTGTCAAGAGATTTAAAGTGTCGTTTTTGAAGAGCGCGCATGTGCGAACGAGCTCTAGTGTGAAAGACCGAGCCTATGATTGAATCTGGAAATAAAGCAAAATAACAGAGAAACATTTGAAATGGTCCTCAGATGCCATGTCCGTAATTGATAGCAAAACATTCAGATTCATTAAAAGTTATTACTCCACCACGTTCGTGACATCATTAACCAGCGTGGTTGAACGACCACTTTGTGACAATACGGTTTGGGGAAACAGTCGTGACTAGCTAGTTGATTTCTTCAAGGACGCATCGCCCTATTGTAGTTATGCAGCGAGTTACGTCATTGTACGGGAAACGCACCCCTGGTTGTCGGACCCATACCTTCGGTCGGGTCGGCCTCAGAGGTGAGAGACGTCTGCCCATGTCTCCTTCAGCGGGGCAACTCCGGAGTCAGCTGTCTAACAGCGCTTCTCAGCTCATTAAATGAAATCCCACAGCCCGCACAGAAGAATTTAAATGAGAACACGCGTTTGATGTGTGGGACTCCCCCCTCCGTATGTGGTATGGCCAGGAAGAGACTGGGTGGTAAACGCCTTGTTTAAGGCACTGACGGGTGAAGGTCTCGCAGGCCGACCTTGGGGAACTTAGCTGAAACTGTATATGTGTAAATCCATTGCAAATCCCCAGACCTTTTTTTTTTCCTTACAGCCTGACTCCCTCAAGAAACTGGATCACTGCACTGTTTACAATACCTCATGATTCATTTGGGATAAGGGGGCTTGACAAGGCAGGACCTAGGTCACTATTTGCAAAGATTGTAACCTAAAACCGAGGTGGAAAAAAAACTCTTTAATGAGGACATGAGGTAACTAGTATGGAATAATTGGACTTTAACCCTGTTTTCTACCTTCCTCCTGAATACGGGATGGAATAATTTAACCAGTTGGATTGATACACAATTGAAAACTTCAAAAGAGCAACTAAGATCAAATGGGTCAATGATGACATATAAGAGTGTCTGAAATAAAGACAGGAAAAACTCTAGTTTAAAACATAGAGAAATCACGTTGGTTCCATAGTTTCGAAAAACCTTTGTAGCTTTTTCAAGAAATAATTGAATGACTCATGCCATGCGGTGTAACCAAGTAAAACAACCTGAACCTTACCCTGTCATAAAAAAGAAATTATCTGATCATTTAAGAGACTCGTTGACTAAAGTCAAGTCACCTTTATTTATATAGCGCTTTTTACAATACAGATTGTTTCAATGCAGCTTCACAGTGATACCTTATACAGTGAAATAATGCAACAAGTTTGTTTCTAGAAGAAAATGGCGTCATAGTCAACATTACTTTAGTTCATTTTTATATCTAGCCGCTCTGGAGAAAACCGTGATGTCCTCGTCCAGCTCAGTTCAGTTCTCATATAATGGTGTGAAAGCTGGCAGATCAATAATATTGTTGAATATTAAATGTTAAATGTTCCCAACTAAGCAAGCCAAAAGCCAAAGGTGAAAAGTCATGAGGGTTTTCTTTTCTGAGGGTTGTATTTGAGGGTTGTATTTATTCTGCATATTGGTTGCACTACATGACTTTAATTTGGTGGATTTTTTTTTTTTCTTCAAATTGAATTATAAAAAAAGATTATGCAAAACTACTTGACAAGGTTTTATTTTCAAAAATTGTCTTTTTTTCCTTTTTTTTTTATTCAGAAATGAAATACATGCTTATGTATTCAAGTTGTTGTATGTATGTACTGTTTATGCATTTCCTAGTAAATTAATACATAGGATGAAAATGAGCATCGACCCAAAGTTAATAATGTGAAAATCAATTGCAGTAAACAATTACATTCTGTTCTTGATGCTTGATCAGTTTATTTATGCTAAGTGACAACAAACGACAAGGGCTTTGTTTGCATGGTGCTGTCCTTTGTATACACTGTCATTATGTCTTACAGACCGGTTTATGAGCAACACCTTTTTGATATCAGGCTGCTCTCGCTACGCTGCATTCCCTGTTGTCGTGTTATTGGATTATTTGGTACTCGCACGAAACCACAAGGCCGAAGCAATCACCAGCTCATAAACTCCCTGATCGGGTTTGTACATGGAATCATATCCACATGGCCTCTCGATAATGATCAAATCTGTGATAACCAATACAAGATATTATGGGATATTGCAGAACTTACTCACTTGGCACTTGGGCTTAAGCAGTTAGAATGGGAGAAATAGAGATCTGAAGCCTCTATTTGAGTGTTTACGGAGGGCTCAAGGAGCTAGTGCATTTCAGAGGAGCATCTTAACCCACCTCAAACCCCTTCATCCTCCTCCTCCTCCTCCCGCACCCCCTCCTCCTCCTCCAGTGCTCTCAGTCTCTGTATCGGGTTTTGTAAGGGATTTGCCTCCCGAATCCCTCAAATCAACAGAGGATAGATGCCCATTGTGTTTAATCAAAGCACTTCCTTCCCATAATCCTTCAATTCTAACAGGAAGAATGGGAATGTGAAGGGGAATGCCATGGATGTAGCCCATGAAGGCCCACATTATCCAGTCTCATTTGGATTTCTCCAGCAGGCAGTGCCAGGGCCTGGTCCTTGTTTGTTGATATTTCATTTATCTGTTCTTTCTTACTTTGGTTTGTGTGTCTTGGGCTGTTTTTTGTTGCCATTGCTGACATGTTTAGTTGTGGATAGGTGTCAGCTCCCCAATCATGTTTACATTGGAGAATAATTGACTTGTCACCTGTAGAAACCTGCTTATGGGTTTAAATCTGTAGCCGTGCTTGGCATCGTATGCGCATACTGTTTATGCCCCCGCCAGGTGAAAGCAGCAAAACGTGTTGGAGTTGGCTTGCCGTAATCCTGTTCGGTCTAGTAATCAAGTTAATCCTCGAGGACTCACCTTGTTTGCACTTTCTCCCATAAGTCCCTGGGGCAGTGCACCCACCTGACACCAAGGTATTCAAGACTGTTTTTACCACACGTAACACTACGCTATACGCATGGTACAAGTTCAGTACAAGCTACACTCGGTTGACATAATGCTGACCACCTCAAAAAATAATTTTGACTTTTTTCTTTTAAAAAATCGGGTATTACATTGAGATACTTTTAATGGAAGTGAATGGGGCCAGTACAGTATTTTTTCATTTTTCATTTTTTCATGTTTGTATGAACCCTAAACATTGCAATCTGATTCACATATTCGTTTACATGTGTATTACATGCAGGGCTTAACATTAACTTTTTTTTCTCACCAACCACTGTGGCTAATGGTTTTCCAAAGTTACAAGCCATTCAGCCTTTTCACTGGCCACAATTTTGACATCGATACCATGGGGAAAAACTGCCGTGTAGATATTTTTTATATTGTGTCATAATTTGGCAGCATGTATATTATGCTGCTGTCACTTTAAGACCTGTCGGTTACACACACGCATTTTCTTTCTCAACCGTTTACGTTCACTTAACCATAACTGACTGTGTTTATGTGAATACTCGCCAAGACTGGCATTTTGATATTATTTTGTGTACTTTGACTGTTTAAGCACAATAAGCAGCGAAAAAGAACTCAGTTTAGTACTGAGAAGTCGCTTTATGTGCACGCACTTTGAGTGTAAGCATAAAATCTGCAGGACTGAGTAAAATTATGCACAAAATTATGAGTGAGGAGAGGTTGATGAGAAAGAGTGTTTCAGATATTCCAGTATCGATATGTACCGAAAAATCTATATTTTTGTTCTATAATATCTACATTACACTTAGTTTATCATTTCAGATGCCTTGTTAAAAGACTACAATTGGAAAATGTATATAAAATTCAATTCGGGATAGCACAATTTCTGTGAGCAGTGGATCGGGATGTTCGGTTCGTTTGTTCAGAATAAAGTTTTATGAATTTTTTCATTGAGGGTGGAGCAACATTATTAACTATTTTAAAAACAGTTCTCAAATTTGTAGAAACTCCCGAATTACTGAGTCAAAACTTTATATTTACTTAAAATATTGCAATGAATTGTTCATCAACATTATTGCTACAAATGCCGTGGATTAAGCTTTACCTGTACTGAACATAGATGGTTCCTTGAGCATGTTCTGCTGACTAAATGCTTGTGCAGAATCCAATTCTGAAAACAGTATGTCATCAGCAGATGTCAGGCAAGAGAAAGTGAAATGGTTTTAAGTTCACATGACATGGACTCTTGGTGGATCATTCATCCTTTACTCTGGACCACAAGCCTGGGCTCAGATCCAACCAGATCTCAGCCAAGGCCTTTCCATGGGCCTGTATTACTCCTGAGGGAAAGGTATCTAAGCCTTCTCCACTGCACAGTTTCCCATTGCCTTTCTACTTGAGTGGGTGGCCCCCGTGTGCCCTGGCTCCTGGTCTTTCGGTGACGGAGACCGCTCTCTGCTCTGGAGGAGGTGAAATCAAACCCCGCAGTCGGAGACAGCAGCAAACGGCAGGAGACCATAGAGGGAAGATTAAAGATCCATCTCATATTTTCCCTCCATGTGCTCTGAATAAGCATTGTAATCCATGGAATCAAATGCTTCTATTGTACCCCTCAAGGGTCATGATATCTCGCATGTGACATTTAGCTATTTTAAAACACTTTCCCATCTCATATCAAATACTGACAGTGAAGCCCGGACTGAATACTGTGTGTCGTCTACACCGAATGTCTGACAATGACATTACCTTAGATCTCATGCATTTCAGCTTGAATTGTAAACGGATACTTCTGAATGTGATGTGTAAATTGATATTGATGATCAAAGTAAACAATGTGACCCTTTCTATGAGGCTTTGATTTGAACCTTTTGAAGAGAGTCCAAACCAATTAATGAAGTTTGGAGTTGAGTCCCAGGAGCTTCATTAGAAGCACAAACGGTGATTTCAAAGACAGCTGCCATTTCTCTCCTCTGGTTTCCTCTCAACTCCGACAACAACTAACGGTTCGTTTCAGCTCATAATTTGTTCAATCGCTCAATTGGAGTATGAATGCCAAGAGATGTTTTAGTTTCTTTATGGAACGTGATGTTGTCTGACAAGGACGAATGCCTTTCTTCCTGAGAAAGATTAATGATAGATGGTAATCTGACTAGGGTTGTTTAAGAGAGGAACATGTTTAGCGATTCCCATTTTGGACCATTCTCCAAGGAAACAGGAAGTGGCCATTGAGACTGCTGAGCTTAGGAGGAAATGTGTTATAGCTGTTTGTGTCAACTGAGACTGTATTTAGATTTCGAAAAGCTGAATTGGAAAAAAAATAACAATAATCTAGACAAATAGATATATCAATAAGTTATTTTCGTGAGTTTGCTATTTGCTGAAAATCGAAATGTCAAACTTGGCATTTCAGGATTGATTATATGACTAGATCTAAAATCTTTTAAAAAATATTTTTTATAAAAATGACCATAATACTTCTACTACTACTAATAGACCATTTGGCATCAGATGTCTCAGTTACGTCACTGCAGATGCGTGCGCATTGTGCTGGCAGAAAAACAGTGGTAACAAGTGGAGAAAAATGGGCAAAATCCATGGAATAAAAGAGAAAGTATTGTGCCTTTGGATGTCAGGATCTGAATGCAAAAAAACTGTAGTCTTCATTTTTATATAAGACACCCTTTGAAATAGGCATTTATGGTTGTAAGCCACAGACTGTACTGATGAAACCTACAATGATTAGTCTGCTATTAAAGCATTAATTTCACGTAAACAATAGGTCTACACAATATACATATATGTAGTTCATAGGGGACATAATGTATTAGCCCTACAGTTACAGTATTTTTAAGCTCATAACATTTTACATACACAACATTTAAAACACAGGGCGTTTTTATCTCACAATTCTGACTTTTTTCTCGCAGTTGTTGTATTTTATTTTGTATTTTTGTTGTAGTTTATGTCTCCCGATTCAGACTTTATAACTTGCAATTGCGAGTTTTTATCTAAATTCTGAGGCAAAAAGTAAGAATTGCACAATATAAACTCTCAATTCTGCTTATTACACGAATGGGAAGATGGTTGCCGCATGTAGAATTCCCAAATTCATGTTATAAGCGACTCAAAATCAGAGCAAATGCAGAGATGAGTTCATGCGCAGCAGCGTTTACTGCAAACTGAGTGCTGTGAGATACAGAAAACACCAGATCATGAGCTGCTCACGTGTAAGAACACACTGCCGTTGCTCATGTGTATTTATCACAGCATTTGCAATTCAATAATTGCACTAAGCCTCATTGCGATTTCAGTTTTATTTTGATCAAACCTATGGCCTGTTTGAAACACAGTGCATAAGTCGGACAAACTTTTATGGTGTGTTTGCTCATTTTCCTACAGCTTCTGTTGAATGGGATAGAGCAGGACTGGGAGTCATACAATTTAGGATTGACATGAGGTGGACAGAATTTTCATTTTAGGTCAATTCCATCTCAAACTGTGATGTGTAGAGAAACCTTACGATTCATTTACACAGCCAGATATCATCAAAATTGATAACTGAACGAATTGCTAAATTAAATGATATTTGCATAAAGTTCTACGTATAAAGGCTCATTTCTTTTTCATCTCCTCTTCAACAGTGGCAAGGAAACCCCTCGGTTACACACACTTATGAAAAGCAGAGCAGCTTAACCGAGGCCGGCCTCCTGCAGGAGATTTTGTCAGTTTGCTTTTTTCCACCAGCAACAGGATCAGCCGTAAATACTCTCTTCCCAGGAGTGCGCATGGCTTCTCTTTTACACAGATTCACACACTCTCTATAGCTCTTCTCTCTCTCCCTCTTTTTGTGGGTCCTACAAACAGTCCAACTCCTTTCTCAGCCATTGGTTCCTAACCCAGATCAAATGTTAGGGTTTAAAAAGCTAAAGTCTGATGTGGATGAGCAACTGCCCATAAAACACTTTAATCCCTAATGCTGTAATGTATTTAATTTCACACTCTCTGCTGCTGTGTCCCCTTTTTAGGATTACTGAGGGTGGGGGCTGGGTCAGGGTCTGGGACAGAGTGGGCCACTCAAGCCCTTCCAATGCAAAATATGAAGATTGAGGACGCAGCTCGAAAACATTTGAGCTCTTCATAGACATGGATCCACAGAATGCCACTGCACTGTTTGGATGCTTGTATTTAAATTGGAGCGGAGGGCTTTAAAGAGCAGAGGAATGCAATGATATCTGCATTGTCCTAAACCCTGCTTGAGAGACCCGGGCAAATCCCATTGTACGCGTGTTACTATGGAGCTTCATAAAGTTGAAGACCAATATAGTTGTGCCTTTATTAGATGAGGATCTGCACAGGCGGATGGGATATTGGATGCAATAATTCCCTGCAAGGAGCGCACACATAGCCTCTTTTATATCGCCCTCTAATATCCAATTTACGGGCGAGAGGACCTCAGCCAACTGAGCCCACTAAGTTAAAATGCAAAGTCTTCAGCGTGAGATGGAATTAAGGCCAACTTTTCCTCTCTTGTGTTTGCCAACACTTTTGAGGTTTAAAGAAATATGAAACTTTTCTCTCTTTTTTCCCCCCTCAGTCTCGTTTATGGGAGATAGATGCAACTGAACACATCAACTAACTCAGTTGTGAGATGAAAACTCGCAGCTTTTGTGGTTTTGCGTGTTGTTCGATAAAAGGGTTTATATTATGTTTGTATAACTCTGTGTTTAATTAAAAAGTAAATTTAGAAGATGCTGGCAAAGTTAGCACTTGTTGGACATACTTGGTGCTGACAGTTTTCTTTGGACCTACTAGAATCCTGTTATTTGGTTTAGGGAAAAAAAGCTTAAACTTAACAAAAAAAAAAAAGAAAAAAAGAGAAAAAAGGTTCTATCTGCTTAGACGAATCATTTGGAGGCATTGTATTCAAGTGCTTTAGTTCTCCAGATCTCTGCTTGGTTCTTCTAAGAGGTTTGTTTTACACGCACACGCACACACACACACACATACACACACACACACACACACACACACACACACACACACACACACACACGCACACACACACACACACACACACACACACACACACGCACACACGCACACACACACACACACACACACACACACACACACACACACACACACACACACACACAGGTTTGTTTTTGTGATTTATGAGGACATTCCATAGGCGGAATGGTTTTTATACTGTACAAACTATATATTCTGTCCCCTTACACTGCCCCTGTCCCTAAACCTACCCATCACAGGAGACATGCTGCATTTTTACATTTTTAAAAAAACATTGTTTTTTATGTTTTTTTAAGCTATTTGAAATATGAGGACTCATGCAATGTCCTCATAAGTCACGTGTAAGTTGTAATACCAGTGTAATATGCATGTCATTATACAAATTTGTGTCCTCATATATCACAAAAAACAAGCACACACACACACACTTTTCGCTTTCTTTTGCTGTCTAATTCTACCACGGACCCTGATACAATCACTGCCAGCGGATGTATTTACTCATAACAAGGCTTAGCTGCAGCCCTGTATATAAGAATATATGGTGATTTATACGCTAAGCACCAAGGATTGTGTTGCCCTGCTGGTTTAAGCATTTTACACTTTGATAAACTCACTCGAGGCTCTCTGCCACTTTGGGTACTAAACCCTCAGTGTTGACCCAGCCCTGCTGCCTTTTGCCCTATTAAGCAGGCAAAACCAATCTGATAAGCGCACATGCCGTTTTCTGGCTCAAAGTGTTATACATGCTTGCCATGTACTTTAGTTGGGAGTTGTTGTGATGAGTTTCACAAGAATGCTGATGTCACCAACACAACTGAACACAACACAAAAACACAAACAACACAAAAGCAACAGCTTGAAATTGGAGACGTTTACGGCATTTATTATTTACTTCAGTGAATGCAAAAGCTAATGACAGTGTGCAGAAGTCATAAAACAATCATCCATCTTATTATTTGATCATTTCTACTTGATGGCTTCATGACCATTAAAATGGAATGAAATACTGGGCATGTCAATAGTGGATCCATAATGACTGTGCTATTTGGCTTTTGCTTTAGAATAATTTAAAAGCTCAGTAATCAATAACTAATCTTGGCTATAGTCAGATGAAATGAAATAAAGTGGTAAATGAAGAGGCACACTATCATAAGATACACTCACACCTTCCTTAGGATAAATCACAATCACAATGACTAGTTTGCTAAGTTTTTTTCCCCTGCATTGACTGCCGTTTGGGGTGGAAAATCTGCTCAGTTCTGCGGAATAGATTTAAACAGACACGATTTGTTAAATGAGCTGAGAGTACAACACACACTGCATAAAATATTTTTCTAAATGACTATGTTTGTCTTGTTTTCTACTACAACAATCTAAATATCCTTAAAACAAGATAAATTTACCTGAAGTAAATCTGCACAACAAATTATGACTGATGCTTAAACTGAATGAAAAAAAAAATCTATGAGAATAAATCACATTTTATGCAATTTTGCTTAACTATTTTCTCCTTGGTTTTAAGGATACTTCAATTTTCCATTTTTTAACTATCAGTGTAAAGTTTTTAGAAACAAGACTTGACATTTACGAGGAAAGAAAGCAATATTAAATTTGGCAAATATATACAGTAGTTTAATTATAAAATATTTTGTAGAACTTTATGAAAGATGGGCATCTTGATTCTCTGGAAATCTGCAAATCTTTCTGCGAATACAGATTCCCTTGTGGGTCTGCTCAACTTAACAATCTGGAGCAACACAGAAAGTATCTACAACTGTTGGGATCATGCAGAAAAGTTTTTTGAGCCGTTTTTCCAGTGCCTTTTAATCAACTGGTGTTATGATTGTTTTTAGTGGATATATGCAGTCACTTTGTGTAGAGAATCACATTAACTATCGACATGATTGAATATAACGTCTGACAACCATTATTATCTATGTTCTATATCGTTCAAAACCAACAAACATCCTTTTGTGGAGTCCAAATACTTGGGCCTCTGTATGTAAAGGACATGACTTTCACAGTGCAACATTTGAGGCATGCAGTGGAGTTGGGCTGCTTGCATTTATTAGCGCAGGCCCATCTGTAAATGTTTCTGGAGCTTTAGTGTGTAGTATTTAGTGGACATGCTCACAGCTGCTTTGAAACAGACCACTGCTTTGTGCAGTCACCCTGTGCCCTCTATGACCTCTACCTGCACTGCAGAGCAAACAGAGAGTCAGGAGAAGAGAAAGGATGAGAGAGAGAGAGAGAGAGAGGAGGGCGCTGGCGGAGCTCTGTTAATTCTTCCATATCTAAGCCTCTTTGCTGAGGCTCTCTTTGTCTTCAAAGTCCGAGTCATTAAGGACTAATCCTATCACTCCACCTAATCTGAAGTCGTGGAGTCAGAGTCCAGCTTTCCCCTAAAATGGCCTTTGTAGAGCCTAAATAGACATGGTTAAGTTTTAGTCAAGAGCATCCAAAAGTGCCCCTCTCCCATTTTGTGACCCCGGTCCTTCAGGCTCAGTCCTCCCCAAAAATTTAATGGAGTGCTGTTAATGAATCTTCCCCTCTGCTCCTTTATTCACTCCCACTCATGGGTCTACAGGCCCCATGGGGGGGGGGGGGGGGGGGGGGGGGGGGGGGGGGATAAGAGCACCGCTCACTTTCACAAAAAAAAAAAAAAGGTTTAAGGCCTTATATACTGGTGAAATTGAAGAATGAAATAATTTAACAAACCGTAGTTCGCTTGGGTAGTTCAAAATAGCTAGTAAACGCCAACCTACCATTGGTTCGTGGCAATACCGTAATAAGTTGGTGTGCTCTGGGGCTCCGACTTCTTTGACGTGGAAATCTCTGATTTATTTCTTTTGTTCAGTCTGTTCTATATATCTGTGCTATATATATATATATATAGAGAGAGAGATTTGACTTGAGCTCATGCAAACATATTCACATCGCTATCATCAGTTGCTTTCATAACTTCTGCTTTTTCAACATTGTCATTTTTGTTGTTGTTATAGAGAGGAAAGCGCATATATTTCCATATATACAGTATATATATACTACGTCAGGATGTTCGCTGACAGAATACAGCTGCAAATGTCTTTTGAACTACTTTTCACCCCTAAGTGAAAAAACGAAAATAACTTTGGCTTTAGTTTCACGAGTTCACACTTACAAATAAGTCAGATAGAATAAATGCATATTTGGCGTGCTGTCCGAGGAGAGGGCTCCGGGCTCGGTATGCGGCCCGAACCCAGAATACTCCCCCGTTCCTGACTGTGGAAGAGTGAGCCAGGAGTGAGGAGTCGGGGTGGTGGAGGGATACTGAAACTGTCAAGGAATGTTAGGTGAGTTGACAGTGGATATTTATATATGCTTCCTCTCGTGCTGATAGGGTAGACATGTAATAATTTGGTGACGAGTTGATTGGAATGATTTATTTGAACGTGCTCCTCCCGAACCTTGTTTATAAAACATCATATATGAGAGCCTTTATTTTGTGGAAACATAGACATTGAGTGACAAGATATTCAGATTGTCGCTTGATCAATATGTGCTTATTCAATGACAAATTCTTAGATTTGAACTTCCCATGCCATCTAAACTTTAAATGTTACATCCCTTATTTTGTAGCGTGCTTTATAGCAACATGACATCTGCCAGCGCGGATTTCCCCCCAGTTCTGTTTGAGGACAGCTGTTCCTAAACACAGTGTTCAGGCTTAGTTGTCTGGCGTATTAAACCATTAAGAGAGCATTGCTCAAACAGTTCAAACCATTTGATTCTGGAGAGGACTGGAGGAAAGTGTTTACATAGTGTCTTTCTGGGGTTTGTTAGCCAGGCCGTTGTGGAGAGAGTTGGGTCTGGAGTGCTTTTGGCAGTTACCCACCCTACTCGACTAAATATGGCTTAATGAGGCTCAGACTAAACTTTGTAATTATGTTAAGGTAGCCTGCTAGTGTATGTGTCTCTTATCAGGAGCTGAAGCTACAAATGAATGATAAAGAAGTAACCCAAATACTCCATTGACTGGTAAGTGAAGAACTTCTTGATCTCTACATATCTACACTTGTTTTGTCTTTCGTCATGCTTGTGAGAGCCAAGTTTTTAAAAATGTCCTGGCAAGAAACTTGTCATGAATATGTCTGGGGTCATATTTCATGCCAATATCAAACGAAATAAATATTTTTAGGACCATTCATATTTTTTTTTTGCTTTTATTGCCATGACAGTTGAGCACTTTTTCAGCACATAACTCCTCATCTGTGTCTTCTTTTGCGGTCTAAAGGCAGATGTAGATGCCTACAAAGACACCAGAAAAAAATACCAATTAGAATTCAAAATGGAAATAAATGCAAGGAGAAGACTGATTACATTTTGGTGTGCAGATTTACTTCATTGCTGTTAGTTTAAAGTTCAATAAAGCAAACAAATATTTGGTCACATTTTAGATTAGGGTCCAATTCTCACTATTTACTAACTATTAACTATGACTTTTGACTCAATAAACTCCCAATTACTGCTTATTAATAGTTAGTAAGGTAGTTGTTAAGTTTAGGTATTTAAGAAATGTAGAATATAGTTTATGCAGAATAAGGCTATGTGCTTTATAAGTACTAAGAAACAGCCAATATCCTAGTAATATGCATGATAATAAGACAGTTTTAAAGATTCTTATAATGTAATTATTTTTAAAATGTAATCTTACATGTCTTAAGAAATGTACAAAAAACATTAAATTTATAATTTGAACAACAAGTAATAATACACAGGCATAAGACTACTGTTAAAAAGTTTGTGTCTCTCAGATTTGTTGATGCTTTTGAAAGATCTATTTGATAAAAATAGAGCTTAATACATCCTTGCTAAAATATATATATTGCACTTAACTATATGCATTCCAGTTTACTTTCAAGGGAGAGATTTATAATAATAAAAAAATATATATATATATTTATATTCAACGCAGCTCTGCACTAACCATGTAAACAATAATCATATTAGTTTCGCAGTATTATTTTGTTTTTCTTTTAATTATATAGTGTGTTGTCTATTTAATGCACATAACTATGTACATAGCCATCTTCTGCCTAAAGCCTGTCGTTCTGCTTTTATTGTCACTGGAGAAACAAATGAAAACCATGTGTTGTTCAAGGGTAATTATGGTGCTGTAAAGTGACAGAACAACAAGAGAGTAGTTTTACTGTGCCGTAAATGCAGGTACGAGTCTTTATCATGGGATCTCGTGTTGCAGGGGATGCTGGTCTGGGAACTGCTCATGGAGACAGAAACGGCCCTCACTGCGGCTCCAGGGCCCCCACCCACACCAGGAATTACGCCAACACCGAAGGGTCAGGGGTCAGTCTCTAAAATGTTTATGCTCCGTCCTGTGATTTGGAACTCCCCCCGCTATTTTGGTAGGAGCCCCAAATTTCGAAACGACTTCAAATGTGTATTTTTGTTGTCACAGGCTGAAACTCTGAGAGACTGCTGGTGTGTTTATGAACACTGTCTCCGATGGTAAAGATCAACGGCTGCTCTCGCCACAGCGAGTCGGGCGGTTATGGCTACGCCACATTGACTGGCATCACTATAGGGATGACATAATGGAGACTATATTTTATTTTACGTAATTGTAAAATCGGGTTTACTATCGTTAACTGAAGAAAACCAAAAACAGTTTCGTTATTTGAAATAAAATCAATTTGATTTTACTTGTCAAGTCAACATTTCTTTTTTTCTTTCCTTTTCATTCAGTTTAACTTGTAGTACTAAAATAACCACAGCTAAATAAACTGAAAAGAATCAATTAAAAATAATAACAAAAACTGCAGCATATAGACATTTAAAAAGAAGAATACAACAAAAACTTTAATAAAACATAATTTACTAAACTAAAATATAATGAGGCACATCAATGCAATATAATAAATAAAATCCTATATACACTTTATTAATAACATATGATGAGGCACAAAAAATGACAACTTACCTTTTGTAATGCTTTTATTAACCTCAAAACCTGCGTAGTATCTGCGCATACCTTTTTAATAAAGAAAATATAATCTACATGTCAACAGATGAGGGACAGCCTTCTTGTAAAAGCAACACAATCACTGTAAGGGTGTAAAACTCTGACAGCTTGTTATCTTTCAGTGACAGAAGCCAAATCAGCACGGCTTACCGACCCAATGTAAAATCAGCAGTGGCTAAATCAGCCAGAGACAGAGAGGCTCTTTGTTGCAGCGTGCAGATTAATATCTTAAGCGTGTACCATTGTTCAGAGTTATGTCACCAGCGGCCGTAATGATATCTTAAATTAATGAAGTGATGAAAGCGGCGAAGGAGAGGCCTGTGATTTACAGGATTGCTTTTAGCTGATGCACACCGCCATCAGTGGAGATAAATCAGCCGCTGGGAGCCATGGGGGAAAATGAATGGATCTGCACACGGGTTTACAGTTCAATTAGTAAGGCACAAGGACGCCAGCGCAAAGTAATTCGCCCGGCCAGGTGTTTAGATGAAAGAAGCGGCAAATGAAACAACGGAAGATGCATTTTCTGTCGGAGGAACATCTTAGGTCTTTGCTGAGTTATGCTTCTAAAATAGATATGCAGCAAACACATCATTTCAGATATTTTTGATGTAATAGCAGCTGACAAATTCTATCATTTCAAGGTGAAGTGTGTTATTTCTGTGTCGGTTTCCAAACAGTCCCTCCATCTTTGATTGTTCTTTTAACTATAAGTAACTCTTCAACTACATGTGATCTAACTCATTAGAGTATTATTAGACTGTCTGCGTAATATCTGCTAACACTTTATTTTGAAGCTCCTCAAAAGACATTCTACTGACTATGAGTAACTTTGCAACTATGTCAACTTACTCTAATGCTAACCTGTAACAGTTTACTAGTCTACTAATACTCTACTCTAATGAGAGTTAGTTGACATGTAGTTGCAAAGTTAACTTTAACAATGTCTAAGTGGATCATAGAAATAAAGTGAAACCGACAGTCCTGCCTCAAACTCACGCTATTGGTCCATCTGATCAAGTGCAGTGTTTTGATAGAACCGAAACGGAAAAATTCTTCTTTTTGTAGGATTTACTTTTTGGAAAAATAAAATAAAACCTTAAAGTCAACCTAAACCAGAGTTGCGATAAATTCCCTATTGTGACGTATATCCGAGTGAAACGGCTTCTCGAACAAGAACAAATGTAGGGCGGGACTTGATTTTGTTCATCTGTAATTGATTGGATGGTTTCGGTTTGCTATTGATGTGATGTCATGTGAGTGACAGGTTGCCCCGCCCTCGCACCAATAAACGCGTCATCAGAGGAGAAAAAAAGTTATTTTGATTAAAGATTACGAGGACACAAATAAATAATGAGGTGCACAGATAAATCATTTGTAATAAATAACAGCAAAATTCCATAAAAAAAAAAGAACTGTCAAATTTGATTTCATGGTGACTTTAAAAGACTTAAACGTGTGGTAATGGCAAAGTTATCCCTAATTACAACCAACCTGAGAAGGTTCCCCAGTAAAGCAGAATGACCTCCACATGCCCTGACCTTCCTTTTATTCTGCTTAACAGGCAGGCTTAGGTAACTACTAAGGTAACTGATGCCACTTTCTCAGAAAATCAATAATTAAATTCGGTCGTACATGGACCGGTGGCCTGCACCTGAACTGGAGTTTTGTTTTCCATTCCCCCATAAAGTGGTCCAGCATTCTCTCCAGATTACTTTACGCCATGTCAGATCACATATACCGGCAAAAGTTTGGACACAAATACCCAACATCTTAGAGTAATAGTAAAGTCTTTATTCAAAACTGTGAAATAACACGATTGGAAGTATTAGAATTATAATATACAAAAAAACAACTGTTATATTTTAGCTTATTTTTGCTAGTGCCTCTGCTGGACATTCTCTCGACCAACATAATGTGATGCTGGACACTTGTTGACTGCCTTTCTTTCATTATCTGATCCATCTCATTCATTTCAATTGTTTTTAATTATTTTTTAAGTTTCATCATTTTTTTTATGTAAAATTTAAGTTTTGTAATATGTATATATATATATATATATATATATATATATATTAGGGCTGTGCAACTATTAATAGCATTCAAAGTAGAAGTTTGTGTTTACATAATACATGTGTATGTACTGTGTATAATTATTTTGCATATATAGATACACACATATGCATGTACATATTTAAGTAAAATGTGTTGTTTATATATAAAAATATATATACAGTATATACATGCAAATATTTCTTAAATATATACATGCATCTGTGTGTATTTATACATACAAAATAATTATACACAGTACACACACGTATATTATGTAAACACTTTATATTGGATACGATTAAGTGCGATTAATCTTTGCACAGCACATTTTCTTATTATTTTCTAGATGATGAAAGTAAAGACATTTATAATGCTACAAAAGAGTTATATGACATTTTTTTATTATTATTATATATTCATCAAAGAATCCTGAGAAAACGTATCAGTTTCCTCCAAATATGAAGCAGCAAAAACTGTTTTCAACATTGATAATAATAAATATTTCTTGAGCAGGAAATCAGGATATTAGAATGATTTCTAAAGGATCATGTGACACTGAAGACTGGAGTAACGATGTTGAAAATTCAGCTTTGCCCGTCACAGGAATAAATTACATTAGTAAAAATATTAAAACAAAAAGTTATTTTAAATTGTAATAATATTTCACAATAGTACTGTTTTTACTTTTGATCAAATCATCATAGCCTGTGTTAGCATAAGAGACTATCAAAAGCATTACAAATCTTACAGACAAACTTTTGAACGGTAGTGTAAATCTTTAAGGTCTTGCTGTAACATCAATTCTCAGCTGTCAGTTTGCTGTATGTTTAAAGGGTGTTGTGGCATTACCATGTTGTAGTTATCACCTTAACTGGTGTTGTTTTTTGTCGAATTGAGCTGTAAACTCATTTAACAGGTGCTGCATGTGACAGTGGTGTAAACTTCACTCTCAGTGTAAACCACATTCCCCGTGACCCGGCTCAGCGCTCCTGTTCCCGCACCATTTGTTCACAAACGCAGTCCTGCTTTACCGGGGCACGAGAGGCTCACCTTGATCCTGAAAATTCCTTCTCCGGCGAATGACAGAATGTTGATGTTTATGTTGGTATTTTTTTATAAACTGTAAATGTCCAGATCAGCACACGACCAGCGATGTTCCACGATAACGTTTGCAGCTTGTATCGCCTTGAAGCTCTCTCTCTCTCTCACTCTCTCTCTCTCACTCTCTCTCTCTCTCTCTCTCTCTCTCTCTCTCTCTCTCTCTCTCTCTCTCTGGTTTAAGTTTCCATTAGGGACTCTGCGAGACCCACGGCGTCAGAGCCCATTCAGTCTATTGTTAATCGAGAGCGTCTACAATCAAAGTGTGGAGTGTTTGGGTCAGAAGCCTCAGCGATTGTGGCCTACCCCAGGGCAAGAGTGTGGCCCCCAGGGACCCAAGCGCACCAACCTCCTTTACACCGCACAGCTATGAAGTTTAGCCGGGGGACTCCAGTGCTTCAAAGAGCTAATGACCAACTCCAGAAATATTTGCTTGATTGAGTGCGTGGTTGACTTGAAGGCTACCTTTTTTCTCATATTGATCCACAGGTGAGGTCTTCTGTTTCACTTATAAAAAAAACAACAACAAAAACTTGAGCTAGCTCATCAATCAAACTTGTTTATTAAAATGAAATAGTCATTTGTAAAAAAAAAATGTATTGTTGTTTTTTTTTCTCATGGCTTTTATTCCATACCTGTTGTCATTGAGATAATCTATTTGCTATGTACTTCAATTAACTTGGAATATAGGATAATAAAAAAAAAAACACAAACAAAAAATATTGATGACTCATCTTGCACTAATGGGCGTGTCCAAAGCGGGATGTCCCTCCCCTTAATACTCAATCAACCTTGTTGTAGTATTCAATTCAA
Organism: Semotilus atromaculatus; assembly: GCA_031834385.1. Classification (NCBI taxonomy): domain Eukaryota; kingdom Metazoa; phylum Chordata; class Actinopteri; order Cypriniformes; family Leuciscidae; genus Semotilus; species Semotilus atromaculatus. The sequence continues at coordinate 7,645,991 of JAULUF010000025.1, forward strand.
TTCAGTTCAGTTTATTTATAAAGCAACTTTAAAACAACCTTGGTTGACCAAAATGCTGTACATAAAAAGCAAGAAAAAAAGCAAAAATCCCTCACTGTACAAAACTGTAGTAGTACATTTCATATTAAATCTATTTTTTAACCAACATTATAGTCTGGCTTTTATTCCATGTCTGTTAGCAGTAAGATAATATAGTGTACTTAACTTAATTTAGCAAAACGACATAATTAATATAAATAAAAACATACCAAAAATATTGATGACTCATCTTGCACTAATGAGCGTGTCCAAATTTTGATAAAATAAAATGCTCTCCACATGAGGAATGTCCCTCCAATTAATACTCAATCAACCTTGTTGTAATACTGTATATGGAATTGGAAGACATTGTAGTAGTGCATTTTATTTTATTTTATTACCAAAATTCCAGTTGTCTGGCTTTTATTCTACATATGTTAGCAATGAGATCATCAATATGCCAGTGTACTTAACTTAATTTAGCAGATAGACATGCTAGAAACAGACCAAAAATATTGATGACTCTTGCACCTATGGGCGTGTCCAAATTTTGGTCCAATAAAATGCTGTCTATATGAGGATGAGGACCTCTTAACACTACCTGCTTTGCAATATCAAGAAGCATATTATGATGCAAAAGAAAGGCTATACTGGCTATAAAGTGAAGGACGCATTCGACATTGTTTCAATATGTATATAATATACATCAATATGCTCAGCAAACAAGGTTTTGAAGAGCTATTTCAATCTCAGACCAGCCCAAGTCAAGCTGATAATATTTTTGACCAATATGACTTATTTTTAGGTTGCCGGATCCACCTTGGTTGGCATGAGTGGGATTGTACAGTACATGCAAAGAAGTATCCTCTAACTTCTGAATGTGAGGATGCAGATGTGACGATCCCGGTCCTCGAGGATGGACTTCGGCGTGTAGAGACTCATTAGTGTGTGCTGGTACTCTGAGCCCAGGCCTGGCTCTCTCCCTGTGTCCTTGCACGAATATACGGGTCTTCACACGTCCTCCGCAAAAGCACTCTTTTGCCACCACCCCTCCTTTTTTTCCCCTCTTCTCTCTTTCTCTCAAAGGTGCTGATCAATTCACAGCCTCCTCCGGAGGTGTGAGACTCATCCCTGCACTTTGTGATTGGCTTAGGCGTCACAGACCCTCTGTCGTTCTCTTTCTCCCCTTCTCGCTATCTCTCATTGAGGGCAGCGGCCTACTCTTTTCACCTCTGGGCTCTGCCAGCCTGTGGCTATAGGCTCCGGTCAAATGAAATCACACTAATCAAACCCCCTCTCCTTCTGCCTCTCTCTCTCTCTCTCTCTCTCTCTCCCACCTTCTCCTCCTCCTCTCTGGTGGCTCTGAGCCCATTAGCACACCTGAAATAATAACTCAAGTGACAAATGTTTTGGCACTTATAGCTGATAGACCAAGAGAAAGGGGATTGAGCACACCACACTCTCAGAGACTCAGACACGGTATTTTCCGATCCCAACTGTGTCAACAGGCAAAGCTGACAAATTTAGAAATCATGTGAAAACTTGACGTTCACAATAAAAACACAAATTCAAGTGCAGTATTTGTGTGTGCTTTTTAATAGAAGTCTCATTTTCAGACATTTACAGTGTTAGTTTCATTGATAACATGAGTTAGTTTAAGCATTCTCAACAAAACAATTCAATTCAACGACACAACCTTCATAAATGTCACAACATACTGATATCTCACAAGTGCTTTTCTTTATGCTTCTTCACAGTAATCTATTAATGTTATTTTTTGTAGAATCCAATAATAAGACATATTAAACCTGATTATAATATTCCTTAGATTATAATGTTTTTCCTTTTTCATGATGACACGAGCGCGCGTAGATGAAAGGAATTATAAATACCTGCATATTCATTTTTATTTTTATTTATTTAAGCTTGGACATTTTAATATTACTGTTTTTGTTTTACTTATTCCTAATTGATGTTCGTCAGTTACGGGACAACAGAAAAATAATTTACAGCCGAAAACCTCAAGAAGTCAACGCGCAATTTATTTGAATTATTATTATTTATTTATTTTTCGCTAATAAATAGGTGAACACAGGCGAAGTGGGACATTTTCTGATGATTTGTTTTTAACACAAATATCCAAATGTTACATCAGTATCCCACCATGCGATAAACAATGCAGATTTTAGTAGCCTAGCCTAATGGAAGATTAATTCAAAATAATAAAGATTAAGCTGAATAAAGAGTTGGATAAATTGCCAGATTTTTAAACTTTGAGGGATCTGTCACAAACTTTGTCAAGTAGGCTACTTTTAAATATTCATGTAGTCTCCTAAATTGTCATAAATGATTATCATAATTAATAAACTAAGAATTAGTATTTTAACTATTATTTAAGATTAGAGCGATATTATTGACGGCAAATCTCCTGTTTTTGTGCATGTCAGAAAAGTCATTGCGTCTCTCATTAAGAAACAAAGAAAGAAAATTCAGTATGTTTCCAGTAGAAGGCGCACATGATCAAGCATACAGGTCACTGCGAGCGTTTGCTTATGAAAAATATGTTTTTCTTTTGGATCTTCTGTAGTAGTTTTCATTATTGCAAATCCAATTGGCCTGCAGTAGCCTACGTTTCTCAATTAAGAAGGTTTTGAAAATAAAATAATATCAAGCAAAATAAAAGAACAAAGTAGGCTCAAATAAAATCACAAAGCGAAATTAAAATAAAAACACACTGATTTCTAATTTTTAATTAGGCCTATAAATAAACATGAAATAAACAAATGCTTAGCGCTTCTTTTTTTAACGTTTCCAACTAATAAAACGTAAGTAAATCGCCTTAATCTAGTTTTTTTTTTCACTACACCTGTAGTATAAAAATGATTTTAGCCATTGTTTCCCCCCTCCGACTAATTGTTCCTACAATTCCTGGACGTGTTTGATTCATTCAGGTAGCTTGGAAAACATATGAACCATAAAAAGTGCACAAAGTTTTTTAGTTTCACAGTTTCGTCGTCATAATCTAGCCACGCAGGACAGTGGATTTCACCCCCCCACGATTAGTAAATAAAGATGCACTTATTTTATTTGCTAGTAATTGTCTAAAACGTCTCCGTTGTGCGCTCGGACATGGAAACGCACAGAGTAGCTAAATGATTATTTGAATATTCAAACATTTCACATTTGACAGGCACTTGAAACACGATGTAAGAGCATTATAACCAAGCAGTGGAAAGATAGAAAAAAGAAAGTTAGTTGCCTGCTGTTTTCTCCCATGCGTCTTACCATTCCCGCTAGTCTTGTAAGTTTCATGCAGTTGTCAGTGGTGGAGAAGGCAGGGTTCACTGCTGACTGGCCCCTGGTCGCTGATCGCTGCGGGGGGAAATAAAGGATGACCTCCGCTTGACTTCTGAACCACAGCGGCATGTTGCTTTCAATAGCGACTTAGGGAGAGAAAGATTCAAATGAATAACAAATATTGAGGCAGAATGGGAACATTTTTGTAATAAACATCCACATATCTTCATGCGTTCCAACACGTTCTTGTTTTCACGAGTGACTCAAATCTGCTAAAAGGAACAGCCGAATTGTTCAAAACCCCCTTGTTCTAAAATTGGATATATTTATTGTATAGCTGTACTTAATGCTTTACCTTATATGTGTACTAAATACTTGTTGGTGCACGTGTTCCTAATTATAGCCTATAAATAATTTTAGTTGCTTTATATGGTTACACTTTATTTTAAGGTGCCGTGTTACATTGTAAATATGTACTGTGTAATAGTAATTAACTAACTTACTATAAGGTTAAGGTTTGGGGTTAGTTGCATGTAGTTATGCATAATTTATAGTTATTACTACAGTAACTGCATGTAACGTGTAACAAGGACATTGTAAAATAAAGTGTAACTCTTTATTTGAAAGTGTCCTTGTTAAACTGTATTTATACATGTAAGTTCTGAGTGATATAAATTAACTACATGTAGCTACTTAATATATAAGGTTAGGATTAGTTTGGGGTGAGTTGCATGTAATTGTGTATAATTTATAGTTATTACTAACTACTTACATGTAACATGATGTAACAAAGACACTGTAAACTAAAGTGTTACCATAAATTTAATAATTAAATTAAGCCTAAATGGATACTTTGAAACACACTCAACCATATTGCGTAGTTGTACAAATGTCGCCAGTGTTTTCCATGTGATATAATGCCCGTTTAGTTTTCTCGGTAAACAGTCGGACTTATTTTGCAACATTTTACGTCGAACGACTCACATCTCTTTCTAAGCCCAAACTATCCGAAATGATGGCATTAACGCAGTGATGCGTGCTGCAATCTGCTGACCCTCACTAAAAGGCAACCTAAACAGTGAAAGTCCATGCCCTCATTGTGCTCTATAGCGTCCTTTTATAGATGCTAATTGAAGGAACTTAATTACTTTATAATGCTATTCTGGTACTGTGACAGCAGTTAAGCGTTTGGGTAAGTACAGCTTTCAAGTCATGCCGTTTGGTTCTCACATAATTGAGACAGACACAAAACTAATGTTAAGATTACAAACATCAATAAAACAAACGAGTTGACTCCATTCATATTGTATACATCACAATATGCATTACAATATAGTACATACTTTTCTTACTTTTTTACAATTTTTTGAACTAACAATATTTTAGATCAACTAAAACTGTGTTGTAGACTTGGAAAAGATAGTAGCCACTTACCAAAAAAGGCGTGCGTGATTGTCTGTTGCACGGCGTCGGGGATATCTGTTACATTTGCTTCACGAATCCTCCTTTCATTTGTGTTTAAGTCCACATCAGATCCCGCACCGCGCGGCGCGCACCCTTCGTTTGCCGAGCGCTTTGGGGATTTGATGTAATTTCATGCCTGTAAATGCGCGCGGCTCTTCCGCGGGAAGCGAGGATTGTGTGATGCTCGAGGCAGCTGATAAGACACTGTTCCTTGCATTAATCGCTTCTGATCGATGACAGATCCTCCTCAGACAAACTTCATACACCTTGTCACCGGGTCAGTTGTATTGCCCACAATGGTGCACTTCAGCCTACATCAGTCAGTGTGTGTTTAAAGCCGCTTATTCAGCCTTCATTTGAGCATTTTATGGAAGATGTATTATTTATAATAACAAAGAGATTCCTTTATTTGGGGAGGTGCATTTTAAATTTACCAGAACACAAACCACCTCTCCAAACTGTTTAAGCAAAGGGGAAGATGTTGCACATCACTGTAGACTGACGAAAAGTTCCACAACTTTGAATGAGGAATAGAAATATGATGGTAAGAAAGGGTGAATGAGCAAATGACAAAAAAATAAATAAATATTTAGATATTAAAAATAATGAATATCTTGTCTCCGTGAGTATTATGTGTGTTTGAGTGGGAGAGAGGAGACTATGTGTGTGTGTGTGTGTGTGTGTGTGTGTGTGTGTGTGTGAGAGAGAGAGAGAGAGAGAGAGAGAGAGAGCATAGAACAAAACAGAATACGAAGAGTGCATTTTCCCTCCAGATTACAGTATTTTCATTCCACCCTTTCTTCATTTATGGAAGCATATCGAGCGATAAATTAATGATTGATCATTCTTTGAACCAATAGACGGCTTGATTCACTGTAGCACGCTTTCATTGGACACTGCACCAAAACTCCTAAGATCCTACAGTAAGTGGATGAGCCCATTCACAAATGGCGGGGGTGTTTTGGCTCAGAGCGCGCGCAGCACTGCTGAAGTGCAGCATATGCTGTTTCTGAATAATGATGTTTGTGTGAAATGTAAAGTAAATAGGCTTATGGCATAAGAACCCCTAATATTTCGTATAATTCACACAGTACATTTCTATAGGCTCCCGCGTAATAGCACACGACGCGTGGGTAAAACAGGGTGTCCAAGTTTCTCGACTGTTGTAAATAGATTCTAAAATCATAACTGATAATAAACATAAGCAGTGTTGAGGGTGACTTAATGTGAAAGAGTCCACGCTCCCCTAACAGTCACTGCTTTCATGTAAACACGTACATGACTTTATATATTGTACGTTTTGGCATGGATTATGAACGCAGTGCCGTCGACCAAAAAGCACAACGCGGTCTGTACATGTTTATATATCTCGGCTCATGTTGAATCGTGGTAGTGGTCTGCGCTTTTCTGCGTCCCACACATTTCACCCCCCTGCTTTGACTGGAACTTGATGTGGCCCATCGCATTGTGCAAGACGCGACCTGTTATGGCCACCACTACTTCCGGGTTTCTGCAGTCTGGTCCAGATTCAGCTGCTGAGCCGCGTTCAACACACACTCATTGTACACAAACGGGGAAAGGCAGCTTGCAGCATCGATCGTGGCTCCTTTAAGAAAAACTAAGCCAGAATTATCAGCCAACCTCCTCTTGATCTCATTTAGAAGCTATTGCATAAAAAATCAACTCAGGAGCCGAGAGTGATCAAAGAAACGAGAGAGAGCTTCATTTTTGTGCATTTGAGTAGTATTCTCGTTAGGGGTGCTAACCAGTGGAAGCGCGCAGAGGATCATCATTCATTCAGCACTTTGACAAGCTCGCGTTTGATTGATTGACAGCCGGAGTGGCAAAAAGCCATGAGATGCGCTAGTTTTGTTTGAGGGGCTGTTTTCATACTGCTTTGGAAAAGAAAATTTCGCTCGATCCTTGTCGCTGTCCAGGGGAAAGAAAGCGAAGGGGACTTATCGCCGAACGCGCCTGGCTGAACTTGTGGTGAAGGACTGGCTTCATCGCTCGCTTGAAAGAGGCGTTTGGATTTTTTAGGGGGAAACATATCCCGCATTTGGAATTTGCGTGTTTATTTCCCATTCACCCTGGCCTGATAGGGGATATATTTTTGATTAAAGGAAGACGAGGGAGTGTGGAGGGCGATGGCGCAGAGGGTACGTATCCCGAAAAGTTTCTTCGACTCCGTATTGCTGAAAGCAGTTGGAAATACTGAAACGTGGCCGATGACAGTCTCGCAGTCAAACTTTCTCTTCTTTTGCCTGGCAGCTTTTCTTTTTTTTTCTTTTTTTTTTCTTTTTTTTTTTACATCGCTCACTTGCGTGTATGTCTCTTTTGGGACACTGAAACAATTTAGGAAAAAAATAGATACTCTCTAATTACGTTTGACAGGGAGCAACTCCTAATTTTTTAACTATACTTTTACTAAACGCACTGCGAGGATCTCTTCAAATGGCCAAATTATTTAAAGCTTTTAAACTATTGGAATAGTTCAACTTTCATAACTAAAACTTATCATAATTCATGCTATGGTAACACACTGGATGGTAGCCTAACACACGCAGGAATATTAATAGGGAGCAAATTCAACCGAGCTGTATTTTTTTTTATACTAATAACATTCACTTTCAAATAGCAGTACAATGAAACAGTTGTGCGCTTGAACTTGTAAAGTTGACATTTACTGGTTGGCCACTTTTTTCTTTGCATTTGTAATCAAATGTAAACAATCACAAAGTAGATTTCATCGCAACCCTCAGACCTTTTGCTTTTGATGGTGGAACTACAACAGCACCCTGCTGTCCTGCTTACACCTCTGTAGATTTAGAATTCAAAAGTGTCATGTTCTCATCATCACACTTTCCTATATTACAATATCATGACTCTTATAATAATTACGATCAATTATCAATGTCACTAATCAAATATTCCATTTAACTGGAAGGTTCGAATGACCAACGTAAATTTGTGTTTAATCAGACTAATCTTAATAGTGCTGCATATGTTAATATTTGAAGAAGCATATAATGCATTTAGTTTGACAACAATATAATACACAGTTATTACATGCAAATGACATTACCTGTTACTCGAGCTGCACTTGTGAAAATATAAAATGCACATAAAAAGTGATATTTTTGTGATGAGCTCAGTACTTCATGATAATGTGTCCGACGCTACATTCTAAGTCTGTCTGTTTATTAAAAATCACATGATAGCTTTTGCAATCAATAAATGGCGTTTTTTGCGCATAGTGTAAGAAACACGAGATAGTCTGCATGTACAGTTGATATATTTAACTACCTTGTAATACCCGAACAAAATGTTTTCATTTCGCAAAAGCCCTTTTTTTTTTTTTTTTTGTCCGAGAACTACCGATGTAGCTGCCATTTATATTTCCTTTTAGTGTAGTTTTTTTTTTTTCTTCTATTTATGCATTCTGTAAGAGATAAAAGTGACAACATGGTAATGTGTGTGTGTGCAGTACGAAGATATACCCCACTATGGGATGGACGGAGTAGGAATCCCGAGCACGATGTACGGGGACCCGCACGCTGCCAGATCCATGCAGGCTGTCCACCTGAACCACGGGCCCCAGCTCCACTCCCACCAGTACCCGCACACAGCCCACACCAACGCCATGCCGCCCAGCATGGGCTCGTCCGTCAATGACGCTCTAAAAAGAGATAAAGACTCCATTTACGGGTACGTGGAGATAGCCAATACATATATTTTATGATGAAGTTTGCCCATAATACATTATTTCATCCGTAATAGTTTCTGTAAAACATATTGAGAACTTGAGGCGCCATGAATGTTTAGTTTTTGTTTTTCTAAAAGTTTTCCCCCTTACTTTTGAGTTAGTTCATCCTTTTAAAAACATGTTTTACTGTTTATTTTGCATTTATTTTTGTGACATGTTTTTGTTGTTGTTGTAAATTGCTTACTAATATTTATTTTTAAACTTCAATATTTATGTAGATAAATATTGTATTTAAAAAATCGGGTAGCACTTTATTATTCAGTCCTGTTCCCCATATACATACTATGTACTTATTATAGTATTTACAATAAATTATTAATAACTCAGTACTAACCCTTAACCTACCCCCAAACCTAACCTTAACCCAGGTAATTAATTTATATTACCCAGAACTTTTATTTTATTTTATTTTTTAGCTAAGGACCCAGTAAGTAGCTAATGTAAAATAAAGTGCAACCAAAAATTGTTGTATAGATAAAACATCGATGTGTATAGGCTATTTCAGCTAGAACTCTTTAATTGTTAACATCAGGCCTGCTTTTTTGTTACATACATATTTTGGACAGATGCGCAACAGAAGTGATTCCCATAATATAAACACTCCTAAAAAACAATAAAGGATTTTTTTTTCTCATGAACATATTCTGGTAATAAAATGTGCAAATATGTGCGGAGTGACTCCAAAAGCGCCTTGCATACAAAAGCTGCTCGAGCATAATAGTTTTCGTCATAGTGCTGTATATAAATATGGTTGCCGTACGAAACAGTAATTTATACGCATTCAGTAACAAGCTATATAACGTCCTCTCATTCATTATGGATTAGATACGTCCCTAAACATTTACTCAAGATATAGGCCCACTATTTGAACCACGTTAAACTGCATGCTTGGCCTAGACTCAACGCGAGCATTTGAGGTGCTCTAACCTTCTAGTCCACTGTTTATATTGATAATACGTTCAGCAATCCAGTTTACATTTGACACAGTTTTATGCACAACTAACAAGCTCGTTATAACGCAAGTCACAAGAAAATGAATCGACATAAACACTTTCACCATATTATCGTGGCGCAGTGGTACTCAAACAGTTTTGTTTGCTGACATAAATTAAATTAGTTAATTACATATTATGAACTTCTCAAACACAAATGAGATTGTTATAATGCGTTCTTATACAATGAGAAGGAGTTGTGAAGTGTTATAAAGTGTCGTGTGCTAATCCAGAGCTTCCCCCGCAGTGACCTCTGTGTTTTTATTCCAGGCACCCTCTGTTCCCACTTCTAGCACTGATTTTTGAGAAATGTGAATTAGCCACTTGCACACCTAGAGAGCCCGGTGTGGCTGGAGGCGATGTGTGTTCATCAGAGTCTTTCAATGAAGATATAGCAGTGTTCGCAAAACAGGTCAGAAACTGTTTTATTGCGCAAAAAAAAAAAAAAAGAAAGAAGTTTTTGCATGTTTTAATGTGTAGATGATGTACTGTCTGTAACTTTATACCATACTATCCTAATACTTTATATGAATTGTACAATAATAAACACATGAGCTAATCAATGCATTTCATTGATTTAATTTAATTTGCGTTTTTTTAAATGAACGTAATTTTTTCCTCACAATTGTAAATTATTTACATGCATATCGTCTCAGATTCGAGCAGAAAAGCCGCTATTTTCATCAAACCCTGAGCTGGATAATTTGGTGAGTAAACTATTATTATTATTTTGTATTTGCTTGCAATAGTTTTAATTTATTTAAAACTTTTATTAACTATTCAGAAAGTTTTGTTGATTTCTTCATAGCATTGCTAATTGTTATGGATAACTACCGTTTTGGTTTCATTTTTTTTCTCCCTTTTTTGGTAAGGGTTGAATTTAAATACAATTTATGTCTTAGCATTGAAGCTTATGTTGATGGAGGACACACATCCCCCTTGTTGCAGCATGGATTAAAGTGATAATGTATTCATAAATGACGTATAATCTGACTTAATTGGCATGCATTGCCTAGATAGTAATCTCATGTCGTAAATGATCCTAAATGTCATAAATCACTTAATTGTGTGACTATCGTTTGTAATTGTCCTGGGCCTATTGATTCCTTCACCTTTAAAGTGAACCCCCTTTTTTTCTTAATTTGTTCATTTCCCCCAGATGATACAAGCCATTCAAGTTTTACGGTTTCATCTTTTGGAGCTCGAAAAGGTAATCAAAGTTTCCCCCAACTGGCCAGTCCTCTCTTCAAACCTATGGGCCTCATCTGCATAAATGTATTTTTTCTGGTCTGTTGTAATTAGTGTCAAAATCAATCACGCTGCCTATTTCTCCTCCGAGTTTAATTACAACGCAACCTGCTTCCACGGCCACAGATATTCCAGAGCAGTAATTTCAGTGTTTCTCTGCTTGTTGTGCCACCTAACGGTGTTTTGTTAATTTATTAGGCCTATATGATTATATGATATGATAAAGTCGACCATGTTGATTATCAGCGGTTGTTATCAGCAGCGATACTATTTGGAGGAATTTTATCAACACCTGTTTCCACGATGAGAGTGAGCGTATCAAGTGATTTATCACCAAACCATATAGTTTTACAGTATTGAATACACACAATAACTATTGGCTCCAAGTCTCCAGATATTTGCATGAGCCTCTGGGGTTATGTGTGCTGAGATAACGCGGCAAAGCGATATTTGGAGCATTCAGCCATAAATGAAGAATTCTCCTCTCGCCACTGAATGTCATCCACCATATTATTCCCTTGTAAAGAGGTGGTAATGAAATAACTGGACGAAATTAAACAGTTTACCTTAAATGTCAGTCAAGCAGGCCATCTCTCTAATGGCCACAACCCCGGGAGCAGATGAATTTAACACGGGTGTTGAATACGGTGTTGCCCGTGAGTCGTCTTGTCAGTGTCAATTTTCTGCGATATCTCTATTTTGAGAGGGAGTAAAGTTATTTCCCATTCTGCATGCGTCTGATAGCTATCAGAGAAGGCCATTGGGAGAGGTTTTCCATGTCAATAGGAGTTCTGGATGCACTTGTCAACTCGCTGTGATGACCCTTTGTGATCCCCCCCCCCCCCCCCCCACCCCCTTCCTTTTGTATCTATAGGTACACGAACTTTGTGACAATTTCTGTCATCGGTACATCAGCTGTTTGAAGGGAAAGATGCCCATCGACTTGGTTATAGACGACAGAGAAGGAGGATCAAAATCAGACAGTGAAGAAATTACAAGATCATCGGGGCCCCTTGATCAGGTACGTGAAGGAGTCCATTTCTTTCCCGGCCATTCAGATCGTCTTTTGGGTCACTTTCTCTGCTCGGCGTTATTTGCATACGATTAAGGCTTTTAAATTCCATCGGATTGAAAAATTTGGAATAATGTGGCCCATTATTGCTTCATTACGGTTTGATCCCGGAACTGACCCGAGGAGATTAGCTCGTGAAAGCATTGCCATAAACTTGACCTGTTTCTTGTCGATTTTAATTTAGTCCTTTCCCTCTTCTTTTCTCTCGTCTGCCTTTTTTTAATCAAACCAAATGGTTAGGCTATCTATGGTAGGCCTATATTACGGAAATATTACGAAGCTAATGGAGACATAGCTATTGTAGACATTTCGAGATTTGGTAGTTTTCTGCTGTTGTTCACGCTTCATTAGTTGCCTTGTCAGTGTTTTTCCTCAGACAAGAGCGCGCATTTGCTCAGAGTTCTACTCTCAGCGCTTTGAATGGCATCAGCAGCGCGCGTTCATGTTTGAGCAGTAGCTACTGTGCCATACAGTATTCTGTGTATTGGAAAATCTGTCTATATGGAATTCTGTGTCTCTGTGCTTTTTTAATATGCGCCAGCTTGTGCTGGTGGATTCTTTGATGTTTCTTGAACTTTACCCACTTTTAATTAAACTTTTACGTGTCCGTTGCTTTTAGCGCAACACGTCGATAATATTTATCTAAAATATAGGCTACCTATTTTTTTATTAATAAGATGAGTCCTGGGAGGGGCAATTGTTTAAAAAAGTGGCTATATTAAGGGGATTAGTGGATTCACCAGCATAAAAAGTAATGAAGCGATTAGGCTAAATAATTTAAATCCGTCATCTTCCATATGGCTGAGTGGTCGAATAAAGCATTGAGCAGTTTTATCTTTCCAATGAGTGCCACCAGCTTTTATATGAGGAAGGGAAAACCCTGTTCCATTCATTAGCCTACTAAACAAGGCTTTAATAAAACGACCTCTGGTTGCTTGTCTTCTATCTCGGCTGTATTAATGATCATGTTAATGAGCAGATCTGTGCAGATAATGCATCTAATTCAACGGCAGCATTAAATAGCATGATGTCAATTGTGTTTATAACTCTTTTAACAAAACTCTATGGGAGGGCGTGTGTCAATTTTTTTGACTTTTGAGCAGAGATGAATCTAAGCGATAGAAATAAATTAGGCTGAAGACCCCTGGGTATGCAGGTATATAACTTGATAAGAGCAATTTATGCTTTGCTCGAGGGCACGAATTCAGATCTTTAATTGACTTTAAGATGAAGACGTGTCCTATATACATTTTTTTCTCGATGACGTTTAAATATTAGGGCTTGTATTAGGTGTTTACATCTTTCCTGAAAGTCTGATTCCCCAATTTAAACTGACCAACTTTTCAAAAGTTTGCTAATGCGTGGTTGAATCTTTTTTTGTTTTGTTTTTAATCGGCTACAGAAAGCCGCTAGTTAACCATGAGCAATAGGTACACTTGTTAGGCTATTTGTTAATATTTGTTACGTTAGCTAATAAAAATACAGCTGTTCATTGTTTGTTCATGTTAGTTTACAGTGCATTAACTAATGTTAACAAGATTTTAATAAAAGTATTAGGAAATTAATAAAGTATTAGTAAATGTCGAAATTAACATTAACAAAGATTAATACATTTATTATAAGTGCAGCTCATTAGCTCATGCTGACTGATGTAGTTAAGTAATGTTAACTAATGATCCGTAACGCTACTGTAAAGTGTTACCAATAAGTTTAAGAAATTTAACTATGCGTAGTGGGCGATCTCGGTGCAGTTTTTGGTTAACAGTGTTAAAGTTAACTTCATCGAGTATTTGACTCTAGGTCCTATATGTATTTAATATATATATATATATATATATTTTTTTTTTTGGGTACAGTTCTGAGCTTGCTAGGCGGTGACATCCCTAACGAATTTGCGTCGCTCATGCATTATCTCGTTCCATATGTATTTTTAATATATGCCCTCGGGCATAAAGTTGAATTGGACTGGAAAAAAAATCTCCTTTGTGCAAATTCTCAACAATGTTAACAAGAGGGAGAGAGGCGGTTCATTTATTCAAAGGCCAATTTATTCCAGCAGGAATACTGCAGCATAAGAAAATCTGAAATATACATAGAATTTATTAAACTCTGTGGTCCAGCGCTGTTCTGTGTTTTCGTCCTCCGTGCACTGAAGCATCGAATCAATAATGTCTCAACTCCAGCTTAGCATTGTTTTGCAAGTATCGTGTGAAGAGAAGGAGGGCAGAGCTCAGGGGTGAAAAAGTCAGAGTCTCTCTCTCTCTCTCTCTCTCTCTCTCTCTCTCTCTCTCTCTCTCTCTCTCTCTCTCTCTCTCTCTCTCCCTCTCCCCCTCTCTCTCTCGAACTGGTGAATGCGGCTCAGCCAGTTTGGATCACGTTGTTTTCCTCGTAGGCTATATTGCGCTGATAAACGCGCGGCCATATGAGCCTCGGGTGCCGTATGAGCGGAGCCGGGACTAGTTAACTACTAGTTGACCTCTTCACTGCGATCTTCAATCTGGAGGATCCTGTTCAGTAGATCCTGCAACCACTTTATATATGTGTATAATTACCACATTAATGGAAAAACATATTTGACATAGGCCTAGAGAAAATAAATGTAGTATTATTAAGTCGTATATTATTTAAACAATTTGAACGGTAATGTAATGTGTGACACACACACACACACACACACACACACACACACACGCACGCGCACGCACGCACGCACACACACAAATATGCATCTTCAATGAAGGGCACATTTTTTTACTTGGTAATTTTTTAAAACTATGTTTCAAACTATGTTTCTCTAATACTGATCTGATCGCTTGATCAACCTTCAAGTGTATTTTTGTATAATGAGTCCTAGAAAAAAAATATATGATCAATAAGTTATGACAACATATGTTTTTAAATTGCTTGAACTCAAGTTATACAAGATAAGTCAGTTTAATATAATTTAAGTTGAAATGTCTTAAACATCCAAGTTGATTGTATACGTAAAAAAATGTAGCAACTTTTTTATATATATATAGTGTGGAGAAAGTTTAGTTTTTTTCTTCAACAGGTTCAACAATTAACTTGAAACTCATAAAATGATATAGTTTTGGTTCTGAATTGAAATGATGAAATACTGATTTGATTGGTAAAAAATGGCCACTCTCTACATATTTTCATTTAACTTTAATGGAAAAATTCTTAATTCTCTAAAATGCTTTGTGTGATGGCAATCACAACAGTATAGACATGCAGTGACTTTTTGTTATAAAATACTAAATTGACTGAGATTATAAATTAACTGAAATTATTAGATTAATTTAGGAAATAGTGCAAAGTTGAATTTTTTTGACTACTTTTTATGCATTAATTATCAAGTAAAAAAGTCTGGGTAGACATTTTTTTCAACATTTAAACCTTTAAAAAAGAACTTACAAAAGCAACAATAAAAGTATAAACCTATAATGTAAGCCTTAAAAGTGACTTGGGTAAAACTGTGATAGACTTGTTGCAAAACAAGAATGATTTTGGTTTCTTTTTCTTTTCTTTTTTCTTTTCTTTTCTACCTAGGGGACAGAAAAGTTGTTCCAGTTGAAGAATCACCCATTCATTACTTTTTTCTCTCTCGTTTGTTACAATTATTATTTAAGTGTGCTATGTTATAGAAATAGTTGAGTGAAATTAGTCATGACTGATTGATTTTGATACAACCATTTATCAACTAATAGATTTAGTGGCGTCAGAGTACTGACTTTATCTTTAGTTTCGGCATGTTTATTGCCTTCTTGTGCCTCAGCTGAAAGCAGGATCATTTGTTTTGCGATTGGCTCATGGTAACCTGTGTGTGACGTATTTGCTCCGTGCTGACGCTCTTTTCCACCGGCTGCAGCGTTTGCACAGTTGTCTTTAATTGCAGAGAGGCACTGCCATTTGCTAATGAACTCAATGCCATGAAAACCTCCGCAGAGTGCTTAGACTTCAGTACTCGAGGGCTCTTTAGATTATTCCATGCGGCCTGAAGAGGGGTTGAAATAATTGAAATGCTGAATAGTTTCTCTGTTTGCAGTTTTCTTGCTGTTTTGTTCAGGGCCAATTTAAAAACCAGGGGTGTTATTACAGAGTATATGCTATGTTATTGATGAATTGCATAGAAGCCACCCAGAAGTTGTGCTATTTTAGTGCTTAATAATTTCTGCTCAATTTCATATAAACTCGGCTTTTAGTGAATGAGAACATAGAGGACTGTTTTAAAGGGTTGTTTAAATAATGTTTCCCTGTCATGAGAGATTCCTTTGCTTGATGTTTTATCCTCACTGTCGAATGTATCACTTGTGCTCAAGCAAACATCTTTTCACACTTTTGGATAAGAGCTGAGTGCACAAAATCTGTTTTTATTCACTCTTTTTAAAGAAGTGCAGATTATTTGCGTCTTTTGAAGTACACTAGTTGGGCAATGTTAAAATTATTATGTGATCTAATAATGAGAAGGTGATATCCCTCGTTCTTTATCTGGACAAATGTTGGCTGCTTTCACCGATTCAACAAGTGATATAAAGAGCAAACTTGACTATTTTACCCTTTGAAAAAGTGGTTCAATCCCCCAGTGATGGGAAAATGATATAAATGTGTTTGATTAGTTTAATCGAGTTAACTGCTCTTTTTAAAGATGTGCAGATGAAATACATAAATTAGCCCTATTCATATTTATATATACTATTCATTAACATATAATGTTGCTTCATGCTAAGTGTAACTTTCTGTCTAAATTATAATCTGTAGAGTTAAAACTTTTTTGCAGTTATTCCATTGGTTTTTTTGTCTAAGACAATGATCAACTTTTGAGAAATGAATCTTGAGGATTCCACTCCAAAGTCTATTAGCCAGTTTTGTAATTAAAGGAGATGTGTGATTATCCAGTAGTGCCATTAAGGGCGACTTTACTGGTTTTGAAGCGAGATCTCACCCACAGGCCATTTTAAGAGATTCCGCTTTCTCTGTAGACCAAAATCCCTCCTCCCCGATTTTGCTCCATTTTGCTTTGTAAGATTTGTTAAAGGCGGTGTTTGGGGTATTGGACTGTTCTAGCATTCACCCTCCCTTTTTTTGTTTCTGTGCATGTCATTACCACATCCATTCATTTAAGAAGCCCTAACGCTTTTCTGCCGAGTTGAACCGACAGCCACGTGGTCTGTTATCAACACTGAGGATCTCAGCCTTATCAACAAGCCAGGGTAAACAAATAAACAAGTGTCCTGAACAGATTTAGTTTCTGGTTGCAATCCACTGGGTAAGGTTGTAAACCTTGTGCTTCCCAAGTATTTCCCAGCAGAGCTTGAGTATTTTAGTGAGCTTGTTCAAGTGTCTTTGCTAATCTGGTTTGATGAGGCATATAAAACTCTCTCTCTCTCTCTCTCTCTCTCTCTCTCTCTCTTAGTCCGTTTTGTTGTGCTATCTAGATAAAGCCATGAACCAAAAATAGCCTAGTACAATATGACACTGGTGAGTCTGTGTTAAAAAAAAATAGAGAGAGTGAGAGAGCAGTCACTGTGGCATGAAATTGTAAACATATACTGTTTATGAGTTTTCTTTCCCCTGTGAAGTCTACAGTAACCTGAAACATTTTTCTTTATTATTATAAATGAATTGGAAGACCAATATTCTTTGCATGAGTGCGTGTATAATGTGCAGAGAAAGAGAGCTTCCATCTAAGACCCAACACAATGAAAATGCAATGAATTGGAATGCCTCACCGATCATAGCAGAATCAGAATTTCCAGCAAGGAAAATCTTTTCATGGCGAATTAAGTGGTGGAGGAAGAAAATGGTAATGAAAAAAAAGAAAAAAGGAAAGGCACAGATGACAAACGCTTCTCCCTGGGCTACGCACTGCAGCTTTAAGAACTTTAGCTAAAGCTATGCAGAATAGAACGTGGAAAATTGAATTTACTAAACAATTAAGCATTGAATTAATCTACATCCTGCACCGGAGAGAGAGAATGACACGAGGAGGGAGAGAGAAAAGGAGCAAGGGAAGAGAAAACGTGGAGGGGGAAGGGATGAAGCCCCCCCCCCACCAAAAAAAAAAAAAAAACAGAAAAGAAAAAAGCACTGAATAAATTGTAGCTAGCTCATTAGAGGGACAGTGAATATATCAAGTGTGTTGTTGTGTGCAGCAGGACAGGCACTCATCTCTCCTGTAACCATCTGCATCCACACCGCCTCCACCCGCTGTTCTTTTTGGCCCACATATTTACTCCTTCTCTCGTGCGCCTGTGCGGTTTCCTCCGGGTGTCTGCTCGACGGTGGACTGCTCTGCGTTCTGGCTGGGGTTTTTTAATATTATTAATTAGCTGTTAGATCTGCGGTGGACGAGATTGTCGGGGCAGTTATAAATAGACTGGAGTGCACCCTGGAGATGTCACTCACCCTCGGCCGAGACCCTCCCCCATTCCCATGGGGCCGAGCGACAGCCTCCCACAAGCCCCGCTGCTCTTTTGTTCAATTACAGTTAATGCAATAGTTTGCTATTTTCTCCGTTCTAATTATATTTTCAAGTGGGATTTGTTGTGCGTAAAAAACATCCTTTTACGTGTGGGGACTCTGGGGTTCTCGGTCTCCAGGGTGCTGTACCATTCTTTTCCACAAAGCTCTGAATAAACAAGTTCCCTCCATTTTCTCTCTCTCTCTCTCTCTCTCTCGCTCTTTCTTTTACAAAGAGTTGTAGAAACTGGCAATTTCAGTTTTAACTGTTTGCTCCCTGGGCATGTGTTCTAGATTACCTCTTACGGCATACTTTTGGTATGCTGCAGAATACACCATTTTTTTTGTGTGTGTGACTGTTTCTGGACATTTTTAAAAAAATATATCTGGAGCGGCTGGCACTATTTTGCCTCACAAGTTTTTAGGAGACTTGTGGCAAATATATCAAATGCAGTTTGGTTTGTTCCATTTTTTTTAATTTATTTACCAAGAAATGTTTGGTTTGGTTTTCATTCTAAGAGTACAGTATAAATAAAAGAGATCAATATTTACATGTTTAGTTACTTCAGGAGTGTAGTTATAAAATCAACAGAGCTAAAACGTTCCATTTTCCAAACTGCTTGTCCTTTATACGTTTATGTATGTTATGTTTACATTTAGACATAATTATGAATAATGAAACATTTGGGTAAGACTTTATTTTAAGGTGATATACATGTACTTACTATAGTAAAAGCAGTGAATTATGCGGCAACACTTTACTTAAAGCCTTTAATGCAATATAAAAGTATTCATAATGTACATCATAATGCGTTATATGTTTTCATAAATAATTGTAACCAAAGTTAAAATGCATTATAATATTCACAAATTCCTTGTTATATCTGATACTGGTTGTTTATTGAGTTTTAATGCATTATAACTGTGTATACAAATATTCATGAGACCATACAATGCGTTATAAGATGCATAATTAATGCATTCAAATACTTTAAGTAAAAATAAAGGCTTATGAATAATTAGTGACTAACCCTAAACCAAACTCTAACTCTAACCGTAACTATATAGTAAGTACATGTAGTTAATTAATATTACTTAGTACTTATTTGTGTAAGTACACATGAATACAATGTTTTTTTTTGTTTTTTTTAATTTATTTGGCACGGCTATGTTTGTGCATACGTGTAGTAATATAAACTCTTCTAAAGTTCTAAAGTCATTCCTATTTAATATTTAGTCTATTTTGATTATACTTTCAGCTTTCAGTAAGAATACACCATTCTTAACTATGTTTAGCACATTATTCCATGTTTAAATCCCAAGAACTGAATATTCACCTCAAAATTGGCATAAAAAAAAAAAAAAGGTCTAAAGATTTTCTGGGCCTGCTATTGAGCATTATCATCTCTGATGCTCATATTTTCCTCCCACACTAATGTTACTTTTGTGGAGGCACCCTGTGATAAGAGGCAACATCTGTTTTGTTCTATAGTACAAGTAGGCCCTGCATGGGGCTGAGTGTGTGCAGGCCTCGGCTCGCCATTGTTCCGTCCACTTCTCTTTATCCCCATGTCTGCTCCATTTGCCACATACCATCCGCCCAACAGCTGACACTTTCTCTCTATTATACACCTAAGCTTAATTGTCAATAGAATTTCTATCTTTTTTTTCCTCCTCCTCTTCCCAACTTCAAGGAGAATGGCTCTTATTTGATTTCATTTTGATTCGCTAGGCCAGCGACAAGCGAACAGCCTCACACTCACACACACACACACATATACCCTCCCTCGCTCTGGGATATAAGAGATGAGTGACTGGCTCTTGTTGTATTCAGAGTTAGCCAGTTCATGTGTATGGACAGGCATACACATCTTAGCTGCTATTGCTAATTCTTCTTTCATTGTTTTTATTTTTTGTTTCTGGGTTATGGATATTCTATCTTGGGTAATACAACTTTTTTTTACTTACAATTTAAATGTGTTAATTAAAATAGTGCTGTATTTTTTCTAATTTTTTTTTACAGTACCTGCCTTTTTTGTTTTGCTGCATTCTGTTTGTTTTGTGTGAGTCTAAGGAAGACAGTGACCGTGTGGCGTCAGTGCTCAGTGACTGGGTTTGGTCCATAAGTCTTGTAAGCTTTGCTGATTGAAGTGCTGTGTGAGGTTTTAGGGACTGATATAAGAGGATGAAAAACAACAAAATGAGGAACATCTGATTAAGCCAGCTGTCTTTGTAACATGGGACTGTAGTGTGTGCATGTTTTCCTATGATCTGATGCCTCATTGTGCGCCTTACTCTCTGTCTCTCTCTCTCTTCCTTTCTGCACAGACCTCATGGAACAGAGACCATGATGATACAGCTTCTACACGCTCCGGGGGCACACCGGGACCATCCAGCGGAGGACACACATCGCACAGCGGGGACAACAGCAGCGAACAAGGTAAAGTTCTGAGACATCATTTGATGCATATGTACCACCATTACATAAAATAAACCTTGACAGTGTCATCAGGACTGTAAATTGTATTGCATGTTAAACAACTACTTACCAATGAAATAAAGGACATGGAATATTGATTTAGAAACGAGAGGAAGTAGCAGAGTTGGGTAGAAAATATGGGATAGCGATCAGTTGTATAGTTTGCACAATACGTGATTGACCAATGAGAGTCAAGTATTCCAGAGAGCAGTGTAAAAAGTATGTTTCTATGAAAGTGTCAGTATCTGACTATGCAGATGTGTCTAGCTTACCATCTTATGCCAACTTGTGGATGTAGAGAGCAGGAGAGAGTTAAAGTAGATGTTTAGGCCGCTGCTGGCCGGTGATGTGGCGTAAGTCCATCAGCTGGTTGTGATAAGACTGCATTAATGAACCTTCCTCTGGGCCCATCTGGACAGCGGGTCTGAAGAAAGATGCTGGTGATGACAGTCTAACAAAAGAGATTTTACACTGATGAAGCTTTATATGTTCTGTTATACTCCAGTCCAAGATTTTTGAATTTTTCAAAGAGAAAAGATAAATTCTCAAAAAACAATCTTGGATATCTTCTTGGTAGGATTTCTCTCTCAAACAAAGGAATGAAAGCCAACTTCACTCACTCACCTCATGTCATGTCTGTAAAATTCAAACTGTAAACAGAGTCATCAGATGTCCAGCATGGTGATTGGTTAGTTGTGTGGTTTCGCCAATGAGAACTGGCGTAGGAGGTGCTGAATGGAGGAGTGGAGGAGGGTTTCAAACAAACTGTAGGCAAAAAGCAACTTCATTTATTATTGAAAGGGATGTCAAGGCAGCAGTTTGAGGGCTGCACAGCCAGCAGGCAAAGCAGGATGAGAGCAGAAAGGACCACATTATGTTCCAGATGACTGAGCAACGATTTATTTACCAGCGCCGGTTTCCCCCCTCCACAGAGAGGGAGAGCAATAAGAGAGAGGCCGGCCCAGCCGAGTTGGTCAGATGGCCGATGACTAATGGCCGGTTGCTCGCCACACTCTGATTGGTTGCCTTAATGAGCACATTTTGTGCCGAGTTTGGGCTCCTGCCTACGGTGACCTTTGCTCTTTATTGACCAAAGTGACACGTCATTTTTCACATACTTCCAATTATCGTCAGGCTTTTAATGTCCACCCCCCTCCTTCGTCCCCTCATGTTCCCTCACCCCAGTGTTTTGGATGAGTGTTTGTTGTGTCGTGCGCTAGCAGGAAGGGCCGCTGTGAGGCTGAGCTATGATTCTGGATGTATGCTGAGTTTGTTCAGCGTGAACAAATGACCCAAGCACTTCAGCCCCTTCGGCCTTATTCACGCCAGTGGAGGTTTAGTGGAAGTATTATGTTAATGTGGGTTAATTGCTGATTGTGTAAAGCAGTGCTGCTATCCGCATTAGCATGTTCTGTAAGGAGTGACTTCATAATCCCAATAAGACCTTTGCTGTTAGCCAAGAAACTCATGCCAATATGTCCCCAACTGGCCCCCTCTCTCAGTCTCAAACTTTCTTCTGAGATTGTTTCTTTCCATGTGCTTACACTTATAATTAGCTTCAACAAGTTATCTACCTTATAAATATATATATAAGAAGGAGTCTTGTTGCTATTGCATATTTCCTGCATCTTTTAGATAAAAAAAAAAAAAAAACAGAGTGAAGGAAATGAGAATGCCTTTTATGCATCATAACAAACAGTCATAAACCTTCCAACTGCAAAGGAACATTGTACCCACATGCATAACATAGTACATCTGTAACCCATCAACATAGAGATTGGCACCATAGCTGATGGTTCTAGTGGTTGCCATCCACACCATGTTTTCCATACCGCACCTAAATAGCATCTTAGTATGACTGAGGACAGCATTTTCCTTGTTCATGATTCTGTGCCCTTCAAAGTGCGAGTGTTCCCCTTTAAAGGGGGAGAATAAAGCCCGCTCCTCCCTCACTGCACTCACAGAAACTTACTTAGCGGAGTCCAGCAGAGACTCAGTCCAGCCCATCTCTAATTAGACCCCCTATATTAGTGTAGCGTGCTCGTATGCACCCGTCTTTGTTTAACAGCCGTGCTCTCGGGGGACATCTTCTGGAATTGTATCTTGAAGCCATCTTTTCTGAGCATCCACCCTCAGTGGGTAAAAAAGAAAACAAATCATTATTATGGACTGTCGAGTATTGCTCACTCTGGACTCTTGGCAAGACCATCGCCCACCCAGATTAAAAGAGACACCCTTGGGCTGCAGTGAGAACGAAGGCGATATGAACCCTTCCAAAAAAGGGAAGGGCGCGTGGAAAATGACATGCTCTCACATACGCAGAGATCATGCTGAGTGTTTTGAAAGGCTTTGGGTTTCTCTGCCTCATCAAAGGGTCTGGGAACAAGGTGATGACTACAGGAGTCAGATATGTATCAGCAATTACCAGGACCCATTTGCAAAAGGCCCCATGTGTGCCAAGTCAAATAGTTCCTGTGAGGCTCTTGTTATTGTCTGCATAAATTTACATGCAGAGCCATGGACTCCAAAACTGTACTGCGGTAAGACTGTGGGAGCCAGTCAGAGATCAAGTGGGTTACTCAAAGCGAGTTATGAAGTTCATTTACTTGACCAAACTCGACTGGAATGTCTATTGACGAATGCGACCATTCAGGTGTGGTGTAAACAGGTCAATGTACGGTAAAAACCCACTGAAACGGCCTAAGATGTGTGAAAATTTTGGAATGTGCTTGTAAAAAATATACAGGTCAATGAACAGTACTGTAAATGTTACGTGGACTCATTTTACTAGTGTCGAGAAAAGCTGCAGCTAAACTTCATGCATCAAACTAATCATTACTTTGCTAGATTGATTGTGGTGAGTGCTGTTGTCATCATTGACTTAATGGTCAGTTTTCTACCGGCCTGTGTGAAGGTCAGTCTGAGCGAGAGCTCTCATTGGCTCCTGGCCACCATCTCTGCTCTGTGATTTGCTGACATCTGAGACTGACCAGCAGTCATGCGAACCTCTGAGGCTGGATCCGCCCACCGAGCCCCCGCCTCACGTGTTTGTCAAAGTCACCCGTTAATTGCAACGATTGTCCAGTAGACTGGAAGAACCCTGCCACTTTCTCTCTCGCTTTTTCTTTCGGTCTCTGAGTGCCGCCTGCATGCCTTTGCATGTCTCATGTGCTATTTTCAGTGCTCTCCTCAATTGCTGAGTGCACTACAATGCTGATCACTTTCCTTTTTGATTTTACAGCAGGGTCCTGGCTTTGTTTATCTCAGTCACTTTGAGCTGTTAGGAGGATGCTTCTCCATTCACTCGCTGTCTGGATGCCCTTGCTCTTTGTCTTTGTTTTTTTGCTTTAATCGTGCCTGGTGTGTACGAATGTTGTGCTTCAAAGAGCGATAGGAGCTCTATGTTGTCATTCAGGGGTAGTCAGTCAGCAGTTGTTCCTGCCTCACTAGATTCTTTTCTGTGCATGCAAAAGTGCTGCACACAGGAGGGGGAGGCTGAACGCTCTATGCTCTCTCCGTGTATCAGTGGCAGCACGTTGGTGGGGTAATCTGGTTAAATCAGAGGCATAATGGCTGATAAAAGGTGTGCGGTTTTTATAGTGCAGGGATCTAACACCGGCACCGGGCGGCCCGAGCAGCCCCTGCTGTTTTTCTCTCTCATTCACATCACACATCACATCATACTCACCCACAGAAGGAGCAGAGAAGAAAGAAAGAGAGGGAAAGGCATAGAGAAAGCAAGGGATCACAGGAATAATAGTAAGGTACCAATTCCAGTAAGTGCAGGTAAGCGTTTGGGAATGCACATGCTTGACAAGAAGTATGAAATCAAATAACAATTTTTATTTCACACAATGCACCATGTTCTCTCTTCCAAGCTTATGAATTTCACATTGGCTGAATTTTGGCATTACAACAAAGTCATGGAGATGCTAGCCGGTGTCAGTGAGGGGCATGTATGGAGCTGTCCTCTAGTGGCTAGTGGAATCTATATTGTTAAAAGTGCTATATAAATGAAGGTGACTTGACTTGACTCGACTCTGGGAAGGATAGCGTGTGGAACTTAGGGAAATCTGAACCACTGGCATGTTTATGACCCCACTGAATCTCAGTAGTGATGGCACAACCAACAATCTACCACTTGTTTCTCCGAAAATGATCAGCACCAATGGCTTTATGGCCCTACTCCTGATAAGACTGTATGTACGCACAGCAGTCCCATGGTGAAAAAAGGGGAAACGCCACTGGTTCCCACACCAAGGGACAGTTTGCCTTTGGGATTAGGGTGATGTCCTCTGTCATGTGGGAAAAAGGAGAGTGAAAAGTGAGAAAGTGCAAGCAAACAACCCCCCCCCCCCACCCCCTTCCCCATATATCAGCTGTTTCTTCTGCTTTCCTAATCATTGCCTTTAACTAGCTTTCATAGTCTGATTGAGCACCTTGTCTCTGGGCAGATAATACTCATAAAGCTGGTATATAAAGTGTCACTGTTGTGTTTGCTCTTCTGTTTGCTCTGGGATTTAACTACTGCTGAAGTACTTCTCTTATCCCCCCACCCATGACCACGTGAACTCTGGGAGATGAATGGCTAAAGTGCTACTGACATCTTTTTCTTCCTTTATCTACTGGTCTTTCTCTCAGCTTTCTATAATATAAGAGTTTGGTTCAATGTGGTAATGTTGCATCTCGTTTTGTTGTAAAGACTCTCGTCATCCTCTTAAAGTTTTTTGTTATTTTTGTACCTCTAGTGGTACCAAACAAAATTTAAATTGATTAAGCAACCCAACATCGTCTCAACCAATGGTGTGGGGTGGGACTACTTGTTTATTCGAGAAATGGAAGAAAGGGTAGCGTTTGAAACGTGTTTGAAAGCCATCATTATTTTAGCAATTCTCTTTGGTACCTAACCTGGTTAAAACCAGACCCTTCTCAGTTTTAAACTGAGTTAGGGTCTGGCAAAGCTCCATAGACAAATCATTTCCAAAGGGGCGTCACCAACGGACGTCCCTCAAATGCCTCTTGGCGCAATTGGATAGACCTAAAACCAATCAGAGCGATGAAGGAGATGATGTATTCGTTTAGTATTCCCACCCATTCGTTTAGTATTGACCAACGGGGCTCGTTGTTATGGGAAGGAGGAGGCGGAAACCGGCGAACATTCACACATTTTAATGACAAAATAAAACAAATACAAAGTCCCTCATGGTCGACTGCCGCCACATATAATAAAACAAAACATCAAATATAATTCAGGCCTGTCCTCTCTCGATCTTCACCGTCGTCGCTCCTCCGTGAGAGATCGAGACCGGCCTCACTCACGCCGTTCTCTCACGTCCCTCGGCCTCGATCGTCCTGCTCGCCACACTGGTATATTAGACTTTTGCCGAATCCAGTCGGTAAGACAGCGATAACATAATTTTTAGACATGAAGGCTTTGAGTGTTGTTCTTTGCTCGGGTTAAAACGAAAAGGAACATTTTAAATCGCTTAAAACAGACGCGATAGCTGATTCGAATGAGTGATGTTCGACGGCGGCATCCATCTTTGTAATGTAGGCTGCCGCCAGAAATCCCAGCGCTGTCGTCATCGTGTAAAGCCCGCCCCAACGTTTCTGATTGGTGCCGCGATTTCTGCGGATTGGAAATGGGCTTGAATGAGCTCTTTGCCAGACTAACTTTCAGAGCAAATCTAAATTTGCCGGAAGTTGTCTGGGTTTTCCCAGGCTATTTGGTACCACTAGTAGTGCAGAAATTCCACATTTCGCCTTTAAGGGTGTTTTGCCCTAGTGAGAAGGAGTTTCGGGTTGGAGTCATTTGCTATGTGATGTTCAGTTTAAGTGGGAAGCAGACGTAAATTTAGATCAAATGCTATAATTGTGGTGTGTTAATGATGTAGACACTTTTCATCTGTCTCCATGTGCACAGGAAGTCCTTCTAAACCAAACCTCTTTTTCTTGCCAAAACCAGATTTTTGGTGTTTGCTGAATATTCCCTTCACAGCCACTCACTGTCATTATCGCTCATCTGCTTGTACATTCTCAAAACTTGAAATTGAAAAGGATCTTTTCTGATGTTCTGGTCAGCAACATTACTGCAAGATCAGATCAACTGTAGAATTATTGGTCATCACTAGAATCCTGATAATTAATTACTGAAATAGCTAGTGGAAAAAAAGTGCTCTTTTTCAGATATCCGCTTCATTCATAGTTGATTCGTCAGATGCAGGGTCACTGTTGAGAGGGGTCATGTTTTTTTTTTGTTGTTGCACAATTTCTGTTCCTTTTCCTGATCTGCTCCTAATGGCTGGGAAACCCCATGGCTCCATTCAAAAAATCCCCACGCCGTGCCCCGTCATCTGATCTGTGCTGTAGAGGTTCATGTGAATTTGGCAAATCAGCGCAGCTCATCACTGACGTGTCACAATGCATTAGGTCTGCTTTAGAAGACCTGAGTGAACATTACTCAGCACGGCCCGGGAGGAGCAGTGCAAACCCACTGAGTGTCTATCAGATACGCTGTATCCAAGTTTTTTGGAAAGAGCTGATATCACCCAATGAGATATGCTATCACCGTTTGGTTCGCCTGATAAAGAGGGCAGGAAGGCCAGAGCAGGGAGGCAAAAAGGAAGGGAAAGGAAGGGAGGGATGGAGGGGGATGTTGGGAAGAGAGTTTGAGGAACAGTGAGTGACAGTAAACAAACAGGCTTTAACTCTTTGTTCATTAATCAGATGCTCTTGTGTGGCTGTGACACATGCACTCGCCTTAGTTTATTTAGGCCTTTGATAAAGAGATTAACAATCTCTTTTCGGGTTAACCTCTGCCAAAAAGACGTCTCTTGTTGACGATTCTCTTTACAATATCCCCACTGACCTGTAGGAGCTATTTCTAGTCAACCACGATGAGTGCCTGATATATTGTTTCCGAATAAAATTAGATTAAAAATATAAATCTTTTTGCAGCCATTGCAGGAAAAAACATTATCCCAGCAGGATAATCCTCCTGTGATCTGTAGGGATGTACATTCTTTCTCTAAGCAGGAGGCCAGTCTTTTTATTAGCGGTATCACAGTGGGTTTGAGTCCAGCTTAAAGCCACAAACAGTATTGTGCTAATTTTAGCCTCCAAAGAGGATGAGGATGAGTAGCCTGCTGCTAGTTTGCCATATGCTGCCCTACCGATAATACTGCATGAGGAATATTTTCCTGCCGATAGTGACTGGGACTGTGCATGTGAGGTCCTGGGACTGTTACAAAGACTTGTGAGCTGTCCAGAAGAGATATGACGAGGTGATGCTTGGGAGCAGGTCAAAATGTTCTCTCTGATAGACCAAACTGTACTCTCTGATTGTTAGTTTTTTTCTTCCATATGTCTTTCTCCTCATATGTATTGACATTTTCCAGAGCCTTTTTGGTATGTCCATTGCTGTTTTCCTTGACATGTTAATTTACCCATATGAATAACAATTTATTTTCCACCACTTGACACCAAATAATTCAATTTTGATACGTCAGACCTTCAATCGCAAAGACCTTTAATGCATGAAGCCCAACAAAGAACGAAGGAATTTACCAAGCCTTTTTGGAGACACCCCAGAAAGTCAATTTCATGCGAGCAAACACCACCAAAGCTCCATATTTGGGGAATTTGGCTTCCCTTGCACTGTGTGCTAAAGCTATTTGACCTTTGTATTTGTCACCAGAGACTTCTCACAGAGAGGGATTATTTGCTGGGGTGCTGGAGTTTTGGAGTGGCGCTGGACGAAGGTGTGTGCAGATGGAGGCCGGTGCAAAAAGCACCAGGGGGAGGGCTGTGTTAACAACAGGCCGAAAGCTTGACCCAGGACTGACCCTTACTAAACAATCCTCTCCCAGAGCCTAGCCCTGGTCTTTTGACATGGATACCTGCTGAAGGGATTTAGGGGTAAAGATAAAGACCTCCTTAAGCGTTTCTTTTAAGGATTTAAGGAGTGAAAGAGAGATAACAAACAAACAAAAGTTGTATGCTTTTAGAGGGTGTGTATGTGTATGGAGAGAGGGTGTGTTTGCTTAATGTGTGCTTGAGAGAGAGTGAATGCATGTGTGTGCGAGCATGCGTGCACTTTTTTCTTCTTTTTTTTGTGCAAGCCGTAACCCGATCACCAGCAATGCCCTGGGAGCCCGATTGAGTCAAAGAATGGCAGGAACCAGAAAGATTCTCAGTTTGATAACCTAAAAAATGTCCAAAAAATTCCTCAGAGCTGTCCCTGCTCTTTGTGAATATATGTGTAAGTGCGTGTGTGTTTGTGGTCTCAATAGAGGACTGCACAGCCGAGCTGTAATGGTATCGCCCACGTCCAGCCGTCCCTGATCTGTTGCTGTCAGGAAGCAGACGTTCAGCCCAGCTCTGTTTCCGTCACTTCCAGCCCTGAGCCTTATCTCTCTAGTTCACCATAAGCTGATAGAACTACAATTCCCCCACATTCCCTCTGCTCCACTTCCTGTGGCCTCAGCATGTCTGACAGGGGTGAACTTGAGGCTTTCGTTAGACTGCAGTAAATATAGGCATAACAGATCTGTCACTTTAAATGAAGGACAGCTTATTAAAGAAATGCCTCCTGATGTTACTGTTCATCCTTGAATGACTTGATGAATTTTTATTCTTGATGAGTCTTTATCCTTAATCATTTTTCATAACCAAGGGTCAAGGTTTGGCTGTCACATGGCTGTCTCCATTGAGCTGCTTAACATTTTTGTGGAATCAATGATACCATTCAAACATGTTGTGTCAAATACTGATTTACTGTGTTTTGGATCAAATAAATGCAGCCTTGGCGAGTAAAACAAACGTCTTTCAAAAATATAAACAAATGTAATGTTTCCAATATATATACATATAACAACACTGGTTGGTGGTGGTTGAGGAGATTCCCCCTTCCATGTAAAGTGCTTTGGGTACCCAGAAAAAGTGCTATATAAATGTAACAAATTAATTAAGTCATCAGCAAAAGTCTTGGAGGTGTGTTCTTGTAGTTAGCCAATCTGTTTTCAGCATTAATTATTAATCCCAAGGCATATGTATATTGTCTATCTATCCAATCAAGCTATCTAAGCAGATGGAATTGAGATGAATGAGAGAGCTAGCTGTTAACTTTCCCCAGTATATATAGACTCTGAAAGGGGGGTCTATATACAGACATAATGGATCTGAATGAAGAGCAGCTTATCATTGATAGAAAAGCTATTTGATGTTACATTTCATCCTTTGAATGACTTTTTCCCACCACCATCTTTTCAGTAATAACAGTGCCCGGGTTTTCTTTATAAGCAGGGATCATTGTGTAATTCTGCCATATAATTTACTCTCCATGTTAACTACATTTAACAAACGCAGGGGAGATCAAGAAGGCTATTATTAGAAGTAAAATACCCTCACATTATCTACTGTACTACAGCCCAATGGATGGCGATACGCTGTAGTTGGAGAAAATCCCTGTGCATTAGAGCACTTATCTCAGCCTGTGTCATTTAGATAGCTGCCATGTGGAAAATTATCTGCAAGAAGCCAATAATGAAGACCTAAGCAATAACCACACGTCTCTGGTTGTGTTTCGCTCATTACTAAAATATACCAAAAAACACAAAGGAACAATACAAAACCGTTTGTCTCCAGGCCTCTGTCTGTTACAGATATTGAAAAGTTGCTGTTCTCAATTGAGTCAGAGGATGGATGTCATGTCTTTATTTGGCTGTGTTTGTGTGTATTGTTTTAGGTTCACCTAGAGTAGATGATGAGAGGTTAAATTTAAGGTTTTGAATTCCAGGCAGATTGCTGCAGTAGTGCTGTTGTTGCGACCAGCGAAGGCTCTTAGCTTTTGTTGCGAGCCATGTTCCTTTTTTTAAAAAACACTTTCCTCTCAGCCATCCGGTCTGCCTGGATATCGAACAAAGCTGGCCCTGGAGAAGGTGTCAAAAGCTGTCTGAGAGAGAGCGAGAGAGAGAGAGAGGGAGAATAGAGCATGTATACTCTTTGTGAGTGTGTGTGTGTGTGTGTGTGTGTGTTGCCTCGGTGGAATCAGAGGACTCTTAAAGTGTTCCCGTTTGAACCTCACCAGCCTGCCTTTTCTGCCCGCCTTATATCTTCAGATTAAAAAAAAATTACAAAGGAGAAAAATCAATAGTTACACAGTAAAAGTGCTCGACATGAAAGGGTAAACTCAGGGCCCTACACTTTCATTTGACCGTTTTCCCCCCTCGACACACGGACCGGAGGAAGAATGAAAAGAGGAGGAGGGGAGGGAAAGGGAGAGAGTGAGAGAGTGAGAGAGACCTCAGTTTAATGCTGTGTTTGTGCCCCTGGGCCTCAGTACGCTTTCCAATGTGTCGGGGGCTTCAGTGGAAGTGACCCCTACACAGACATGGACGAAAAAGAGCCGTAACATTTGCAATGACATTTTTGCCATCACCTGTGGGTATGTCAGCGGCCTGATCCCGGAGACCTGGGAATATGCATGAGGAGCTCTCAGCTAGGACTCACGCGGGCGACTCCGTTTAATTAGAGGCATTATAACACTGAATATGAGACACATTATGCATTACCCTCTCTCTGTTAGCCCCGCTGCGAGGCAATGACAGAGACGCACGAGGTACGGCTGAAAGACTTGTAATTACACTCTCCCCCCCTAAAATTATGAATTACAGATCTGTCATTGTCATCATATGTGTAATAAAAGGGGGAAAACAGTGTCATTATTTAAGATGCCTGCAGTTATTTAAATCGGTCATTATTTACTGTCATTATTTCAAATGAATCCCGGGTAATTACAGATTGTAATTATGACTCTCCGCAGATTAGTATTTACAGTGCTATTTTTTCTTCATAATTATAAATCGAAAAAGTAGTCGAGCATTAATGCGCACATATGCACAGCTATGCATATCACAAGACACAAGTGATCTATTCTCAAAGAGCCATACATAGTCATCATAACTAAAGATCTGCCACATTGCCGCCATGTCGCATCTCATTAAACCCTCTATTTTCCTTTTTATGTATCCTTCCAAGTCAGAAACTAGAGGAGCTAAGGCCATTTTGCTGGAAGAGCAAGTGATTGCAGTCAGCAGACCGCTACTAATGTTTGTATGTATTTTAGGAACAGAAAATGTATGGTGGGGCAAGCGTGCACGGCAAGCTCCCTGCTAATCTGAGTGTCTCTTGTTGGGAATCATACCGCAGGAATTCCTGCATGTTCAGAATATTTTTGAGGTGGGAGGCGCTTGTGACCCATGCAAAGGGAACCCCCGCTGCCTGGTCCATTCTAACCATGTGAATGGCCTGAATACAATGAACCCGGCTTTATCTTTTCTTCCCAGACCCTCCCCTCTTCCCATTTGCCCACTCTCTTTATATGTGACTGTGTGTGTGTGTGTGTGTGTGTGTGTGTGTTAGAAGGAAGAGTGTGTGAACGTGTGTGAATGTGTGCATAGTGAAAAGAAGGCGGATGGCAGGCCCTTAAGGCTGAGGTTTTGCAGGACCAGGAAAAGCCGTGGTACAGTCATATGAGAGTGTGTTTGAATGTTAAGGGAGAGTGAGAGAGCAGCACAGGTCACCTGACTCCCTCCGCAGGGAGAGGCCAGAGGTGCTCTAGAAATCATCCATGGACCAAATGTGGTGTAAAGCAAAAGCCAATCTGTTTCCACAGCTTGGCCCCATCCATCAGACCATGGCCAATAAAATTTAGTCAAAACACTTCTTAAAATTGGGCAAGAAGCTATACAGCATGAGCAATGACAGCCTGACTTATCCAAATGTTGAAAATATTCAAATTAAACCCTGATGAAAAACAGCATACATTGCGTTTTAGATTCTGTTATCCTAAATGGCCTTGTTATGGGTGACATGTCTACATTTCATGAATGCAAAAATAACATATTGCTAATAACTAAGCTTTATTGCTTAGATAAACAGATAGCCCCATCCCCAAACTCACACCATTGGTTGATCCAATGCTATTATCATGTCAGAAAATCACAGATATTACACACTAAACCTTTAAACTAGCTTTACCAGCAAGTTATGTTCTCTGGACAGAGCATCATCTAGACCTAACCAAACCAACAACTAACCAGCCTGACTGGTCTTTTAGGCAGATGTGGTAGATCTCCATCTCAAAAAATGTAGCATGAAGTCATCTTTTTTTGTAGCATGTAAATGAACGCTTGACATTGTGCTTGATGGATTGGAAGTGCCACTCTGCTAATTTGTAAAGCAGCAGAAAAATGGCTGACACTTTGGAGTTGTGTACACACACGGCAAGGGGAACAGGTAGTGCCCTTTTTGAGTAATCGGATCATAACAGATTAGCCTACATCTCTCTGATAATGTCAGAAAGCGCCTTTAGTAAGTTAGAGAGAGTGGTGGAGATAGATAGAGAGATAGAGAGAGAGAGAGAGAGAGAGAGAGAGAGAGAGAGAGAGAGATGGCTGAAGAGATCGAGAAAGCAGGAGACAGGTATTGAGATGGAGCAGATGAGCCAATCAGAAGAGCTGGCTGACAAAGGCATGTTGGGAAGCTAACCTGATTTTAGCAGCAGCCAGGCATCTAGAGCGTCACATGCTGATCTCATGCACGGATGTGTGTGTGCGCGCGTACGAGGGGGTCATAAAAAATTCTCTCCCTGGTTAGCCGCGGGGCATCCTCCTCAGCCTCTGGCCTGCTCCAGTCACTGGCCTGCTCTCTAATTGCTGCATAGACTCCACCACACATGGCCAGATGAGATGACATTTTCTTCTCTGTCAGTGGCGGACCGGACCGCGCGTCCCCCCTCCCTGCAGTAGTTGCTAAGACGCTGTCATAACCCATTAGCAGTTGGCCAAAGTTCGCCCGTGGCATTTCCTCATGGCATCAGCGAAAAGGCGCATAAATCTGCCAGTGGAGCCTGCTGCTGGACTAATGAGGCTGTGAGCTTGTTTATGGACTAGCATCATTTTTATGATTATTTCCACCTTTTCAGTCTCGCCGCCATCATTCGTCTTTATTTGGCGCGGGTAGAGTGTGGAAGCTCGGCAACGGCCTGACATTTTGAAACGAAAGGGCCGTATAGACACGGTCACATGCCTAAGCCAGTGCTAAAATAGATGCGAAATTAGCCCTAGTCGAATAAGGTGAGCCAGTATTAAATTGCACCGAAAATAACAATAACAATAAGACTGACAGCTATAAGCATGTTGAAATAGGTGTCCTGAACGTACATCTCTGTTACAGCCCAAGAAAGGAGTCAGGGAAGTGACACCTTTTTAGCCAATCAGAAATGCTTTTTTCTTGTGAGCCGTTTTGCATGTTTGATGAAAATGGATACAATCTCTTACAACACAACAAAAATCACACTATGGCATATTTTTCGTTGCATGTAACTGAACAGTTACTGTGTTGACTAGCAATGGGATGACAATTTGACAGAAACTTGCTGTATATAGACACTGCCATGTGCTTACACTGACACTGCAATGCTAAAAAAAAGGTGAAATTAGTACCAGACTCGACTAAGTTAAATCGGTATCAAATTGCGTCAAAAATGGAAATCCCAATAAAATTGACAGCTTTCGTTTCCCTCCCCCTCATTTGCCTTCAAGGTGTAGGCCTTAAGAGGTTAGTTTTTAAGGAAAATATTGGGGAAGAGGGGTTAAAGAGTTCAAAATGGCTAGAAGAGGCGGAAGACCAAAGCTCAAGAGAGCACACACACAACAGAGTTACCTCAGACATCACTCAACCGGCCCCTGCCCTTTTTCACTCTTTCGGCATACCCCCCTTCCCTCTTCCTCCGTCTGACCTGATATCCAGTGTTTGCTTCTGTTTTGCTAACTCGCATGGGACAAGCCCTGGGTTTATTATTTTAGGCTTTGCTGAACACGAACTAGTCTTTACACCGGATTTGAAGCATTTGCTTCTAATGAAAATGGTGTCTTAGATTACAAACCAGCGGTGCCACTGCCTCTCCAGATGGGAGCTGGGAAGTTCTATTTGCCTAAACACAGTCGGAAGACAAACTGCTCTCTGAGCCAGGGCTGTTTTTGGCATCAGTTAATGATGTAATCGAAACTCGCCTTTGACAGCTTTTAGTTTTTCTTGTGTCTGTGTGTGTTGGGGGAGGGCGATTCAGCACTGGTCAGTTTCTTAGTAAGTGACAGACTGAGGGAAAGTGCCCTTGTGTAAAAGGCAAAGCCATTGTATCTACATAAGTCTTCACTTAAAAAGTCTCAGCCTTTTCTGGGGCTTCTCTCCTAGGTAGAGAGGGCTGGCGGAGTGTTTTATATGGAATTTAGAAAGCCTTCGCTCTCCTAATGGCGTATATAATTCAGGTGCCCGCAAGGCATGCTTTCAGGAATTCTTTTGCCTGAGGTAATGGGGAGCAAAGACTCTTTTAGACCCTTGATTATTCTATTGATGCATGGAGCTGGGAAAAAAAATTATCTCCAACCGGATTACTGCAGACATTTCCATTAATTATCAATGATACAGGTGCCTTATGTCGCTGACTGAAAGCTGCAGCGAGAGAAAGAGTTAACCCACCATAATCTCTCTGTACGAATAGCGCTGGGGCTTTTGGAAGTGCTTTATATGTAATCAATAAGTTACTCTCTTCGTTCCTGTGCCTCCGCTATTGAAACGCTTGCAACGTGCTGTTGTTTGCCTCGCTTGTGTTTCTTTTTTATGGTTTATTATTTGAATTGCGGGTTCATGATAACAATTATCAGAAGTCTTCTCAGTGGCGGGTTCGGGCTCTCATTGAGAGAGAATGCGTACGATAATTGGAGGATCTGAATAAAATCAGCGTACGCAAGCAAACTGGCAATGTGAAGCTGAAAAGGCGACGTAAGCCATCTCCTCTGCTCTGGTATGTCGAACTGCCCATTATAAAGCCTTATCGAGCAACCACAGGTTGCTGCAAGCACCCATGCAGCATTGTTATTAAAATGCAGCTCTTTCAAAGGGCTGCCGTTTTGTGCAGCAGCCATATTCACCCCCCTCCTTCCCCTTTTTTTATAGTGTGTAACTCCCCCACCTGAGGTAAAAAGACACCGGGGCGAGCTTCAATCAATATTTCCCTGGGATAATGAAGACTAAATCTCTCTGTCATTCTCAATTCATTGGTGACTCACTGTGTTGGAAGGCAGGGGGGAAATGCGACCTTACAAGTCCATTGTACTCTCTCTCTCTTTCTGAGCGTTGTGTGGGGGATGAGAAAGG
The DNA here is from genome assembly GCA_031834385.1 of Semotilus atromaculatus. Lineage (NCBI taxonomy): Eukaryota > Metazoa > Chordata > Actinopteri > Cypriniformes > Leuciscidae > Semotilus > Semotilus atromaculatus. The sequence continues at coordinate 7,682,008 of JAULUF010000025.1, forward strand.
GGGGTTTATTTATAAAAGTATTAAAAATGAATGCATTCAGACGTGACGCTTCAAAAAAGCACTATTGTTGCCAGCTTACCCTGTTGCCTAGTTTTTTTTGTGTGTGTGTGGGGGGCGGGGTGCACTGCCTGCTTCTGTGTTTCTGTTACTGATCAGGACCTGTGTGTGTGTGGTGTGTGTTTTGACAGGTGACGGGCTTGACAACAGTGTGGCATCACCCAGCACAGGAGATGATGACGACCCCGACAAGGAGAAGAAGAGGAATAAAAAACGGGGTATCTTCCCTAAAGTGGCGACAAACATTATGAGGGCATGGCTTTTCCAGCACTTGACGGTGAGTTCAGTAAAGTGATCTTTCCTCTTGCTGCTTCTCTTTTGAGTCTTTTACAGCCAATACTGAATGCTGCACTTCAAAGCCCTTGAAATGGTCAACGCACATGCTTTCATTCACATGCTTTCTTTATCTTTCCTAGCCTTAACAACACATGCTCATGCACATGCTCAAGTTGTAGGCCAAGAAAAAATAACTGCATCAATTTAAATATAGCAAAGATAGACAACAGAAGTCATCAATTTCAATACTTTTTTACTGTTATTCATGGAGTTCTCCATACAGTGTGTGTCAGCGTATTATCCATATTAATATTGACTTGAGATGTGGGTTATGGTATATTTTGGTCACTAAAGCTACACTTAAAGATGTCTATGCCATTACATTAAGAAAGTGTCCAACCAAGTGGCATACAATTAAAAAAAGAAGACAGCAAGCACACTTTACAATTGTGTGAGGCTTAACATTTAATTTATATATATAAAAAATATATATGTATTGTTCAAAATGACGACAAAGTATTTGTAGTATCAAATGACGTAATGTAGCATTTAAATACTTTTTGGAGCCACTGTACATCTAAGTTACATGATCAAAACTGGGTTAGCTAGTTAGTTGAATGTGTTTTTTGGGCTGGTGGTTGGTTCTCTTACTGTGGCTGTCCACACCTGCCAAAGCGAAGTGATAGAGCAGCACAGGCCATTGATGTGGTTGGCTCTTCCTCTTGCTTTGACGGATTTCACTTCCACTATTTCATTTACCACAAAGTAATCGGAGTGCTGTCAAGACACCACTTATCTCCATATATCTACCCTTCTCACAGGCTTAACACACCTCTGCCAGCCTCGCTCTCTCACACATACACACACATGCACACTCTGCACAACTCATAATAATAATGTGTCTTAATTAAAGACAGTGAAATGTTCACGTAGGTGTATTTTCAATACACATATTACTTAAGCCTTCACTTGTTTGTGTTACGCTTTATGACTGAAGTAGGTATTATAGCCAGAAGCATGCACTTTTTGGTGTTGAAAGGAAGTGTGTTTCTAACCAAGCTGGAGTCAAAAGGGAACCCATTTGATCAGTGTCAAAAGCCCCCACATGCTCGCCCCCTGCCCCCCATATCTTACATCTGTGGCACAGAAACTATGCCTGAGTAGCCCAGAACTTCACCTGCCCCAAGCACACCCCCAACACACACATAAACATTCACACAATCTCAAACCCCCATCAACTACCACCTTTAGCGGCCCCAAGAGAAAGGTGTGTGAAGAGAAAGCCATTTGCCAGTTCACACAGGCACACACAAGCAGTGTGCAATATCCACAAGAGCATAAACTGATGGAAGTTTCCTGTTTGTCTTGGCTGACTAATTATGGTGGACAGTATTGTGTCATATGTGTCATTATGGTGGACAGTATTGTGTCATGAGAGCTTGTTCTATGTGAAGTGTTTGTATTTATCTATACTTATAACAAAACTCTCCTGGAAGTTTGCTAAATCTGACAACCCCCCCCCCCCCCTCCCCATAGTTAGTTCATTATTATCAAAAAAATGCATTATTTTTTTAAAAGGTACAGTTCGAGTTTATATTAGGCTTAGAATACCACACTTACTATTGCTCTACAAACCCCTACTCTAAGTATTAAACTTTGCCGCACAACATGTCCTTGATTGTTCGTGATCTGTGTATCTTCAATGATGGGATTTGTTAAGGAACGATGTGCTATTACATTGAAGAAATCATACCTTACAATTTTGCACTCTAGCAACTACTTAGAACACTTAGCAAACAACCACATGCAAACAAGCAAACAGCCCTAACAGCCTTGCTTTGTGATTGTGGGACACTTTTGAATGAAATGACAGCGATTGCTATTAGACGTTTATACTTGACTTTAGTATCCAATCAATCTCCAATTAATTAAAAATGACTGTAAACACTCCTTAGAAAGAGAGAGAGAGAGAGAGAGAGAGCAAAACAGTGCTTTAGATGAAAAAAACAATGTCACCCTGCACCCCACAAAGAGTGAGGGAAAAATGGAAGGTTAGACTGATAGAAAGAGGGAGAAAGGAAGTTGACTTTAATACAGAGACAATGAGTGCTGCTTTGATACATAAATGGAAACACTTTCAGGCTCTGCTGTAAATAGGTTTGTACAGCACTCCTTACGGCAAACTTGAGAAATTAGACTTGTTTCACTCCCTGCTTTGAGTGCTTCACTCTGACAGCTCAGCATTTGAAAGGGGAACAAAACAACACGCAGCACGTGAGGAACGGATGACTGATCTTACGGACAATGCAATCGTTTCGCTTTCCGTTTCCAAATGTCTTTCACTCAAAGGACGTCGGATAGTCTCAACTGGGGCCACAAAGATGTAGGGGAGAAAGTGTGAGAGCTCAGGATTGATGTAAGAGGTAGATGCTGAATGTCTCTTTTCCTCTGAATCAATGTGTCAAGGGACAGTCCTCATGTCTGGCCCCTGGTGATAAAGATAGCAGCAATTAGTGAGCGGCACAAACAACACACGCAGATGATAGCCTTCTGTCTTAGAGAAATATATGTGTTGCACAGTTCACGGACCAACCGCAGAAGGAATGCGCTCTTTTGCATGTCACATGAATCAAACGGTAAAGCCATTGTGCCGAGAAGGAAGTGTGAAGTGGGTGGCAGTACAAGATAATTCTGATGAGCCATTCGGTGGAAGAGGAGGAGAGGAAAACAATAAGCGGAACGGAGACTGATACAGAGGAGACGGTGAAGGCTTATGGGGTAGCTACACCCTAAAGCTGCTCTTTAATCAGTTGTTTTCAGTTCCCAGTTATTAGCTGGCTTGCAGGGCGAGTGGAAGAGGGAGTTTTCCAGGTCTGAGAATAGCATGTAGAAAGAGGGAGAGATGCTAGCTAATTACTCTTCCCTCACAAGTGTTTTAGCATGCTGTAAAGCTAGCGTGAACACATACCAATAAACTTTGTGGTGAAATAAAAAACAAAAGGCCCTAAACTTATGTTATTTTTCCTGCTTTAACTGGTGTTGTTTTTTTTTGTGTTTTTTATCTGAACAAAGATAGTGAGACTGTGCCAGGCATCCTGGAGAGGAATGCTGGGTGCACTGAGCAGCTTTCCTGTTCCCGTGGCCGTGAAATTGGACTCTTTGCCCCCCTCCTTCCCATTCCTTGTTCCCTCCTGATTTTCACCCTCTATCTCACAAACAGTATTTTCTTGTTTAATTTAACAAGAAAAGAGTAATAAATGGAAGCCATTTCTCCAAATCCCGCTGTGCTTATGTTTTTGCACTCAGCTCCCCAGTGAAAGGGCAATTTGCAAAATTATGTGATAGAGTAATTAGATGAAAGCCAGGCTTCAGATTGTTGCTTTGCAGCCACAATAAGGACTGATCCTGGAACAGCTGAATATTAGGCTAGCTCTGGGCTTCGTCCTGTTTGTACACAGAATCGGAGAGCGAGAGGGAGCCTCCATAACAGCTCGTAAAAAGCAAACCACAGCACAATGTGCATAATGCCCCCCCCCCCCCCCCCCCCCCCAACATTTTACGTGGTGTTTGTGTTCAAAATGAGACTGGAAGGCATAATCGCTTTTAATGCAATTAGCCTCCAATTTAGCACCCTCTTCACACACATGTAACAATTCTGGAGGAGGCAACAATCTTGTTTTTTCTCTTACTCGCTGGGAGCACATTTTGCCAAACCTCAACTGTGCTGCATCTTGAGCAGAACCAGGTGTGAAAAACGCTATAACTCATTTCTGCACTCGATGGACTGAATCGTGCAGAGGGCCCTGAGCTGGTTGGACCAGCAGGAGGGGGAACGGGCTGTGTCCTCTTCGGGGAGTTGGGTTAAATTTGTTGCCCCATAGTTGGAGGCTGGAGTCAGGGAGAGAGAGTTGGTTTGTATTGGCCTGCTGATTATTTCCTGGGCAAAATTACAGATGTTCAGCATATGACCTCCTCAAAAAGTAGTGCATGGAAAGCACAGAGGGGTTTTCAAAAGGCTGGGGTTCTCGGTTTTACTTAAAAAAACACTGAAAGGGAGTCATACATTTGGCACAAAGAATTGAATTTTCCTACATGCTCAATTTAATTCACTAAGTCAAGATAAGATTTTCACTAACATGTGCAGTGTAGAAGAATATATGTGGTGGAAGTGCTGTACATAACAAAATATGAGCGTTAAAATGTACTTGATATGAGCAACAGATAGATCCACAGTTTTTAAAAAAGAATGCTATTTTATTCATAGTTCTTAGCATTAGATACCCTCCTGAAAGTTGTCTGTGAAATGGTTGAGATGGTGCTGTGTGTTGACATTGTTCAAACAGCAAGACCCGCCACTCATATCGCCATAGCAACTGGGTGCCCTGACAGATCTTATCACAAGGGCTTGGACCTGATGATATGTTGCCTTGACCACCTCAAGCTAGCCTGTTATCACCTCAATGAAAACTTTTGAGAGACTTAAATTGCACATTGCAAACACAAAAATAAAATTGTAATTCATCAAACATGCAATTTTTTCTAGACAATATAAAATTTCAAAAATTTACATTTTTGCAATGTGTCTTTATACAATATTTTACTATGGGAATTAATTATTTGATATAGGCTATGGTTTTTCTTACCATGCCATCATGGAAGTGTTCAAGAACATGAAAGTACAGCAGTATTTGGTTACACTTTATTTTAAGGTGTCCTTGTTACAGTGTAATTATATATTTAAGTACAGAGTACTATTAAGTAACTACATGTACTTACTATAGGGATAGGGTAGGATTAGGGTTTGGTTGAGGGTTAATTGCATGTAATTATGCATAATTACTACAGTAAGTACATGTAACATATGTAACAAGGACACCGTAAAATAAAGTGTTACCCAGTATTTTTTTAAAGCTAACAAACATGTGTATTGTCATCAATAAACATAAACACCCCCAGAATTGTCTGTCTACATAACATCACAGGATCCATTTTGTATTGCATAAAAAACATGGGCTCCATTATTGCAAGTGAGGCTCCTGGCTGGCTCCTCTTTGTCAAGAAAAGTAACATCCTTGTAAACAAACTTTAGGCATGGTAACATTTAGCCAAGAGCTCACTCTGAATAGCCTTGTCAAAAAAGCCACCACATCCATTAGAGGTCAGAGGTCAACCAGGCCTTAGATGCCATTAGTCCGTGGTTGTTTATTGCCGTGAGATGTCAGCGCACTGGTCACCCATGGCAACCCCAGTGTGGCACTCCGCATCTGGCCTGGTGGGGAGCCCTACCCTCAAGAGTTCTCTCACCTTTACCACACAAGGCCAAACCTCAAAAGAGCCACGTGCATGAATCAAATCAAATGACCTGGAGCTCTGAGTGTGCATTGTTTTTACATTCATTCACTCGTTCATTCATTTTTAACTAGAGCAGAAAGTCCATGTAGATTAATATTTGCAAATTGAATTTAGCAGCCTAAGGTCGCTGGTTATTTCTTAATTCCATCTAAGTGGCAGTGAGTACTGGAGGCGCCATAAAATTGAAATAGCTTCAAGGAATTCTTCAGACAGTGAGGATCAAGCACTGTGGATCTTTGGAAAAAAAAGGCTTCTTTCTTGACTCCGTCTGTACTTTATGTTCTTCTGAACTGTGCTTCTTTGCTGTTTTACTATGTTTCTTTCAGCCAACTGGGTCTCTACCTCAGCTGTTGTAGCTTTTTGGTCTCTGTGGTGTTTTTGTTTGAGAGAGAGGATACATGTTTATTTGTGTGTGTGAGACATTTGGAAGCAGTGACTTGATGCTTTTTTTTAAAAGTTGGTGTCAAAGAAGAGGCAGCTGAGTCAATCTTAGGGCTGTGGCTGCCCATTGAGGCAGGATGCACCCCCCTGCTCCCACATCTTGTAATGAAAACATCATCAATTACCCCACTGACAGGCCCCTGGGATGTGGGGCAGGCAACTCTTTGGGGCTGGTCTTTGTGGATAGACAGCCCCCTTCACCCCCACCCATCACCCCTAGAGAGGGAAAGAGAGAGAGGGTGGAAAAAGACTGTATATCCATCATTGGCAAGGCTTCGAGGGTGACAGCGTAAAAGGCATTGGTGTGTCATGGGCAGAATGGATTGAATTGGCAGACTCCACATGGTGCAAGAAGAGGTGGATGGACGCTGCTCTGTCACCGCTGACACAGCCTTTCACAGGCCATCTGTGCCCTGATTGATGAGCACCACATCAGTAGACGTTTTTCTACCGAAACCCACCACAGCATCCCCAACATCAGCTGCACCTTTGGACTGAGGCTTTGGAACAAAGGCAGAACAATGCTTAATTGACACCTTCTGCGTCCCGACGCAGTTGGTGTGCTCCCTTCCTCTGTAATGTCCCTGAAAGGCAGTTAAGTTTTACTTCATGTAACCTCTGAACTGTTGAAGCATAGCTGGTCCAGATGAGAGCTGTCCCTCAGACTTCCTCGCTGCTCTCTAGAACCTGAAAATTATGTAATGCCCACAGGGCCAGCCACTGATGCAGCCTTGTCATTGGAGAAGATAGTAGAATACACTGTTTTCCACTAGTAGGCCTACACAGGTGGGCCTCACTGAATTCCATCCGTCCAGCTTGTTAACATGAACTCTTAGGAACTTTCATTACGTTGTCAGTTAGAGAAAGTTATACTCCGGCCTGCTATATCATAACAGTATTGTATTTCATTATCAGCTACTTGTGAAGGATTAGCCACTAACGACTGTTGAGTGTGAGATCATGCTAGGCCAGCATGGTCTCCTGTCTGCATACCAGCCATGGCATTAGTGTGACAAACCGTGCTGTCTGTCTCTCAATTCTAGTTTATGTGTAACCCCACTAAACTGCTTTGTCAGCATGAACTCTGGAAGAATCTTGGAGCTCAGGTGTGGTGCAAGGTTCTCCTATATTCACCACCTTCTGAGCAGTCGGTCTGTAAAAGAAATTCAGTAGCCTATTGTGGAAATACAGTATAAATGTCATGAAGTCTGGTACATTCCATTTAGATATCCACTAATCACTCAGTGTTGGTGACCAGGGTAGTGTTAGTTTGGTTGTCATTGGGATGGACTTATGGGGCATTTAGGGAGGATGTTAATCAGGGATTATGGTAGAAGCTTGATCCACAACTGCCAGAGCTAGAAAGGGCAGAGTATACAACCTGAGGTGACATAAGGACAGTCATATTTGGATGTCTATGCAAGTCTGTGTTCTACAGCATTGCCAATTTGAATCTTTGGGTGTCAGTCCAGCGTGTTCTGTTCTGTAATGCATCTTAAACCAAGGAGTACTTTTGGCCAGAATTTAGCTATGGTCTTGCCAAGATTTAAAGGTCCATTGATGTTTTTAGATGGCGCTATGTGTGGAGATTCAGACCAGGCTTTGCTGATTTACCCTAGCTATGCTGTAATCGTCAGTGCTCAGGGATCTTTCCGCCTGCAGTCACCAGCTCAATACCTTTTACTTACAGCCACTGCAGAGCATTCCCCCACAGAGCAGAGCTCCAGCAGTCTGTCCCAGATACTCTTGGCTCACTCTGTTTGTGTGTGCATGTGCGCCAGTGTATGCCTGATGGATTATATGGCAGCAGAGACGCGGTAATCAGTTTGCACGTTTGCTGAACTAATTTATCAATTCGGTTCCTCCTACTTGTAATCTCAGCCATGCGTGCTGCTCTGAGCTCATTGTGCTTTTCATCTGGGGACAAACAGTTCTTCAGGAGAAAACGGCACTACCCTCAGGCCTCTTGATGGGTTTTTTCCCCTTCATGAAGGAGTCACAGAGCAACAACAGCATAATTGTCAGGCAATGTATCTGAAAAAAAGTATACAAACATTGAAACACATGCACTCATTTCTGCATCAGTATCACCTAGACTGACACTGCTTCATTTTGCATTCCTCCATTCCAGTTTGCAAGCGATGTGGGCCAAAACAGGAAAAGGGGGGCAAGCATTTACTTGCCCCCATTATATCATTAACTGTGCTGTCTTGGAGAGGAGATAAATTAAAATATTTTATACCATCATGCGTAAGTACATACATAGTTTAATGGAGCTAGCATGTCCTGTGTACTGAATCCAAAACCCTTTTAAAGTGTCGTTGCCTTTGTTGTCATTGATTTCCCAAGGTGATGAACAAAGGGTAAATGGTCTCAGACACTTAAAACCTCTTAGATTTGTCTTTATTTGCCTTAACTTTATCCAGGACCTGGCACATACTCAACTATTGAATAGGATTCTCTCCATTTAGCTCTGATAGTGGATCTTGACCTTTTCCTGCCGCGCTGAGTGCATGGTGTTTCCTGTCGCAATAAGGGATGCATGGCTGCATGGGAGCTGCATTGAGAGCACCTGCTGATCCATGTCGTCCCCATGGAGATTTCAGCGTGCAGCCAGGGGATCACTCCCCAGTGTGAGACATCTGCAATATGCGTATTGAACCAGACATGGCCGTATTTCATCAGATCAGATTCAGACGTTAATAGAAAGTGTGAGTTCACTAGGAGAGGAAGAGAGTGTTGGTCTGTGGAGCTTTTTATTTTTCTTTCTCTCTGTTATCAGCGGAGTGTTTTAGCTGTGGTGGAAAAGGAAGCAGACAGAAGCAAGGCGCTGCTCACTTGTTTGTTACGACAGATTAAGTCATCGATTTGTATAAGCTGTGCACCGATGGAGAAGGATCTGTCTTCCGCTCAGTGAGAGAGCGAGAGAGAGAGAGAATGAAAGAAAGAAAGAAGAGGTGGGAGAAGGACATAAAATGAGATCACAAAAGAAGAGGAAAGGAGAAATATGTCTCTGTGTTCTTCTTTCCTTCACTCTGCCCACTATTAGCCAGGCAGTGAAATGGCATAAGGGAGCAATTGTAAAATACCTTTACCTTCTTTTAACTCTTTTCCAACCGTGACCAGGTTTCTCCTCCCCCTCAGGCCCTCCATTGAACATTAATTAAAATGGCCAGGGCAAAAGGGTAATTATGATAATAACATAATAATATCGTGCAAGTTATTAGAATTTTTTTTTTGGTTCCGAAATTGCTTCCTTTGAGTATCACATTTCAGTGGAATTAGCTAAAGGACAATTTCCTTGACAATTTTTTTTTCCAATTTCATTGGAAAGGATTCTTTGGTCAAGGTGCAATATAGTAACCCGATTCTCTTAACATTTAATGCACCATGAGTTCCTGCTCCTGCCACTCGGCCCCCACCTTCAACAAACCCAGTTTTGGCTGTTGGGAGGCAGGAGGGTGGAGTAGGTTGTGTACCGAAGCATGCATTAATAGCCCTGCTTTGCATTTCACTCGCAGTCCTCTTGACAATAGCTAAAACAATCATTTGGGTGTTTATCAGCTTTAAACGATCTCAAGCCGCTCTGATTTTGTGTGTCAAGCACAACCACTGGCTGGCACTCTCCAGAGTTGGTTGGCCGAGGTGGCATGTACGTCTTTGTCCATGATGCTACCTGACTGACTGTGCTAAAATCCCCTTCCCAACAGATATTAGACTCCCCCGCCTAGTGCCAGCAGCCCATCTCCAGCTGCGGTCGGCGTGGCAAGGCACGGCGCAGCTGAATTGCTTTTGAATGTTCCCCCTCAAATAGGCTGTAATTACAAGCTTAAAGAGGTTTAGTGGTCCAGTAAACTACATAATCACCCCTGAATTAGCCCGGGCTCATCAGCCGCAGTCCACCAAGCTCCAGTCAGTGTTTGCAGGCTGGCCCCCTTATTACCGTGTGACTGTGAACAGCAGGTGTGGAACAACATGCATCCCCCTTAAACACAGACTCCCCACCCTTCTACTGGTATCTGTAATGAGACTGAATAAGAGGCTGCCTACCCTACTGCGACTGACTTTTATATCAGTGCCTGGACCTGGCTTACCTCTTTGTAGGCTCTTGAAGCTATAGGCCACCTCATGAAAAATATAGCTCTGCTCTCCTCTATGTAAAGCTATTCAAATACCAGCCACTGTCTTCAAATGAAGTGGCTTACAAATCCGGGTGTCCAGATATGTGTTATTTTGTCTTTTGCCTGTTGCACTTTGCATTTTTGGATGCAAAGCCTTTAGCTCAAATTTGATAATGTTGATTTAGAGCATTGTGGACTTGGAAGTTTACACAGATATGGATAGATCTGATTTGTATTCCAGCCCACACCCATCTTTTAATTTTAGACTTACATTCTATCCTCAGTTGCCTTTAAAACAAGATTGCCTATTCCCTATCCATAAGAACTTGTGTTACACCCTATTCCCTAAACCCACAAAAAAAAAAGGTTTTAAAAAAATGGTTTTTAAGAGGATGACTAATTAAAATGCTGAAAACCAAATTAAACATATCCTCTTTTATCAAAAGTAGAGATTAAATGGTGAAAAAAATCAAAGGGTGAAATTTCCCCAGCTTTAGCTTGTTGTAGTACAAGGATTTCTAAAAACACTGTGTGTGAATAATTCATGTGCCGGCTTTGTGTTGACTTAGCTCGGTACAAACTTAGTGGCGTTCCCAATGAAGCATTCCCACTTTCTGTGAGCCAGCCAGTCACCAACACCGCCAGGGCATCTTAAACCCTGGCCTCCAGTTGTTTTCCAAATCTAAGATCTTTCTCTCTCCTTTGTTTTTGTCTCATTGGTGAATCAATCTTAGGAAGAAATTGGGTTACAGAAGCTTTGCTGTTTTGTTTTTATTCTATGACTCTCTCTCTCTCTCTCTCTCTCTCTCTCTCTCTCTCTCTTCAGTTTTCCGTATGATGTTTTGTTTTTTCTTAATGAAGGACAAAACTTCATGTTTATGCCACGTACACAAACAGGAATTTGAAATGTCTCAACTTTTACTCAGCCAAGAAAAATCTCTGAGATCAAGACTTATTGTGCTTTCTTGAGAAATAACACCTTTCAATGATTGTAAATAACTTCGCTACAAAGCTGGGATGCCTCTCATGCATATCTTACTGGCGATAATAAAAACAAGTGCATAATTGTCTAGAGAGATGATAATGCTCGTATCCAAATATCAAGGGTAATCCTTCCTCCCCCGGCCTAAGGTTTGGGTTGGATGTTGTAGGTGGCCCTATCTGCAAAAGGCCTGAAGCTGTAGCTCTGGTACAGTTAATGCTAGCAGAGCTGGAGTAGGTGGAGCACTAAACTTCAGACATAATCCTGTTTTCTTAAGGGCCAAGCAACGGAAGAGCGGTGGACGCAGCCCACACGTACAGTGGCTGGTTCTGAGATGGGATATGGAAATGATACTCTGTGTACACCTAGACCAGAATGGCCCCTGGATCAAGCCTTAGGCATTCCTCAGGGGCAGCTTGGCTTCCATGGGGATTAGACACAAGGAATATGGAAGTGAGGCTGCAGTAGGAGACCTAGCTGAAATGAACCCTCACATACCTTGAAAGGACCCACTGACCTTAGTCGCCCCTGAAACGTATTTAGTATTAGACATCACATTTCTCTTGGAGATAGGCACTTAGTGGAGTCATTGTCAGATGGAGCCACAAGGATTAATTCTGTGACTGTTTCCTGCGACTCAGTGGGCATGTTACATTTTTGTGCCATGCCTCCCCACTAATTTTCTGTGTGAGGAATAAGCACCATGTTCAGCACACTTATTTTATTAGTTAAGTTAATCTTGTATGGAAAGCTTCTTTAATCCAAATCACACAGGATAGAGAGAAATGTTCCCTTAAATAGAACATAACGATAATAACGATAATGTGGGTAATGAAAGCAGCAGAGTGGGGGAGAGGGGGATTGTGGCTGATTGTAATTAACTGGTTAAATGGAACACAAAAAGATGTGTCCACAGCGATTGGGGGGAGGATGTGTTCAGTATGTGGCCTTAGCCAACCCCGGGAGTCAATGGGTAAAGAAATACTGCTGGGATTCTGGCTTCTTTTTTTTTGCGGGGGAAGCAAAATGATGAAGAAAACGCAGAGATGAAAAGAACTTCCAAAATAGTTCTCCCCTCACAGTGAACCAGAGAATCCTGTCTAAGGACCTGATAAGGAGCACAGCTGGAGCTCATCCAGACCTCCTCCTCCCTGTTCTACATAGACACAACTCTCCCCACAAAGACATAAAGACCAAGAGTACACACCTCTCATGTTTCTGCTCTCATAGTCTGGGTTGTACCTCTCAGCTTTCAGGGTACAGTGCAGTAAATACTTGAATTCTACCCTCTCCCACGGAAAGCTCTCCTGACACAACTTGACTCCTCATATCTTGGCTGTATTCAAAACAGCATTCTCGGACATCGCTCTGAATTGTGGGTAAGGAGAGCAGAGTCAACCGTGGGTTAGGGGGGAAGTCTGAGTTCTGTTTCGAGAAGCAATCTTTAGCTCTACCAGTGAGAGCACGAGAGAATGGGAGAGACCTGTTCACCTCTCTTATCTTGCTGATAGGACACGGACTCTACGCTCTTCCCCTCCATTCCCTGTCTGAGGGGGTCATGGAGGAAGACCAGGAGGGACAATTGTTGATGCACTGGTAGACACACACACACACACACACACACACACACACACACACGCACACGCACACGCACACAGACAAAGATAAGATACATGATGGAGAACTGAGCACGGGGAGGATCGTTGAGCATCGTTGGCTTGGTATCCACCAGTGCAGAAGAGGCTGGAAATTCTGATGAAAGGAGTAGTATATTTGGACAAGACGTATCATTAAGATAGGCGAAGGGAAACAGGGAGGATTCGTTGAGACTTTCCATCTGTTCTTTAGGCAGTGTTATTGCTTTCTCACTAAAGCATCACGAGACCCTGAGAAAACAATTCTCACCCAGTACTGCTGCCAAGAGGATTAAAATACTCAGTCGCTCTCTGACTATAATAAAATCTGTTGGTTTCTCTCCGTTAAACCAGAATCTAAATCACACTGTTTTGACGCATAGAGATAATTTGGTGTTTGGAGACCCACACAAAGGGAAAAAAAGGGTTTCTAAACATATCCACTTCATGAGTTCATGAATGCTTTAATATTATGAAATACATCGACAAGTATGGAAAAGGTGTATGACAAGATTGTTGCAAGAGTTGGAATGGATGAACATTTAGGAATGTCATGAGGGAATACAATTTGTAAAAATAAATTAAAAAAAACAAAAAAAAAAACAACCAGATCAACAATAAAAATAATAATTACTCAAAGTCTGCCTCAGTAAAGTCAATTTCTGTATCACCAGTTGTGATTGCAAATAGCCGCTGGACAATTTACTTAAAAAACGAAAAAGGCAGGACCTAAGTTAGAATTGTATCTGGATGTTTTCCTGATATGACAAGTGTAAATAGGGCCTCAGTCACTGCTGCCCCATTCTACTCAAATACTGGTGTGGCTACATCGGGGTCATTATGACAACAAAGGTGAGGCACATATGATGCTGTAGGCGAAAGAGCTTGACCCAGTTGGCGTTTGTACAGGAATCCTGTTTGGGTACTGCTGAATGCTCACAGTCGAAGCCACCTGTCAATCACAGAACAGTTCTTTGTATGGGGTTTCTAGGATTTAATGAGAAGTTAGGATAGGATTAGGTTACTTTTAAGTTGAGCTGAAACTTGACTGCTCATTTTCTCCACGCCATTGTGCATTGTTGTAACGTTTCATTTTGTAAAGTTGTCTAACAAGTTGCCTTAGTTGACAGTCCTCCTCCCACTACTTTTCTTAAAAGTGAAGCCAGCACATTGCATTCTTCATTTTATACTTCATCAATGTTTTTATGATATTTAACATTTGAGTTTTAGTGTGAATCATTCCCTACCTTTACAAGTTTGGACCACATTATGTTTGACTCATAAAACAAAGCTGTGGAAGAGATTTCAAAATAGCAGTTGCAAAAGAATTTTGTATGTAAATGGTCTGGCAATATGATCATTTCTTCTTTCCAAATTGTGTTGTCTGAGTTAAACGGAATTTAAAAGGTTTTAGTGTAGGAGAGGTAGTGTGAAGAACACAATGATGTGTGAATCTCATCCGGTCCCAGCGCTCTCATTCCTGGAATTGCAGTGGCACAGAACTGGAGTCATTCTTTTTGGGTCCGGCAACAGAACAGGCAGCGTTAGTGCTGTCATATAGCCTTCGGCACTGGCTTCCCCCAAAAAGTCATGAGGCCTCTGATTCTTTGGTCCAGACATGTACTTCAATATAGGGCTGATTAGCCATTGTGCCACACTTAATGCCATTATTTTCTACACAGTCTGTGTTTAAAATTGGGCACGACTTCTTCTCTCTCTGATGATTTGGTGAACTACAGAATAGGACAGGGATGAAAGTAATCTAATGTTGGAGTTGATTTTATGATTATAGTTACCATTAAATGTTTGATGCTCACAGGCCTGCTATCAATGATGATCACTGATCAGATGACAATGAGAGAGACTGGAATGTTGTTTTCTCACATTTCCAGTCCTGGCCCTGGTTTCACACAAACGTTTTCATCGTGGTTTAGAATGTCGGACAATGGATATGATAAGGGGGAAAAATTAAAACATTTTTTAATCTTCTCAGAAATGGCTGGAGGCGTCACTACAATTATAACTTTCTGCATGAAATAATACACAGTTTGTTCCAATTACCTACAATTGGATCACATGAAAATGACAGAGCGACAGGAAAACAGCTTGCTTTCTCTGGCAGTACCAGTAAATAAACATGCATTCAGCAACATGAAAGACATTCCAATTTATTATTGCTCAAAAAAGAGCAGACAACCCGTGGCGCCAACCATTTTTACATTTCTGTTTGTTCATTTGGAAGTCTTGTTCTTATTATTCTTCTCAAAGGGTGAATCAGAATCACAATTGATGATGTCTTCCTTTGCAACGCTATATGTTAGATCACATAAGTAAAAGCAAATTATATTCACAAGCGTCCTTTCCTTGCCTCATACATGGCTCAAACAGTTACTGTGCTGCAGTGTCAGTGATGTTGACTCATTATGGATTGAAATCGCTGTTTAACAGCGATCCATTTTCACATTGCTTGATTTGGAACCCAAAGCCAAGTTAAAGCCCCTGTCTCTGTTAATCTCTAACAGGTTGTGCCAGGTTTGGTACTGGGCTTAGAAGGTTTGAATCTGTTAGCATAGTGAGACAAAGGGCTCACTGAGCCATCCACAAAGACTGGATGTGTCCAGGTTTGTGTATTGTGTTGACAAAGCATAATATAAAAATAGTGTTCCACAGAAATGGGAAAGCCGTTATTGCTGTGCTTTGAGGCCATGCACAGGGTTCTCTCTCACTCTTTTTCTCTCTGTATAAATATGGTCTAAATATCTTTGCGCACTGTACCTCCCATTTTACATGCTCAGCAGGGGCCTCAACGCAGGCTCTGTCTTGTCTTTTTCGTGAACAGCACATTGTTTAGACTCAAAGCTAGCTAGCTCCATACTTCACACTAACGCTAATATAAATCAAGCAAATCTCAGCTCACCATTATTTAAACAGCTGGATCAGCTCAAATCAAGTTCATAACTTTAAGAGCTCAGCTGTATCAAATAAGCTTATTTTCAGTACTCTGCTATTGTCCATGTTGACATTTAGATGTTAACTGGCGAAGGTTATCTTACAGCTTTTAAAAAGGGAAGAGGCCTGTAAATATATGTGGTCTGTATTCCACGCAAGGCTTCAGATATCCATTCTCCATCATGCATTCATGGCAGAAAGATGACTAGAATAAATTTCAGTAGGGTTGCACGGCATAGCACTCTAATTACTGTTTCTGTTCCCACACTTCACTTAACTTTATAATTGGCTTGCCTTTTTCGCTGCCATTAATTACACGATTTCATATTCCATTAATGACTCTAAGAAAGAGACACACCTCACTTTTTCACACTAATTAACAGCTGCTTTGCCACTTTTCCACACAAATGTGTGAGCAACGCTTCCCTTCTGTACCTCAGACCTTTATCTCGCTAACAAATGTGCTCATTAATTGATTTATTTACAATGTTTCTCATATAATTTCCTGTGTTTTTTTTAGCACCCCTACCCTTCAGAAGAACAGAAAAAGCAACTGGCACAAGACACCGGACTCACTATACTACAAGTGAACAACTGGTAAGTCAATTGTACTTTTGTGTTTACATGCAATCAATAGCTTCGCCCCTGGCAAGCAGCTCCTAATGATTTGAATTAATACACTCCCCTCCCCCCCGCTTTTACTCGCCCCTCCCATCAGTCTTCCACTTATCGCCTCATCTCCCTGCAAATCAATTCACCCAAAGGGATATTGCCGGCAGGAATTTTCCAACATTTTTCTTTTTTCCTTGTTTGTTCTCTCATTCAAATATGAACCCCTGTGAGAGCAGCTACTCTTGCGCCTCTCTCAACTCCCTCTCGAAACCCGTCTGTCCCGCAATCACTGTGACGTGGAACTCGTTGTCTCTGCCTCACCAGCTAGTAATTTCGCCTTTCCCACGTCAAAAGTTCTGTAAAGGTTGACAGAACCTTTTGCACAGGTGCGTTTGTTATCAGAGATGGCTATCAATACATACTTATTGTTATTAGCCATGTCTAATGAAGGGCATGAGATAGGGAGTGGAGAGGTGAAACTGAGCACAGGAGGGAACGTTTGATGCAAGAACACAAAGAACAACCTTAGCCACATATTTCTTCTCAACAACCTTGCCAGGCCCTCACATAAAATTATTTTCGCAAACTCTCTCCGCTCTTGTTCTCTGAGTGTCAGAGATTGATATTGCTAAGGATCTGATTACATGCCCTAATCCATTTTGCTGAATAAACCGGCCTTGATGTAGGCGCTCAGAACATGGGATGGGTTACTTTACTTTAAAAATGCATTCTGAAACAAATTACTAATCACAAAAGAATTACCTCAAAAAGGTAATCCGTAGCCTAATCACCCAATATCATTCCATCAAACTACTTTTGGTTAAAAAGTCGGTCCCACTTTATATTAAGTGACTTTAAGTACTTTGTACTTACATAGAAAAATAAGTACAATGTACTTATTGTGTTCAGGTTGTATTGTAAAACACTTTTGCTGCGATTGAGATGTGATACTGGTAACGTTAGGGACAGGTGTGGTGGTATGGGTCGATTTAAGGGTAGGTTAAGGTGTAAGGGAAGGGTCAACTGTGTAATTACAAATGTAATTACACCAATTAATTACAGTTGTAATTACATGCAGGTATTTTCAAAATGTAAAAACATGTATGTACATAATAAGTCCATTGTAACAAAGTAGTAACTTCAATGTAAGTACATACAGTAGTACTTAAAGCCACTTAATATAAAGTGGGACCAAAAAGTCATTGCAGTGAGTTGGCAACTGTAAAAATGGTTTGAACATGTTTCACTTGAGTGTCATGTCATTTACATGCGATAGTTGCATTTATCGTGGAAACTGGCTTCTTATGAGCTATGGAATGCAAATCTGAATGTTTGTATTCTAGTAATTGTTGGTAGGACTATGCATTTTTATTTAAAGATGTAAATTCTGCTAGCACTTGTTTTTTTTTTAAATAAAATGTATTGCTAAAGATATTAAATTTAACTGTAATTCATTACACTTTTGTATCCCGATTACATAATGTTATTCCATCAGGCTTCTCAAGCTTATTAACAAACAATATCTTGCTATGTACACCAGATGTTAGGAGAGCTAGAGAGATGGGAGATGTATTAAAGCCCATTACACAAAATGTAATTTCTGACATAATCATAATCCTTACCATTGTTCAGTTTGGTACCTTGGAGACAAGACTAAGAATGAGGATTAATTTACAAAAGTGGCCTATCAGTGGGACGCAGTCTGGCGGACACAGGGAATCTTGTTGGGGTTATCAATTTCTGTGACCTCACAACAACCCATGGGAGATCAATTCTTTCAGCCATATTAGTTAGCAGAGAGAACACAGGCAATTACTTCACACACTGTCCTGTCCTGCACCAGCACTCTGGCTGCTGGGCTGACTCATTTTGTAGCAGGATTTGGTGTATGTTGGAAGAATTGGCATACTGCCTGTGTTGGTGTGGATGCGGGAGAAAGAGCACTTGTCTAAGCAATGAACCAGAGGTGGTCGATTTAAGCGGCATTAGCTGCTAAACCCTGCATGCTGAGATCTTGCTGCCCTCTCCCAGATTGTGTGCATCAATGTTGATGTGTGTTTAGGTCTGTGTAGAAGGGCGCAGATGACATGGAAAGTGTGTATGGAAACAGAGAGAGAGAGAGGCTCAGCACATTTGGGGTTAGAGAGTAGGATCTGTCATTTCATAGGCCTGTGGTTGTGCTTAGTAGGAAGCTCACCATTGGGTGTCTCCATGGCAACCCCTGGTGATGTTACCTCCTGACCTGCTGATTTTTAGAGGCAATTTCCCTAGCTGTGATTCTATTTATCAGACTAGTCAAAGCACAGGGCCAACATAGCTTACTCCCAACATACAGTATTCGTGCAAGATTTACATAATTAGATTGTAGCATGCCTCTCTATTCAATTACTATGTAGGTCCATATCATTCAGCTATATCTCAGAGCAAAAAAAATTTTTTTTTTGATTATTGGACTCAAGGGTGAACATGAGGAAACGTGACACCAAACAAACAGCTAACAAATTGAGCTAAACAAGAGATCAACCGAAAATGACAGCTTCCTTAAGCCCTGTTCTCATAGACTTGTTAACACTCATGTAGGTGTCCATTATTGATGAAGACTCAGAGAATCTGCAGGCTGAAGATTAAATAAAAAATGCTAAAGGCCATGCGGGGTGCTGATCACTCATGAATTATTGGCGATAACATAACGTGAGGGACCGCTGCAAATCTGGGTCCACATATTAACAATCGACCCCCGTGTGTATGTTTATTCGACATGAATGGAAAATGTTTGAAAACTATTCCTCAGATCTGGACAATACGCAGTAGATGTACACTTAGTCACACCCTTATGGACACTCTTACGCACACATGAGCAGAGACGCATGCGTGCCAGTGGAAACGCATGAGCACACAGAGACAGCCTAAGACACAGAGAGCGAAAGCGGCATCAAAGAGGGGATGTGGATAGATGGTGTGGGATCTATTTTTGGAGGGTTGATGTCAGAGCTTTGATAGGGATTATGTACAACCGCATAATGATGTGGAGGTACAGTCAGTCGTTCAACATCCAAATGTAAAAATTCAATGGAAGATTAAGAATAAGGAAAGATGAAGAGAGAAAGACAACTTTTAGCCTTTGACGATAAGAGGAAGCATTCTCAGAACACTCCATAAAGATCCGTGATGTAAAATCAATGGGCGGGTCATCGGGTTTCACATGTTGCCCGTTCTTCCCTTCCTGACGGAATTTAATAATCCCTTTAAAGATGCTGTTTAAACCTTAGGGATGGATTGTTTTGTCAATAAGGCGGCTTTTATGAAAGTCTTAAAAGCATGGAGTGAAGTGTGGCGGGGCTACTTTAGAGAAACAGCGTCCACACACCCTGGATCAGGTTTCTGCGCCTGAGAGAAAAAAGGAGTGAGAGAGAGAACTGGATGACTGGCATGCTTCACTTCTTTGACAGCCAAGCCCGCCCATGTCAAGAGAAGTTGAAACTTGTTCAAGAAAAGCTCTGGATGATTGCTCTATGTGCATTTCGTGTGCAGTATTTGGCAGTGTTCTTATAGCTTAGGGGAAAATGTGACCCCTGACCCAGTAGGTTTCTTCGAGAGGTGATACACAATGTTTTTACCAATACAGAATCAAAATCTATGTGGTATCTCCTAGACTACAATACAAATTAAAAGGAAAGCACACACAGACTTGTTTGAGAACAAAGATTGTAGTACAGTAGATCTCCACATCTGTGCTAAGATTCTCCAAAGTAAAAGTTTGCCATCAAATCAGTGTTTTCACCTAAACATTTCTCATCCAATCTAAATCATCTAAGCTATACTTCCACATTAATTCTATAGCCTCCTTCTATATGTCAACAATTTACAAAAGGAATTTCTGGAGAAACATCTGAGATGATGTACATACTTGCATGAAACTGAAAACTTAAACCTCTCGAGGTGTAAAAGAGAAACCTTTGTGTGTGTAAGCGTTTGCTAGATCTATAATTCTGAATGTAGTGTACATGCACAATTATTTGCTTAAGCTGAAAATGCATGTATTTCTGTGGTGTCACTGTGCATATATGTATATATGTATATGTGTGTGTGCGCATGCAACAGCGGCCCAAAGGACGCGAGTAGGTCTGGGTGAGATGAGCCATAGCCCATGTCCCGGAGCGGCCTTCACACAGTCTTCCTGTCAAGGTGCTTTAGCGTGAATATCCGTGGCCTTTCAACAAAATACCAACACACCCTGGGGTCAAACCGCCAAACAAAAGACGTATTTACACCAGCGAGACACAGGCATGTGGCCCAACCTACACCCTCAAAATCCCCCTGCTACATCAGGCAAATATGGAAATATAGTGAAGAGCTCAGCTCCATGAAGCTGGATGGATATAGGAATTGTTTGCCTTGCTGCACAGTTGGGCTCAGTCTGTTCTCAAGTGTTTGCTAACAATTCTGCCATACTGGAATTTCGGCACTTGCTCAGACCTGATCTCTGTGTTGTGTCAACAGCAGACAAGTTGGAGTGGTTCGTTCTCTCTCTCTCTCTCTGTGTGCGTGCATGTGTGTGTGTGTGTGTGTGTGTGTGTGCGTTTAGTCATGTGAAGTCTTTAGTAATGTGTGTTGGACTGGGTGTGCATATATATGTGTGTGTGTGTGTGTGTGTGTGTAAACGAGACCAGCGGAGTTAAAATAGTTTCTTTGTCTCGGAGAGAATGTGTCTCTATATGTGGAGATATATGTGCATGGATGCCTCTTTGGCAGTAAGTTGTTGTAGGATATGTGCGTGTGTGTATGCATGCATTCGTACAGAGTCTGTGAACCATACAAGGGTGCACCCCCCCCTCTTTCTCTCCCTCTGTCTTACATCACAACAGGCCCCAGGCAATGCCTACATTTTTCTTCTTTTCTCTACTTTTTTATCCTCTCTTTTGTGGGGGAATGTGAACATGACAGACGGAGGGTGGATTGGCACTAGAGCATATTGGTTATGTTTATAAATCTAGGAACAGATTGGACCGCTGATTAGCGAGCCGACCACTGATTAGCTAATGAGCTTTTAGCATTACAGTGATTGCAAGGTCATGCTGAACTTCACCCTTCCAACAACAACCACAAAAATAAGCACACTAGAGCAAGTAACACCTCATACATGTGTTCTATAGGCAATATATAATGTATAAAAAGTAAAAAATATTGTCCAAGCCATAATGTTTTCTTTAATATGTGAAGTGTGCAATTTATGCACAATTAGCTTCACCAAATGAAATTGCAAAAATAATCAAAATGATGATTTTTAAACGAGTTCCATAAAAACTCCTGTATGTCATGCATTTTGTTATTTTGTCACTTGCTTTCTATTTTTAACATCTTACATTGCTAACCTATTCTTTGCAACACCTTACATTTCATATTAAATATAATGATGCATAAATCAAACAGTACCAATGTACTGTATATATCAGAATACTTGATCTGATACTAACATGGTGCTGCCCTAGTATGTTTTTGTAAGGCAAGTTGAAGCAAAAAAAAGTGACTAAACTTGTCAGATCACAAATCTTAATTCTTTAATGTATGGCCTCTACTGCTTATTCAAATTATCGTAGCATTAGTTATTAAAGTAAAAATATTGTTTTACTAAGTTGGTTAGTGCGTGGTGGTTATTAAGGCCAGTCAGATCCTATGTGTAAGGTCTTGTATGTGTGTCAATAGAACTGGCGGTGCCAGCATGAGTTCTACAGCACCGGGCAGAGACCACCAGAGTGACAGCTACTGTAGGCGGAGGACCTATTAAACCTGCCGCTGTGATGTCATTTCCTCTCTTATGTGCCATGTGCTGCCACACACAGGGCTGCAGTTGATGTCCCAACACTGTGCGGTTGTTTGTTTGCATGTTTGCCCAGACAGAGAGGGAGTACTCTCTGGCCCAAATGCTTGCCTGAGGCATCAGGCTGCATGAAGAGCCTTCAGAGATAGGCGACAACATGGAATGGAGAGCGTTCCAATGTTGTGTTTGTGAAGTGGGCATGTGATGGTGCCCTCCCTCACTGATGTATTATTGCTCTCTTTCTCTTGCTCTCTCTGGACTGGGTGGAGAATCAGAGGAGAGCAGGCAGGCCGCGTTCATGCCAAGAATTACGTCATAGTCCCTGACTCCAGAGGAGTGGGGAACTGTCTCTGAAGCATATCCAGCACCTCGCAGCAGTTGCGCTCCGCTTTGTTTTTCAGCGGTCGTTTGAATGCCGCAACAGAGGTTGATCACAGCAATGGTCTCCTCTTGCCTCAAGCTGGAGGTTTTCTGGACTGAAGTCTTCATGCATGTTCCTGGCTGAATTGTTCTCTCGAGCAAGTCGTAGCGGTCACTGCTGCGGCCCTCTCTCTTTCTCACAGATCGACCATGTGTTTATAAAGTGTGTTCCTCAGCCCCCAGGCGGCGGCCCCACTCTTTAAAAGCAGCTTTAGAGGGGACTTCACAGCTCTGTTAATGGAAAGGTTTCGACTTTGTTTGGTGAGAGGAGCTTGTGGGGGTGAGTTTGCTGAAGTAATAGCCAGCCTCTGTTGGAGGGGGGCTGATGCAGCAGGGATTAGACCAGCCCCTACTTGAGAG
Source organism: Semotilus atromaculatus (assembly GCA_031834385.1). Classification (NCBI taxonomy): domain Eukaryota; kingdom Metazoa; phylum Chordata; class Actinopteri; order Cypriniformes; family Leuciscidae; genus Semotilus; species Semotilus atromaculatus. The sequence goes on from JAULUF010000025.1 coordinate 7,705,030, forward strand.
CCTCCTTTACATCTCCTCTGTCTTCTTTTCGCAGGCTGTTTTTCTCTGCTGGAGTGGGTCAGGTAATCACGGTAATGTCTGTGGAAATTAGAAGCAAGGAATTGCTAGCCAGTACACACTACAATGTTTTGGGAGTGACGACTACATTAAAATGTGAGAGTGAATCCCCCAAAATATTGTTCTGTATGTGTACCGAATACCAGAGTCACTCTAGAAATTCCAGTGGTCAACTTGATGATAACTATGGCAAATCTCACAGTTGTATGCAAGAAACCTGGAAGCCAACAGGTTTGGTATTAGCTGGTGTTAGCAGCTAAAGCAAAATTTGCATATAAGTCCAGACACATGCGTATGTTTCTGTGATTTTCTAGCACCACACCTCAAATGAGCTGTCAGTGTCTAAAAGAGAATGATGTCACTGCAATAACAAGTCGTTTGCATAAGCACTCTGAAGAAAGAGTGGCATACATCTTTAGCAATAGTGTGTACATGGCCCCTGCTTCTCAAGACCCAGCAGAGTGGGTTCTTCTTATGGGATTCCACCAACCAGGGCAGTCTAAGAAACAGCGGAGGGGTCGAGGGGGAGACCTGTGTTATTAAGAACATGAATAGAAGTGAGAAAGGCAGAAACATGCAGTGCGAGGGGAGGAAGAGGGGTGTGATGTGGCTGAATGGAATTGTCTGAGGTGAGAGATGCAAACGAGTGTTGGAAGTTGGTCCTTTATGTATGCCCCATTGCCTCTAGCCTGTCTCCAGCAATGGAACAGGTTAACACCACTCCTCCAGGCCTGGCTTGCAGTGCACTGTTTAAAAGGAGTGTGTAAATGTATGTGTGTGTGTGTGTGTGTGTGTGTGTGTGTGTGTGTGTGTGTGTGTGTGTGTGTGTGTGTGTGTGTGTGTGTGTGTGTGTGAGCGAGAGCGAGAGCGGGTGGATTGGGGTGGGGGGAGGAAGAGTGTAAATGGAATTTGTGCAGCAAACAGCTGGACTAGTTTATTTAAACACTGGCAGGCCATAGCGACTGACCCCAGATTGACTCGAAGAGAGGAGGAGCCGAGGTGGACTTTTATGACTTTTAGGTCAAGATGAGATGCTCGTATTTATAAAAATTGCCTTGAGGCATGCCAACATGTGAATTACTAATTACTTAAGTAAATGGATCTCTGGAGCAGACACTGATAATAAAGTTGGTTTCACCAGAGGGGTCTTATTGCTTGATTAGCTAGTTGAATTAAAGCAGCTACTTCAAAAATGTAGTTTGCCAATGTACAAGTTACACATTATTTGAAATCGTTACGCAGTTGAGCTATCATTTTGGGGGGGAAAAGTAGCTTATTACATTGGAAGCTAACAACTATAACTACATTGTTAAAGGAGAGATATACTATATGCTGTAATTTATAATTACAATTTAATTAGTATAATTTTTTAATGAAGAAACATCTCAATTAGGGCGACAGCAAAACTTGAACAGATAAATACAAAGCACATTCATTTGAAAAATGTTTCCCCATTTATTACTTGTCTTTATATTTAAATACTTAAAAAAAGAAGAAGACCTAAAATTTCAAACAGGGTCTTTTAGTTTGAACAAATCAATGAATATAACATTATGTAGACCTATTACTTAGTTTGATGTGTGTGCGCAATACAGTGCGAAAAAACAGCGATGTAGTGTTATATCACAAAGTAACTTATAACTGGAAAAGCTACAATGCTTTAAAAATGGCGGAGCTTCTGTCACACTACTGAAAATGTAGTTTGTAGCTATATTTATAGCCCGTTACTCCCAAACACAGAGTTAGCACAATAGCTAAATTGATAATGCACTCTGAAGGTGATGATACACAGGGCAACTTTTTGAGCAATGTTGCTGGGCAATGTTGGCGTCAATGGGCAACCAGATGAGACACAGGGCCCACGACCGATCTAAATTATCCAGAAAGAAATGTATTGCCCATTTTCAATGAGAAAGTGTCCAAGCAACAATCGCTCGGCAAGATTGCCCAGCAACATTGCTCAAAAAGTTGCCCTGTGTATCATCACCTTTACTTAATTTGAACTTATAATTATCCTAAAACCATAGCACATTTTATGTATTTTATTTGAATGCATATTTTTCCTGGAGATTCCTGTAGAGCCACAGATGCAGATCCGAATCATCAGATCATTCTATTCCATCCGTATTACTGATATGCCTGTTTGTGGGTTTTTAATATACATGTAAATGTAGCTGAGTGTGTTGAAATGTGATTTCATGAGTGAATTCGGTCCTCCGTAGTCATGCATGCGCCCCCTCAAACAGTTTACATCTGAGAGAAAAGGAACGAGCAGATGAAGGAGGGATTTCTGAGAAAAATGACACACTTCATATGCATTTAGATAGACATACTGAAATATAACCTTTTGTATCTTCAATCCGGATCTTTCCAGCAACACTTATTAAATTATTCCCTAATTGGTCACGCAACAAAGGCAGCTGATGAAAAAGACAATTTCTTGCTTTTAATTGGCCATTTCACGTGCAGTTCGTGCTACACCTGTGCGTTTGTAATGAGAGTGGGATATTAGCGGAGGCCCTGGCAGACCCGACAGAGATCAGATCGACTGTCAGTGAAGTCTGGAATGGGCAATAGTGCTCCAACACATTACAAAACACACACACACACACTAACAGAATGAGAAGAACCAAACTGCCCTCTATCAAGGTTCATTTGGCTTATAAACACTCTCATTTCAATCTTTTTTTCTTGTCCTTTTAGTGAAGCTCTGTATTTTTAACCCTCCTCTTTTTATCCTTCTTTGGAGGTGCCACTAGTGGCGTTTTGCTTTAAAATAGCCCCCCATTGTCCCGAGCTAGACTGAATAGTTGGCTTCATTGTGTGCCTATGGGAAGTAGAAACTGAACAGGCCATAAACGCAGTCCTATAGCGCGGAGAGGTCGCGCAAAGGTGAACTTTTACTCCTAATGGAGGCTCCAGCTTTAGCCTGGCCCGTATGGCTCTCTGCTCCTTTTGATTGCCTTCTTAACCGTCAGCGCCAGGGCGTCCGCCTGGCTCACAGAACAGAGCATGACCATTCTTTCTCTTTTTCCTCACACTCCTACACCCCCACCCTCACCCTCACCCTCACCCCCACCACATCTCCATCCCCCTGCCTGGTATTGTGTAGCACTTGTCCTTTGTTCCAGCTTTTGGCGCATCTGGCCTTAGATATAAGGAGGAACGAGAGAGGAAGCTTAAGATACCTTTAAAAAAAAGAAAAAAGAAAGAATAGCCATTTCCACAATTTGAAAGAAAGCGAGTGGAAAAAAGGCAGAGGGAGAGCGAGTGTTCGAGGGAGGAAAATCCAAACGGCAGAGGTCAGCAGATAGACAACAGTACACCCCCCCCCCCCCCCCACTCCCCCACCCCCACCCCCCCTTGACCCCAGCCTGAGATGAAGGCAGTAAAAGGAATGCCTAGTCTGAGACTCCCCCTGCTCTCCAGCCCACTGCTGGTGATAAAACTCCAGACATTCTCTCATTTGATGGTGCACTGCCATGTCAGTACATTCCTCCCCAATCTTTTTTTTTTTTTTTTTTTGTCTTTAAGGTGATGCCATAGAGTGATATTGGTGATAAATATATGAGAATGTTGTGTTTCTGGTCAAATCAATTTTAAGGAATAAAAAACAAGCTTTACAGCACAAGAGGCCATTCCCTACATACAGTGATATTACCATGGGTAAACATGAAGAGTACCTAAAATTCACCTTAACCAAAATTAAAATTTAATTAAAGAAATATTCAGAATAATATAGTTCATTATTGATGATGTTCATTATAGTTCATGTAGGTGATGTCTGGGTTAAAATAATTTTTTTAATTTTAATTTTATAATTAAGAAGCAAGAAGCTTAGCAGATGCCTGTGTGAAAATTTCTTTGTCCGTTAGTTCTGCTCTGTCTCTTTATTTCTCCTTTTCTCTCTTTCTCTCGCTCTCTCCCTCCACCCCAAGCTCTCCTCCCTTGCTTTTCTCAGCCTGAAAAGAGGAGTGGAGCTATTGTTTCCTTAAAAGTCTACTAATTCCCCCCTCAAAGGATGAAATGGAAGTGTCCAACTGTGGTAACAGCAGGAGGACATAAATCAAGTTGGAACCCCTGAGCTTAGTCTCCTGGAGGTGACCAGGGTCACCGGGTCACTAGAGGGGATTTAGGCACAACAAGGCCAGAGCACTCTGATGTATGGTGCAAGGAGGTTGTGGGTCAGAAGCTACAGGGGCCAGATATGTTTTTGTCACAAATGTTATGCACAATATGCAGAAATGCAGAGCAGCCTGCTTTTTTTTTCAGCAAGGTAAAAAACAACAACTCCTCATTGAACCCAGTTTCATTACTCTCCCTCTAGGGAGACACAAGGAAAAAGAAAACATGGCTTGTACTTGTGTTCTTTGACAATGCAACACTTTTTCTGTTAGTAAACATTTCCTAAACACATCAATTCCTGTGGTGCATATCAACTGTGTTACATCTGGCATCAGGGTTTGAATTGCTCAGTGGTTTAAAATAAAGTTGATAGAAAAAAGGAAAAGGAGTCTCTTGAACTGCATAGATGGATAAAAACACCACTGTCTTCAAAGTGCTTTTGTGCACTTCGCTTAGTAGGCAATATATATTAAGCCAGCACACGTTTGTACAAGTCAAAAGCTTTGTGAACATTTCTGTGTTATGGAACAACTCTCTGACACTCCCACTGGAGTACTAGAGGATTAGAGAAAAAAATCCCCCAATTACCCCTCTGATTAGTTATCTGGGCTGATCTGGACAGCAGCAGGCATGGACATGACTGTGTTTACAGAAAAAAAAAACAGAAAAAAACTCCAGTCACTTTTCCATCATATGTTGCATTATCTTGTTTTTTACAGGTTCATTAACGCAAGAAGAAGAATAGTGCAGCCCATGATCGACCAGTCCAACCGAGCAGGCAAGTCCCCCATAGTTTCTGTATTCAAGTCCCGCAGGCGAAAGCCCCCTGCAAGCCATGCACCCGGAGGCCCACCTGCCGGTAAATACTTAGCCCAGCCTGGATGTCAACAATGATTGACCACTAAAATCCATCCAATTAACCCAAAGCACTAATCATGCTGACTTGGGCGCTATATAACCCAGTGACAAAGAGAAGCGAGCAAACACATATGATGGATTAAAGTATTGCAACAGTAACTACAACTGTTTCCTCCTTATCCAACTCATTATCCTCCAAAAGTGGAGAGCAGTTCAGCCAAGAAAAGAGGATATTCATCAGTATTTTTTATTCTGTATTGGCTGTGTTTGCCTCCTAGTTCAGTTCTTCCTGTTAGTGAACAGTGCCCCTGGTGCATGGCTTGTTGTGGACTGCTGTAAAGTTTATTACCTGTAATAGGGTTCAGGGGGCAGGGTTGCATTAGGGACTCAGTAAAGTTCAAAGGCATTCATTGGGGTTGAGCTGTTGTTTTTGGCCAAATAACCCCCCAGCACACACACTTTCAATAGCGTGAACTCATGGTAAGTACATCTCAATTAGGTTGTGTGGGGAAAAATATATCACTTTGGTTTTCCTTATATGTATTGTTGAACAGTTTTACTAAAGTGCTGTCTAAAAATGTTTTCTGCATCTATAGGATATATGCTTAGTTCTTTGATCCTAGTACTTAAGCTTCATTGAGCATTGAGCAAGTGTTTTATCTCTCACAAAACCCAAAGAAACTGTGTGAAATGCCTCAGTCTGCATGTGGGCTAACAGATGATGTTTCTCCTGTGGCTGAAACTTAATTAAAAGCACTAATTGACCACTGTTCATTTCCCCCACATTCCCTCACCATACCCTCCTGCAGTAAGTCAAGGAGCTCCCTACAACCCAGATGGTCAACCCATGGGAGGCTTCGTGATGGACGGCCAGCAGCACATGGGAATCAGACCACCTGGTAAGACCTTGGCGTGTCGTCTTCTCCTCTGACATCTCCCACCTTCCCACAAGCCCCCCATCACTACCTCCTTCTCAGACTGACTCTGAGACCCTTGGCTAGCACAGGTGTGGTCCAATGCATTATACCCCTTTGTCCCTTCATGTTTCCTTTCTTAGACTTTTGCTTTCTAATAACCATCTTCACAGAATTTGCTCTCCTCTCTGAGTCTGTTCCACCCTGTGCAACTGGTCACTGCTGCTAACTCATTCCCTCCCACCTCACCAGTTAAACTGCTAGATTTGTCCAAAGCCAAGCTTCCTTCCAACCTTTGAATGCATTATTTACTTGTATTTTTTTTTTTTTTTTTTACTTATATTGTCTTATTTGTACTATATGGTGTTCTTCTCTTTTCTTTTAATAAACGGGGATTGTGCTTTTGTTTCTAGACCTCCTGTTTCTGAGCTGTTGTCTGTTTATTTTCTCATCTTTCGGCATCTTCTTCTTCGATTGTTTTCTCTCCTTCTAGGGCCTATGAGTGGGATGGGCATGAATATGGGCATGGAGGGACAGTGGCACTACATGTAACCTTCTAGTTAACCAATCGCAAAGCAATGGGGGAAGTAAGTACAAAAGCAGGGTCACCAAGCATCCACAATGTTTTCAGCAATTCATTTGATTTGCTTTTATGAAAATGTCTCTTTTCCTTGAGACAACACGCTGCTTTTTCCTGCTTACCAATACTAATATTTCTGGTTATTGTGGGTGACTAGCTTCAATCAGGAGTTTGTGTGCTTGTGTGATCTTTGTCATATTTTCTTACTTATGAAAATTCTTGGCCATGTTAATAAACTGTGCATAGAGTCATATAGAAGAGAGAGGAGAGAGGAGGAATAGCTGTGTGGGGAAAGAGGCGAATGGAGGGTGGGGGGATTGAGATTGGGGTTTTGGTCAGAGAAAGGGAGGGGTGTGTTACCATAGCAACAGACTGATTGGCAAAATGTAAGCAGTCTGGCAGCAGTGCAAGGAGAGAAAAGTGCATGTCCCCAAAGTGTCATAAATCTGTCTCCCTACAGTTGATGCATGAGTTACATTTATACACCAACCTGCGAGGCAACGCACAAAGAATCGCTCTCTCACCCCACAGACAAATACATAGCCACACATTTGGAAATTATGTCAGTCTTGCCTGGAATGTTTTAGGTGGAGCTGCTTCTATCGACCCTGACTTGGTCCACTATTTTCTTGTCTGTCTTTCCTAATAGGATTACTAATGGCAAAGGCAGGGGAGATGAAGGAGTGCAAAATGGAGGTGTGCACAGCAGGGTACACAGCTTAGTCCAGCCTAATTGACTATATCCAAATTAAATATGCCATCACAAGCGGTGTGACAAATGGATTTGACTTATTCAGTATACAAAAATAGCGATCATTAATGCAGCCAAGCACAGAATGCCTCTGTTGTCAAAGATACTCTCTACTTGAATGTCTTTAACCGAGAGACATGGGCTGATAACACAAGCTCTGTGCTTTAAACGTCACGTCCACGCTTTGTGTGCATATCTAAACACTGAGAGTGTTTCCCGGTGTCCAAATGGCTGCTTACAGCAGCTGCCGTAGTTCCCAGAAGACATGTGAGAAACCTGCTTTAAACAGCCTCAATTTGCTTGCCGAATTCTGTAATTGGGCCGCGTGTGGAATCTTAGATGAGATGGGTTGAGGGGAAAAAGAGAGCGAGCGAGAGGGGGAAATGAGGAAAGAAAGGAGGCAGAGTGTGACAGAAATATGTCGCCATGGTGAAGAATGCCTGGTCTTTATTGCTTCATCACTAAAAATTCCTAGCTTGTCTAATTTAAATATTGTTACTATAGTTTCTAGGTCAATTAAATGTAAGTGATGTGTTTTATACTTTGCGACCAATTAAATTAATAGGTTATTACAAAAAACGTTATCTTATTTGATTAAGAGACCAAGGTTTCATTATATTTTATAAGCAATTTTCATTAGTTGAGGAATTCTCCTCAAGGCGAGATTAAGCAGTTATTTGCTGGGAAGTCCAAAGACCTGAAATTAAGGTGTTCCAAGCAGTCACACTGCAACATTACTTAAAACCAAAGCCAATTAAACCTACTTAGCAAAGCGTTATGCTTTCTGCACATGACGATTATAGAGCTTATAGCTCTCCGAAACAATACACCTGTCAGCGTGGATAAAGCCTGGCTACTCAAGCAGAAGAGGGCGAGCCTTTGATAAATGAGGGAACGACTGTTTTATGACCATTTCCCCCTGTACCATTCTTTGTGTTTCTTCAACAAAATTAGCCAAGGGTGGCCAAAAAAATTTTCATTTTAATTTCAAGACAATAGTGAACGCAGAGAGCATTAATTATGGGCATATGGACAAAAATGTTGCCCTCCCCGTCCAAACCTGGTATGCTTTGGTGAGCTGGAAGCTCTGTTGGAGACTCCTTTGTCTGAAATTTCATTCCTCCCATTCATTAAGCAGAAGTTTGTTAACCTTTTGCAGGGTCAAGGTACCCATTTTTCTGCTCTGAACTTTTACTTTTAGGGGGGAAAGGGTCTTCAGGGATTTGGCTCCTGTATTGTCTATGTCAAACATCCCCTGTTGATTTGGTCCCATGGCACCTCTGAAAATAGACAGCCAAGGAACTCAATGTATTGATTGACTTATTAAGTGAAAAAACACATTTGCAACGTGTGCCCTTTTCACGTCCGAGTATTGCTTTTCTGATAGAGTGGATGTTTTCCTTCCTCACTAAACAACGTGTACAAGGATTGAAATCAAATACAGCTGATGACCCCTCCAAAGCTTGGGTCAGGCCTTTAGTAGTAAATAACTGAAGGGGCATACAGATTACCACTCCACATGCTAGTGCAAAACACCATATATGTCCTTCTAAAGCTTAAACCTAAAGACCTATAATCATAATAATAACAAAAGGGCTGTTTTAACTCGAGGTTGATTTGTTGCTTTGTATTGCCGCTGTCACAGGGTTAGTGGCCTTTCTGCTCGTGGCACGTGCACGCACCCAGGTGAAGCCTCTCAAGTGACAGCCTTTGTAAATTTTCACCTTTCGTCTCTAATTTAAGCACAATGGTGCCGTTTCTCTGAGGGGCTCTCAGAGTGAGCCACAGACCTTTGCTCATTGTGTTTAAAGTGAGATAAGTGAGGGGAGAATGTAGAATAAAGGCATGGCTTATTTTACCTCATTTGTCATTGTTGTGGCTTCCTCTGGCATAAAGACTTGGCCCGTGCTTAGGACAAATGGCAGTTCATTTCCACCTATGTGCCATTTAGTGTTAGACTTTACATTTTAATTATTTCAATAAAACAACCAACATGTAATGAACATTTTAAGATACAGTACAATTATTGGTGATTGTCCTCTAATTAAAAAAAGGTCAATGCCTATAATTTAGGCACATCATAGTCACTGTTATCCAGTGGGGAGCCACTCATATAGATTTCATCATTGCGTTGTTCTCTGAGATGAATATGAAATTAGCAAATTAAGCCTAACAACAGCTACATATCAGCTTTCTGGTTGACCTTAGTGAAGGACAACCTTCCAGTTGACTAGTCGGGTATGACCGTGGCAGATTCCAGACCTGATGGATTCAGCACTGAGTACAGATCCCTGGTGCATGCAGCAGCAAAGTGCTGTGTTCAGGCCAGTGAGTTAGTCCCTAGAGAGCCACCCTCTCCCAATACACAGATTCCTCTTCTAGTGACTTCCCATTCATTAAAGAGGACAGTCCTCCCTCGAAGGCTTCTCTTACAACCACATGACTCGTATGTTTTCTGGTGCTGTGATTGTAGAGTCAGATCTTTCTTGTGAAAGAAAACTGTCGGCTTGATGACCTCCCAAACATAATATAGATAACGTTATGTCTGACTATTACAAATGCATCATTAATAATCACTGTGATCTTCTGCTTCTTTCCCCCTAGGACTACAAGGCATGCCAGGGGATTACCTGTCACACAGTGGCCCAGTGGGTATGGCTATGGGGCAACCAGGCTACAGCGCCACCCAGATGCCCCACCACCCTGCTCAGTTGCGGCACGGCCCTACCATGCGTTCCTACATCCCTGGACACCCCCACCACCCAGCGATGTTAATGCACGGAGGACCGCCACACCCTGCCATGCCCATGTCAGCCTCTAGCCCCCCTATGTTCAATCCAGGAGACCCTAACATGGGAGGACAATTCATGGACATCCATGCCCAGTAATTTACTAAAACGGATTCTTTAAATGACTGTGATGGACAGATGAGGAGCTGCGATTGGTTTTTCTGGGGCTTGCGAAGCACCGATTACATACTGACTTGCTACAGAGACTGAGGAGCTTGCATCTTGGCTATAGATTCGGACCAAGAAAGAAGCAGATTTCTGTATACTATGGGACACTTTAAAAGGAGGTGCCCTTTGCTTAGACACAAAAAAGAAAGAGAGAGAGAGAGAGCAAGAGAGAAAGATTGAATTTATTACTATATCAGCCTCTAAAGGGGAGGGATGAGGACATACTGTATACTGTTGTAAAATTGCATTGGACTTTCATAAGAACTGGGAAAAAAGTATTGTAAATGCTATCGTATTGTTCTGCATATTATGCTGTTTCTAATAGATTTTTTTTTTTTAAAAAGGATGTGAACTTTTTTTCTTTCCACACTATGTGTGTGCCATCTCCATAGACTTTTGGCCTCCTCCATAAATCACTTTGCGTTTAAACGAGAAAAAAAAATATATGTGAATAAATCAATAATTCATTGAATACATGTTTGCCAGGCCAATTTTTTTTTGTCCTGTGGGAGGGCGGATTTTCCAAGACTCATCATGGCCTTAGGAAGAAACTGAGTGAAATCCACCTGTCTGAGCCACATACTCCTGCCTTTCAGGAGGTCTCCATTTTGCATTCCCAATTTATACATCATAATGGAACTGGCCTCATCACCTTTGGAACCAATGAAAATTATTTTAATTTACCTTTACTGGATGTGTGAGAAGCTGAATGTGAAGAACAAGCACGTGTGAATGACTTGGTGTGTGTGTGTGTGTGTGTGTGTGTGTGTGTGTGTGTGTGTGTGTGTGTGTGTGTGTGTGTGTGTGTGTGCGTGCGTGCGTGCGTGCGTGCGTGCGTGCGTGCGTGCGTGCGTGCGTGCGTGTGTGTGTGTGTGTGTGTGTGTGTGTGTGTGCGTGTGCGTGTGTGTGTGTGTGAGTAAAGCCAACCCATCACACTTTCAGAGTTTAAGTTATAAATGGGATTTGGGATTCATGCTTTTGATTAAGCAAACCTGTTTTTTTGGGGAATATTGGTTTAACTTGTTGCTATCACTTGTTTGAATTTTGAAGAGTTTATGTATACATTGTAAATGAATAAATTTTGTGTAAAAAGAGGGGAACATGACCTATTTTCATATATTTGAGGATTCCTGGCCTGGTTTGATTTTAGGAGTGTTTCATTTTTTGACGCTTTAGGTTAACTGAAAATAATCTTCAGGTTTTGTCTGGCTGTCACACAAATCCTACAAATCCTTTAAAAATGTTGGGCAATTTAATTTCCTTTTATGTTTTCAGCTACAAAATAAGAGCGTAGTTTCCCTAAACATTAAATAACCCCCATTAGATAGGCTTTTTTAATATTTAAGATTTTCAAAATGGTTCTAATATTCATTAGCCAATGTTCATTTAATTTGGTTGGCATTTTTTTTTTTTTTTTGCAATTACATGCTTTTCCCACCCTTAGTAATGAATCCAAAATTAAACTTCTTGATCTAATTCCCCAAACTATTACACTGAGGTGTTCACATTTGTGATATGAGCTAGACATAAACCTAGAGCTTATGTTGGTGCTTGAATCAAACTTTATGTGTCTATACACTACTTATATTTTCAGCCAGGGATCATAATTTGATCATTTTATAGGCTAGGCCTACAAGCTTATCCTATCTAAAATCTTTGGGTCACAATTTTCATGGTAATTAAGTTCTGAGTTACAAAAAAAAAAAGAAGTTATATTTTTTATGTGTTGCATGTAATTTCAATTTTTTTTTGTAATTAATTATAATAACACATGAGTTACAAGAACGCTGTAATGGAATACATGAACATGGTCTGAACGTGAGGCTTGGCCTACAGGTTTATCCCATCTAAAATTTTTGGGTCACACCTTTCATTGCAGTGTCCACAGAGTAATTATGTTCTAAGTAACCCAAATTAACAGGAAGTTATTATTTTTAAGAGTTGCATGTAATTACACATTTTGTTGTAATTAATTATTATAACACATAAGTTACAAGAACACTTTAATGTAAAGTGTGAACATGGTCCAAGGCGCTATAATGCACAAGGTGAGTCCAACTTTTTAAAGAAAGGGCAACATATATCACACGTCGTCAAGCAGAATGAAATTGACGAGGTTTGTTTAAATAGTCCATCAACTTTCCTACGTTTGCTAATGTGCAACAAATGTGCGGCCCGTTCGAAGAACCGAGGCTCAAACGGTGGGCTAGATGAGGTGGAGGGACGGATAAAGGAAGAATTATCTCCCGTTTAGCATTAAAATTCATTTAGATAAAATTGCCACAAACACTTAAATGGGTAGATTAGTTCCCCCTCACGCCTTATTTCACTCACTCAATGGCTCCGTCAAGAGCGCTTGAAACGACATTATCCAGGCGATGGTTGTTTCCAAGCTACCCGCTAAAACCGAGCGCTTAAATTATTCTAAATCAGACACAACTAATCGAAATGTATGTTTACGAAGGATTCGACAAGACTACGTCAGGGAAATGTGCTATATTCTTGTGGGAATTCTGGAAAACTTACCCGGCTTCGGGTGGTGCCTGCCAGGTTAAACTACACTCCCATAATAAATCAATAAGTTCCCTTTCTCAAACCCGTCTTTCAGTTTTCTATCGCCATTGTATTTTTATTACCTTCTCTTTGCCGAATGTTTTGCTCTCAAGCAACGCGGAACACAGGCGACGGTTTAATGACACCGTTCCAGCTCCTCAGATTTGAATTCCTCAACCATTCGCCATTCAGTGCTCTGGAGACGCGGGCGGAGATAAATCCCATGTTTGACTGCCATCTTTAGGGGATCTGGAAAACTGTCCTTCAGGGGCATATTTAATATCTTGAAGTTAATCCAGGGATTTCATTATGGACTGAAATAGTAAATTACTAAATAATATTAAAACAAAACATTTTTGATAATTTTATGTAAAATTTAGCTAACTTTTAGTGTTTTTGTCACACTTTAGCCTATATATGTTTAAGTTAACATATAGCTACTACTGAGTAGCCTAGTATTATTAATGTACAATAGCCTATGTAACATTAATATTAACTAGCATTATTTAGCTTATAACCTATGTCATATTTTATATTTTTTGCAGCAATCATTGTTTATTGTTGTTGTTGGAATTAATTATTTTAATGTATTGGCTAAAAATATGAAGGCTAACAGTAATATGTGTATAATAAGCGTAGCGTAGCTATAGGCTACTTTATATAGCCGGCTAAACCGTAGCAAAATCGAATAGCCTATGCATTTTAGTAGACCTATATCAGACATCATGGCCTACATACAGAACATTAGTTTAGAAAGATCAGTTTGCTGTTAATTCTGTTCTGTTCTCACTCACTCACTGGGTAAGCAAGTTTCCTAATGAGCGTTTCGTGACCTTTGCAAATGAACATGATTATTGATTTTCTTCATTTACCCGCAGTCAAAGACATATAAAGACGACGCCTTTTCCATCTGTTGTTTAAGAAGAAAGAAGAAAGCTTTTATCTGGCTTTGACCACATACTGAACTCTGTGAGTAATGACTGAAAGAAATTTGTTCCATAAGCACAGAGGTGCCCAAACAGGACTTTCTGCCTCCCATAAAGAGCAGCATGGGCTGGGCTGTTGCATGTTTCTGTCATCTGTACTCTGTACTCGAGTAGTTTTGCTTCAGTTTGAAAACTTTCACAAAGGGTCATGTGTCTTCGTAGCACGCAGGCAGTGGCAGTGGCAGATGCAAATGTGGTCCACTCTCCATTCATTGGTCATGTTTGTCCACTGCTCCATGAAGTGTGTGTGTGTGTGTGGTGGGGGTGGACTGGTAAACCCTACATTATGGGGACAAATTGTCCCCACGAAATCCTTGTCCTTGTGGGGACATTTTTTGGTCCACATGAGGAAAACAGCTTATAAATCATATATAAACTAAGTGATGTTTTTTGAAAATGTAATAATGTAATCTATGATGGGTAGTTTTAGGGTAAGGTTGGTGTAAGGGGATAGAATATATAGTTTGTACAGTAAAAAAAAAAAAATCATTATGTCTATTTAAAGTCCCCATGAAAACACGATATGTGTGTGTGAGAGAGAGACTTTTTGTATGCTAGTGAGAAATACCGCAGAAACAAAACATAAGCACAATAACATTGTCCCGCGCGGTATTAATTATTTTACATGCAAGTGCAACATAAAATAAGGCTTAAATAATAATAACAACTATAATAAAAATCGATGTAACCTACTTATAAATATATATTTATTTAAACCACTGAGGTTATAGCCTAAAACAAATCATCATTTTACAATATTGCAACCACTTGCAATGCAATTGTAATCAATACAATGCAAGAATGAAAGAGTTGTAAAGACCAAGCAACATTTCACGTTGTTCGTGTAGCTATTCAACAAATAGTCTGTCACTTTCTATTTAACTAACCGAATCAAATCAGGCTTTTTAGTTTCTTGTTTATTTTGAAGGTCTCATAGACAACCAATTTAAAATATAGGCTACATTTCGGCAATCACACCATAAAGCCAAAATACAAATAAACAATAGCCTAAATATAGATGAGCAGTCAGGTCGATTTATATAAAATTGCAAGACCAATAAATAGACAGAATTGTGAGAAAGCAATGTCTGATGTTTCTGTATGCAATTGCAACTTTGTTTCACTAACGTCTCAAGCGTATTACCACATAGAATAATGTTATGTGGCAGCTGGTGGACTATAACAGAGAGAAGTCTGAAGAAAAGAGATGGACTGTCCAAAACTGCAGGGCCATTTTGGATGTCATCTGTTTCCTTGGTGATTTCGCCCACCCCTGAAAGCCCCTGGGCTCCAGGATTGTTGGAGAGAAACGCGCTATTTTCTGCACTATCATCTATCACTGTCAGCACGTAATGATTCCCCTCGCAGCTCCTTATTGATGTTTGTAATTGCATTATCTCATAAGGGGGTGATCAATGAAAGCGGGCTGCTTTCGGGGGTCAGAGGATGCAGGATTGCTTTCTTGTCCGTTCAATTCAATAAGCGCTTATTATACAGCTTCGTACTCCACAATTAAAGAAAAAAAAAAGGTTTAATACACAGAATAGAGAATAGCTGTTTTGTGTAACCTCATAAAAGCAAACAGTATAAAAATGATGAACGACATTTCGACACAATTACTAATATTTTTTTACGTGCGTAAAGAGACATTTTGAATGCAAATAAAGCACAGAATAAAAATTTTAAATAAGGTTTGGAATAGACTGTTTATGAGGACTGACCGCACGTATTGTTTGTGTCAGAACGGACTTGAAGAATATATTTAAAAACACCAAGTGACTTCCCAAGTGACTGTTTCCCCCTTCAAAGTGCACTTGATAGTTTAAAGATATTGAGTCCAAAATAAAGCACGCAAATTAAGTCATAGCCACGGAGCAAACAAATGCGTCCTTTGCCATGCAAGACGAGCAATAGTAGCTTTCCTACTGATAGCAACACACGAAGAGACATGATAATGATTTATCAATAAGCCTGCATGTACCAGAAATAATAATACAAAAAAACATAATTATTTTGATGTGTTTTTATTTGATTGTGTGTGTGTGTGTGTGTGTGTGTGTGTCTGTGGTTTATCTTTATATTCTACGCTAGGCATTAGCCTATATTTAAGTGTTTTGAATGGCGACAACGCCATAGGAAAATTATCCATATATTTATTTATTTACTGATGTATAACTTAAGCTCTTAGCTATGGCACAGAAGAGCTGCTGACATCGGATAATAATATAGATATTAATGAGACGGCGTGTAGGTTCCTGCAAATACAATGACGCGTAGGCTACGTTGGAAAAGTGTCTGTATCTCTAAATGTGAAAGTTGTCACATATAGGCTACAGACATTATTATAATTGCACTGCAAAACATATTTTCATTATTTATCACAACTTTCTGTCAAATCAACTTAGATAATTAATATGGTTCAGATAACAATATTTAGAGCTTTAAACCAATATCCATTGTATTAATTCACATTTTTAATTTCAAAGAACAAAATTTTAAGGCAAGCATCTTTCTTGTTTTCAGTTAAACAAACCATCTTTTTTTGTACAGTGTATTATTATTATTATTAGGCCTATTATTATTGTTACTATTAATTCGTGGGAAATGTGGTAGGCTACTTATTTTGTCTGTTTAAATGGCAAAAGTAGGCTAAGGAGCGCTGCTATGTTACAATCGGGGCATCGTGCAACAGAACCGCGTATATCTCTGAAACGCTCTCTCACTTTCTCTCTCGATCACTATCAAGGTCACCACGGCTGCAGCTTACGAAGGACAAGAGCCGGTAAAGCAGCCTCGGATGTCAGGGAAAGGTGCGCCAGCCCGGCTCCCATCTTCACCTGCTGAGATCCGATCCAATAATAGCCGTTGTGTGTTAGGCTTTAATGAGAGCTCACCGACCCCCACCTGCCCAAAAGTCTCGATGAATGCCAAAACGCACTCAGCAGCATCATCTCTACGCTCTCTTTTATGTTATGAGGTATTATGTTTCGCTTACAATAACCACTTATGTTCTCTCTTCGCTTTGATCCCGGGGAGACAGTGAAGTATATGCATCTGCTGTTAGGGGCGAAAGATAAACGCAACACACATTCAAAGATCAAACTAAAAGAGCCTATCAAGTTATGAGAACTTTTGCACGATTGCGGAAGTGAAGTAATATTATTTTATAAATAGAAAAATATTTTTCTATAACATTTCAATAAAATATATAATTGAAGGCTAGCCCACTACTGATTCAGCGAGCAAATACAGAAACTCACATTGAGTTGAAAGTAGCACACAATTATATTAACGAAGACATTCTACTTACTTTGTAATAATACATTATTATAATGTTATTTTATCTCTCACACCGCTTTGTTATAAGGTTGTTTTGTCGCAACACCCTTGAAGCAATTAATCATGGAAATAATTATTTAGAGTGTTTTAATATGCAATTGCTATATGCAAATCAACAAATCTGTGACGATAAATCATCTAATGAAGACAAAATTCCTATTATTAATTTCATTTTAAGTCGGTATGAATGCAGAGACCTCTTGAGAGAAACTTTGATACAGTATTAAATCCCTGTGTGTCACATGACTGAAACCGAAGGTGAAAAGGTCACGACTACTTTAGGTAAATATGTGAGCTGCAAGTTGAGACAAGGCAGAGAGTCACAAATTCCACTCGCATAGCAGAAGAGTGATAAACCTCTGACCCGAGGCCAGTGGCCTCCTCATTTATTTATTTTCGGAGGCTGTAATTCGGTCTATGGGAACGTGTCTTTTTGATGTGCCAGTTTTGCTGCAAGAATCTGATGGACAACGAGCCAAGAATGACCAAAACCGATACATCAAAAAGAACCATTCAATATTACATTACTGAATTACAGTAGTCTATTATAATAGCCTTCTTTTCAGTTTGAATAGGCTACCCTATACATCATGGTAACACTCGATGATAATTCAGTGGATTGACATATTGGCGAATGAAAGATTAATAATAAAAATATTACTACATTGCTATACTTTCATTTATTATAACTATTTTAAAATATAGCCTATTGAAGACCAAAAAAAAAAAAAAATGTTCAAGAAATTTTTTTAAAAATTAAATCCAGTATAGTGATTTTTGTTGTTGTTGAGAAATTAGAAGTTTGTACTTGGGATTAGTCTCGTTGACCTTTAGGCTATATAACCGACTTTTTATTCAAAAGTCAAAATATCTGATATGAAAATAAAAGAAAAAAGCTTTACATAAAATACAAATTCTGATCATACACAGTTATGAGGGTCTGTCCAGATATCATTACCTGTTTTATAATTTTCTTTGTCACTTTGTCACTCACATGACTTTTGCAAGTTGGTCAAGAAATAATAATAATAATTAAGCAGTGAAGCATAAGATTATATACAGTAGGCTATATAAACCCTAAAATTGTCCCAGCAGGCATTGAGTTTTTGTCTTGATGCGTTGGTCTGCTTTTCTTTGTGCTCCTGGCTGATTCTCTAGAAATTCTGTAAATGAAACAGTTGTTTATTCACACATCAAGCTCCGTTTTAAGACAACCATTTCCTAATGATGAATTAAATCCGGTAGCGATTTCAAAGTAACACCCAGAGTGTATCTGTGCCTTACAGCGCGCATAATTATCAGCCACACATCCGTGACGGGTTAAAAATGTCAGCAAGAAGCTCTCTCACCTTGTCAGTTTTCCCGAAGTTGCGTGTTTTCACTTTCCCACCCTGAAGTCGTAGTGCGTGAATCAGACGCCAATATACTTTGTTATTGTTGTTGCAGTGAAGAAGCGCGCGTAAATCCACAGGATGGTCTCAGAAAATGTATTCTCACTGTTCATTAAATCTAATTATAAGTTTTGGTATGCAGCTGTTTTTACTTTTAATCAACGGGAGTCATTTTCACACTTTATCACACTTGTAAACACCGTGCAAGCGCGGATAAACTATTATTTAGATAGAATGCAAATTCCTCAAGGGTGAAATAGACAGTGATATATTCAAGACACGTATAAAACAATCATGGACGGTTATATTTCTTTGTGCAGCTTCATATCATTAACATGCAATAGGCTGTATAATCGTGTTATAAGTTATTATCGTTAGTAGAGCAGACTTTTTAGCGTGATTGACAGCTCATTATACCAGATTTTTGCAGAGGCATCAAATAAAATAGATTATCCTGCTGGCTCATTCATGCATCCTTTAGAAAATCTTTATATTTATCCATTTATTCATCTGTTTTGTTTTCTTTTCAGTCATCACTCACTGTAAGCTTACTGCTTCAGTACAAATAGCCTACTTTGCTTTTTTTTTTAACGCTTTGCAATGTCTGGTTGTGAATCGGGCGTTAGAGCATGTGACAGGCCGCAAGTTTATACCAGTAGGACTGTTTATTTTACACAAGCATTTGAAGGCGCACCCATTCAGGCAACGCAGGGATGGGCACTTGGCTGGATTACCATCTTAGCTGCCATGGTGTCATGATGCCAAAATATTACAACAACTGGGAAAGAATTTACCCAAATCAAAAATATGCTCACTTTTGGAGCACTTGAAGTAACCTGCTTGCATGTATTTGTGTTACATGTAGAGAAAGGAACTTGGTTACAGTAATAGAAGCTTTCAGAGGTCTTAATCCTGAACCCAAAGCCACGCTTTCTGCTGTGTAGTTTATGGACCATAGACAGTTTATAAAGAGCAATGTAGTCTATCAGACTGGCTGACTGCCTCTGCACAAGAGATTCAGTTAGAAAGAGTGCTGTGGAGGTTTTCAGGTAACAGTGGGGAGTCCATCGGCTACTTACCCTAAACCAAACATTAAAGGAAGTGGAAGAGCCTCTTACCTCTTTAAACTGGAAAGCAGAGGAGAACATGATAAATGGACGACGTGACTTGCTATGTATTGTTGTTCTGCTCCTGTGCTGTTGTATTTGGATTCGACATAATTCAATTGTTCCATTGATAGAATTAATGGTACTCATTTCTAAAATGAATGAATTCATTGATATAATGTATTAATGGGGATTCTTTTTTCGGAAGCACTTTATTTTACAGTCATGTTCCGCATTTACATACTATGTACATACCAACAAATTATATGATCAATTATGACAACATATGATTTTACATTGCCATAACTCATCAAAATATGTTAAGCAGCTGTTTTTATAAGTTGTACAAGATTCAACTAATTTTTTAAGTCAGTTTAATGTAATTTAAGTTGAAATGACTTAAACATCCAAGTTTATTGTACTAAAAATTTAAGCCAGCAACTTTTCTTTACAGTGTATAATAACTGGGTAATACCCAGTACTAATAAAAGTACTAACCCTGAACGTACCCCTAAACCTAACCTCAACCCATTTAGTTCCCTTGAATTGGCCAGTACTTCCTAAGGTATGTACACTGTAATGTGTAAAATAACCTTTGGTTACACTTTATTTTAAGGTGTCGTTGTTACAGTGTAGTTATATATTTAAGTATTGAGTAATATTAAGCTACTACATGTACTTATTATAGGGTTAGGGTAGAATTAGGATTTGGTTCAGGGTTAGTTGCATGTAATTATGCATCATTTACTGTTATTACTATGATAAGTACATGTGACATGTGCAACAAGGACACTGTAAAATAAAGTGTTACCGAACGAAAGTAATATTTTTTTCTAGTTGTTACAAAGCTATAGTTTTCCCGGATCTCAAATCCCCTTAATTCTGTTTGACATAATATTATTTCCCACTCCTCGCTAATTTAACGTCTATACCTGTGACTTTATGTTGAAAGACCAATGAAGGATTAACTGAAGTGTGAGTAAGAGACAAAGTCATTCTCACGCGTGTGAGAAACAGAACGCCCAAATATTTGGGCTGATTCAAAGATGTGCCACCTCCATTCCTGCAACTGTTATTGTATGAGATAAATCCCTCTCCACTTAGATGTAGAGGAAACAAATCCATCTGATAAGGGACCCCTTTGCCCCGACCCCTCACACTTTACTTTGGACGAGGCTACACATTTAGCATAAAAGCTTTTAGTGCACCGTGCCACAGTTGAGGCAGGCTATTGTTAGGCTTTGTGATGGATTAGCCTGAGAATGTTAGTGTTACACGCTATAACATTTTTGAATTATTAGGGTTTGTATAAGCAGGGTCATCGGCACTAAATGGGATGTCAATGGGTAAAACACAACACGAAGATGAATAATAAGCACTTTGAATGAGTAACCTGAGTTGCACCTCCGCAGATCCGGTATAAATGCATTATTTGAACTGAAGGGTGTTGGCTAAAGGGTTAAGAGCACAGGCAAACCACTCTAATGCCGCCAGGTGTTTCTGACTCAATTTTACATCCATCAGAGTCGTGTTTTATTTTAGTTCAATCCGGTACATCTTTGTTCTAGACTTATGTGGTGCTCTGATGTTGTATTAAAATTACTTTCTCTTCCCTTACTACACGTTATCATTCATCTTCATCGGTTTCACCTGTGTTTCAGTGAGTTGTGCTAATTCCCTATACATGGTAAAAGGATACCAATATTTCTACAGTTTTAGTTTGATGTCATGAGCATTTCAGGCCAGTGCTAAAAAAACTGAGGAGTAGGTTTTCTTTTCCATTATGGAAAAAATACATGTTCTGAAGCCTATTAAAGGTATAGTTCACCCAAAAATGAAAATTAGCCCATGGTTTACTCACCCTCAAGTCATCCTCTGTATATGACATTCTTCTTTCAGACGAATATGAATACAGTCCTTCTGAAGCGAAGTAATGCGTTTAAAGGCCATTTGGCCAGAAGCGAGAATTTTTCTTTGTAACATGTTAAATATGAATATTTTTCTTACACAAACGCATCACCTCACTTCGGAAGGACTTTATTAACCCCCCGGAGCCGTGTGGATTACTTTTATGATGGATAGATGCACTTTTATGGACTTCAAAACAGAAATGGCCATTCACTGCCATTATAAAGCTTGGAAGAGCCATGACATTTTTTAATATAACTCTGATTGTATTCGTCTGAAAAAATTATGTCATATACACCTAGGATGACTTAGGGGTGAGTAAACCATGGGATAATTTTCATTTTTAGGTGAACTATCCCTTTAAGTACCATTTTAAGAAATGTGACTAGACGAATGCCACATTTTATTTAGCCTTAGGCAAAAGCATTTGAAATATTTCGAAAAGAAAATGCTGATGCAAAATTGCCTTTTATCTCCCGTTCTCTCGTTGTGATGGTGAAGTCCATTCCCACTCGTGGGACAACAGACCTTGATTTTTCACTTACAGCAGCAGTTCAGTTTACCGATGAATTGTAGCTGGGTGCTAAACTGCGTCCGGGCCGCAGTCAATGTTTATGTCTACCAATCAACTGCAGTGTGCTTATGTTATATGGTATTATGGACACAGCAACCTTAAAACATGCCAGACGTATTCAGAGGGCTAGATTTATGACATGCTGAATTTCAGGAGCTCACTGGAGATGTATGTGTGAGAGGGTGTTTGTTTTTTTCTGTGAAGAAAACCTCTATTGTTTATTCTACATGTGCCTACAGATGATGGAGATTCTTATCTTGTACAGGTTGTAGGCTTTTATATTCTCATAAATGCATCTGTACGTCCCTCACTCATGTCAAATGTCTTATTGTTTGATTTAAAATAAAATCAATGTTTATGATTAAATGCTCTAGTGAAATTGAGGCATGTTGAAAATCTGATTGCAAGCTCACGATGCATTAACAATCAACAGACACTATATGAATAATGGAATTATTAAAAGATTGTTTTGTGAAATAATCAAAAGAATTAATACATCAGGAGCACAGACCAAGACAGAGAGATTAAAGATGAAAACAAAATAAATCATTAACAACCAGTGAGAATATGCTTGATAAATGCAAGATATACAGGGAATCATTTGCATATGTTCTTAAAAATCACTTATTTGAATTGCTCCCTGATGTTGACAGATAAAAAACATATGCATTAATAGTTTCTAATAGTTTCTGCTAACTCTTGCTATAGAGCTGAAACTATGGTCACAGCATGAGAAAATAAGGTCACTGATTTCTATATCAAAAGATTATTCCTTTCAATAGCAATATCAGAATACTTCCCATAAACAAATGAATAATACTCAGAACCATTTAAAACTGATCACTCCCATTTCAAGTTGTGTCGCACTTTTAATATATTAGTATATATATATATATCATTTTATAATTATTTACAGCTCTTGATAATCGTCTGTGTTAACCTTTGGATTTTTTGGACACTGCATAATTTATTCATTATTAGTCATCTTTTGACAACCATCTTTGTTGTCTATATGTAACACTTAACATATTAAATTAACACAATGTCAGTACAAGACTTTTGATTTGACAGTATGTCACTTTATTAAAACATATATGCAATAAAATAAAATAAAACAGAGACCGACCTTTGTTTTTTACAAACAAATAATAAATTAAATATTTTAATATTTCACATTTACCTCAATGACAAACGATGCAGTTTTAGGACATTAGAGAATGACAATTTTGTGAACCCTTTACTCACCTTCATGTCTTTCAAGCTTTGAAAAAAGACTGTAATAAAAGTAAACATGGTCCCTATTCCAAGTCTTCTAAAAGTAATGTGATGTTTTGCAATTTGACCAAATTGTAAGTAGGCTAATCATCCCTTAAAAACTTTCCACTCCATTGTGCTGTACAGTGGTGTGACGGAATCACTTGTACTGTGCTTTTTATTCCTGTTTGAAGCTCAAAAGCTCCAGTGACCGTTCATTGTAATTACTTGGAAAAGAGTGACAGCAAAATTCTTCAGAATTTCTGCTTTTGTTTTCCCAGGAAGAAAGTCTATTGTACTGGTTTGGAACAATATGAGGATGAGTAAATGATGACAGCTTTTCATTACTGGGTAAAGGACTTGTTTCCATCCCTCTTTTTTTAAACAGGGATCAAGTTTTTGATTTGCTCAGAAGAGCTTTTTTATTCATCGAACTGCATCATGTAAGCAGAAAGCAAACAGACACTTAATCCTGACAGAGAGAACAACTTGACATCAATTTTTCCCTAGACACACACACACACACACACACACACACACACACACACACACACACACACACACACACACACATACATTCTGAACTCTGTTACCCATTGATAAATCCATAACCAGGGTGCTGTTATACACGTAATGCTAACCGTGGTTAAAATCAAGGGACATCTATATTTATTGTAACTTCGAGAGCCCATTCTTTTCCTAGTGCTGTCTACACATGGAATCCCCATCTTGCGGAAACTTTAGTGATTGAGAGGTTTTTTGGACTTTCGGATCCCCAAGGGAGAGGTCAGTGGGCCAGAACACACTAGTGTGGACAGAGGGAGTTGCCCGTCCCTTAATCCTAGACGCTCTACATGGCCGCCCCGTAGAAGGAGAGGCCCAGGCCAAGGGGAGCATGGGGGAGTGTCTGGTAGAGGCCCAGTCAAACATCCCCCCGTCTTTCCCCCTTCTCCATAAGGTAAAAAACCAAGGGGTGACTCAGAGGACACAGTGTCTTGTAAAACACATGCACTTAATATTAGAGCCATAAAACTTGTTAAATTAAAAGCTATTTTGGAAAATAGAAAGGGAAATATTTATGTGTCTGGCCCATGATAGAAGCCATTTTATCCCAGGGCCAAGGGTCTGCCAGGGCACAGGTAACTACTGTCAACAAGTGAGAAACCCCGCGGTACGAAGTCTCAAGTGTGATGTGGTCCTTTTAACAGGGCTGCACAAGTCATTTGACTCTGAAAAAAAAGAGAAGAAAGACATGACATATTTTAAGACTTGAGGTGAAATTAAGAATTAAGAATGAGGTGAAAATACCCCTCGGCCCGTTGTGTATGCTTCAGTCCTTAGAATAGGGCGAGAGACAAAACAAAAAGTGCTCTAAGTGATTGAAAAGCTGCAAAAAGCAATTATGATGTGAAAATATACAGACCTCTGGTTGTAGCCGCAGCAAACGCCATAAATCGTGCCGTGTGCTGTGTTTACACTGCGTTGACCTCACAGCGCCCCAACGGATTGATCGCTTTCTACCTACGGCATGGACGACGCATGACCTATATAAATACAAAACTGTTAAAAAATGTTTATAAGAAAATTCGGTTACACTTTATTTTAAGGTGTCATTGATACAGTGTAATTGTATATTTAAGTACTGAGTAATAATAATCTAATAATGTACTCACTATAGGGTTAGGGTAGGATTAGGATTTGGTCGACGTTAGTTGCAAGTAACATGTAACATAAGTAACAAGGACACTGTAAAATAAAGTGTTACCAAGTTTTTACTCTCTTACAATAAAATTCCTATTTAGTTTTCCTAATGATTTTTAGGTTATTTTATATAATTCACTTTCATATTGTTCTTCATATGAACAGTGCAATTTTGGGTTTGCATGCCCCTAAATCTTTTGATGCTGCAAAATGCATTGGATGGTTTGCCTTCCAAGGATTTTTCGATCTTTAATGTAAACCAGCAAGTATGTGAAGGAACTCCATAGAGTTCGGAAGATTTATGGACCATTTGATCTTAAAATGGAAAGGTGCTTTAAGGCCCACAAAGGTTTTGGTGTGTGGGTGTGTGTGTGTGTGTGTGTGTGTGTGTGTGTCTGCATGCCCTTACTAAAACGACAGTGAAAAGCCATTACTATTAAAAATAATAAAAACACAGACGCACTCACGCGCCGAAAGACACATGAACAGACATGCATTTACCCAAACACATAACCAAAATCCACTAAAAATTTACAGCTCTAACATTCCTACAGGGTCAAGCAATTTATCAAATCCTCCACATTCTGGTTTCAATTACACAGCCTATTGTGAAAAGCGGCTATTTTAGCAGGTTCATTTGACTCAGTAGGGGACGCGAAAGCTCTCGGTTAATGTGCCTTCACCGAAGGCTGCCATAGTTCGGGCCTTGCTGAGGAGCCGAGCCGGAGTTTTCCGAGAATAATGGACAGTGGCCTCCCTCTCTCTATCGGCTCTTAACAGAAAGGGCTATGACTGTGGTAGAGAGGTGATAAATCCACGTTTTATTACTGAAGAATTCCACTCTCTCCACAGGCCTGACAGCTCCCCACGTTCTCAGACCCTTTTGGACAATTCCGACACCGTGTCCATCTGGTTCTGATTAAGTCCCAACTGGCCTGCATCGCATCCAGAGACGAGATGCTGAGAGAGAAAAGAGAAAGACGGCAAGGTGAGAATGAGGAAGAAACGGCAAGAGCCAACCCCAGAGATGAGATGGACGTAGAGCGACTGAAAGCCAATGCCAACAGCAGAGAGAGCCGTAACTGATGCCCAACATGGGCGTCATTACTGAAACACAGTATTGTTACATCAATGGCTCAGCCATAGCCAAAAGACATTATTTGGAGTGAGTATCCAGCTTGTAGCTGGTGTTTATTAGCCTCTCTTCTGGCACCTGCTCCCACACACAAAGCATGGCAGCAGTCTTGCATCCTCATTCTGCCTCTCTCTATCAAAAGGAATAGCTCAGCCAAAATCAAAAAATGTCATCATCCTCACCTTCATTTCATCTTCTTAAAAAATGACTGTTGTGATTATTTATCACAACTTTAAATTCAACATTAGAATAAGAAATAATGTGTTGTTTCAACTTAAAAAAGGGTTAATTCTTGACTTAAAATATTACGTTTAGTTAACTTTAGTTTAGTTTAGTTGGATATTTAAGTTATCTCAAGCAAATTACAGTGTGTGTGTGTGTGTGTGTGGGGGGGGGGGGGGGGGGGGGGGGGGGGGGGCTGTTAAACCCTACATTATGAGCAAAAAATGTCCCCACAAAGATGGAAATATCCTAAATCTTTCTGGGGACATTTTTTGGTCGCCATGAGGAAAACAGCTGTGTAAAACAGCAGAAGTGATGTTTTTTGAAAATGTAAAAATGCAGAAAGTTTTGTGTGATGGGTAGGTTTAGGATTAGGGTTAGTGTAAGGGGACAGAATATACAGTTTGTAGAGTATAAAAATCATTACGTCTAAGGAACGTCCCCATAAAACCCCCCATTTTTTTTTTCTTCGCTTTTTTTGCTGGAACATAAGCGTTTTGCCAACAGACAACATTTACTTTAATATTTACTAAAACTAGTTCTGAATATTCAAAATGGCGCACCACGTTTGACGCAAGAAACATGTCATCAATGGACTATTCCAAGTCATTAATGGACTATTTTTAAAATCTGAACATTGAATTTTTGTTTTAGGTAATCTACCTTTAAAAGAAGACGTCTATTCAGGTAATCTCACCAAATCATATTCCAAATATTGCCCTAAGCAAATCTCATTGACAGCATCTGCCCAACTCTCACCAAAACAACCTTCACTCATATCACACTGATTAAACACTGACAGGTTAACCAGCCTCTGCTCTTCCCATAGGAAACGTCAGTCGAGAAGGATTACAGGAATAAACACTGTATTAAAGCATACTGTACAATCCAGTGCTTATTTCTCACAATGCAACAGGGAGGTAATGTGTGTGTGTGTGTGCGTGTTTGTGTGTGCGTGTGTGTGTGTGCGTGTGTGTGTGTGTGTGTGTGCGTGTGTGTGTGTGTGTGTGTGTGTGTGTGTGTGTGCATGTGTGTGTGTGTGCGTGTGTGTGTGTGTGTGTGTGTGTGTGCATGTGTGTGTGTGTGTGTGTGCGTGTGTGTGTGTGCGTGTGTGTGCGTGTGTGTGTGCGTGTGTGTGTGTGTGTGTGTGTGCGTGTGTGTGTGTGCGTGTGTGTGCGCGTGTGTGTGTGTGTGTGTGTGTGTGGGTGTACGTGTGTGTGTGTGTGTGTGTGTGTGTGTGTGTGTGCGCGTGTGTGTGTGTGTGTGTGCACGTGAGTGCGTGCATGTGTTTGTGTGTGTGTGTACGTAGTTTTAAGGAATGTTTATGGGTAGGTTTCGGGATAGGAGTAGGATTAGTGGCTCAAAATATTTTTATATTCTGTATAAAATGGATATGTTTAGGTTTGGGAGTAAGGTTAAAGGATCTTGTTGCATTTATCTTTAAAATGGTAAAAGTGAAAGTATAAAGATATCTTTGTGATATGAAATATACGTAAATAGTTAACGTTTTGTAGCTGTAAAAACGTAATAAATGTTACGTTTAAATGTTGCAGATACGTCCATATTATACGTTTCAGCATCTATCCAAACGTAGAAAAACGTACGTTTTCTATCTTTGAAAATAACGTGTTATACATACGTATTTACAATGAGACCAGGCTGGTGTGTGTGTGTGGGCGTACGTACGTATGTGTGTGTGTGTGTGATGGGAAGGGAGGTGGGGCAGATGGTGGAGGTGTCATGGTGTGTCTGACCCTGTGGAGACCCCACGCCTCATCAGACGATGAAACTCACCTACACAGCTCGGCCTTTTCTCTTGAAGAGGTTTCTCTGTAAAAATAGTGGTATTAATAAAAAACAGATGTGGACATGGACAGCCACGGTTCAGCACTCAACATATGCCTCAGATTCTCAAAATGAAAGAATATTTCTGCATATATACAGATTATTAAAATGAAAAATCATCATTTAGCATCTTTATAGCCAAGTGGTGAATAATGATTTTATGCTATTTATCCTTTTGGCTATAAATTCAATTGAACATAGCCTCATTTTCAAGTTGTTTCATATTTTTATTTTAAAATTTACACTATATGATAATTTTACAAATCATTACACGGACTATAGAGATCATATAATATTGGAGAGTTTAGTTGCTGTTTTGGGATGAGGATGCACATAACTGTAGAATAACAATATCATTAAAAGCCAGACTGGACAAATAAATCATTATCGCCATTAATGTCTGCTAGCCTATTCAAATAGGCTTCTCTTTCCTAAAGTCTACCATCTGTGTGGGCTTGTGTTATATTCAAATCACCATAATCAACTTTGCTGTGCATGCTGCATCTGGAAACGATAATTAATGGCATTGTTTAAAACCTAATTTTTGCATCCTTGATAAATGAATAGATTGTTAATGGTATAATTTGAATAAAAAATGAAAGCTTAAAAAAAGCAGGAGGGGACTGGGTGAGCGTTGATCTGCGATGAAAAACGGTTCAATCTGCGCCATGTTTACGGTTATTTTGAGGACTGTGTGCGTTCTTTAAAGTTCAATAATCATAAAAATAAAAACGAGATAAGAAAGCTATTTCATGCACTGACATCACTCTGTCTAGAATTCCCAAATAAATGAAATCGCAGCAATCAAGCCTCTGTCATCACCTGCCATTTGAGCCTTGCTCATGTCATATCATCATCCGGACCCTGCAGAACTAATTTCACACAGTCCTCTGATTTCCATGCTATGGCTTTTCAAAGAATATTTATCATAATCTTCCATTACAGATTTGGTAGTCTGTTCCTTTTCTTTGAGGTGAACCATATTGTGGGATTAGGTGATTTCTATGAGCAATTGTCAGAAATGACAAGAAACTCAAAGCAGGAGAAGACACAAAATAAACGATTCAATAAATAATATTTCCTTGATTTTCATAGGTTCAGGAAATAATAAAGATTGTTACCGGGAACTCAAAGGCCCAATTAAATATGATGGATCGCATTGCTTTTGATTTCATCCGCTATTGATGAGTGTGAGCTTTGGCTGCAAGAAAAACAGAAACGCAAGAAGCAGAAACGTTATACGTCAATTAAACTCGGTGACATGCTTCTTAGAGTGGATGGAAACGGAATTTAACACATAAACACTCCAGATTTGTTTTAACACAGAGAAAGGGCGATATGGCGCGGGCTGATATGTCTCCTGTAAGCAGCGCTCGGACTCGATGACATTGATGATGATTTTCAGCCTCTCTGAGGTTGAGCACAGTCGGACTGACTTGCTAATGCCATATGTCTAGAGCAAGAGCTTCTGGGTAGAAAGGGAAATCTGACTCTGGTCAAATTCTACCGCCTGAACATGTGGTAAAATCACTGTGCCAGGTGTTATTTCTGAAACGGCGGCCATTTATTTTTATTTTTTTTTGTGAAAGTTTGCGTTGACAGAGATTTTGAATGACACTGACACTGCTTCATGAATGCTCAGATATGCTCCGAAAGCATTCACAGGTGAAGTAGACGTTGAGCTCAACACAAGCACGATTTACGAGTCAGGTTGGAGAGCAGCCTCAGAGATGGGGGAAGTGTGAACAAATTAATTTATTTTGGTAATCTCTCTCTCTGCCTCTCTCTCTCTCTCTCTCTCTCTTTTTGCTGTCTTTGTCAAAATGAATGACAACAATTTGGCTGAGGATCTGGGATGTGCAGGCAGCATTGACAGGCGAATTATCAGGGGCCCGGCGCTCCTTATTATCAGCGGAGAACTCATCAGAGGTGCGGGTCCAGGAGTCCTCTCTGCTGTCACTATCTGTCAGTAGGACAAGCTCTGCTGCAAGGGCCAGCTGACAGGTCATTTCAACAATAACAATTACTCCGATTACTGGTGTCATAAACAATTCACCCAAGGCAGAGCAATAACAAAGCTTTATAATTCACAGCCACATAAATAAATGCCAGCAGGTAACAAGTAATTTACCAGAGGAATGGATCCCGATACATGACGCGTTTCATTGTTGCGGGGAGCAAATGAGAGCCAGGAACTGGAAACATGCGTGATAACAAGAAACAGGAATCCAGCCATTAGAGAAATTACACGGTGAACCACTGTGCAAGGTGTAGTGTGCAACATTATTACAATACAACACAATAAAAAAAGACTAAAGACTAGATAGATAGATAGATAGATAGATAGATAGATAGATATACACAGACAGACAGACAGATAGACAGACAGACAGATAGATAGATAGACAGATAGACAGACAGATAGACAGACAGACAGATAGATAGATAGATAGATAGATAGATAGATAGATAGATAGATAGATAGATAGACACAGCCAGCCAGACAGACAGATAGACAGACAGATAGACAGACAGATAGATAGATAGATAGATAGATAGATAGATAGATAGATAGATAGATAGATAGATAGATAGATAGATAGATAACACTAAATTATATAGCCTATATGAGCAAAATTTACAATATTAATATGTACACTCAAAAAATGCTGGGTTGTTTCTGTAAACAAATTGTTGGGTATGAGCAAAATTTACAATATTAAAATATATAGACAATAAATGGATGGATGGATGGATGGATGGATATTTAGAAAGACCGACAGACATACAGATTTTATAGCCTATATGACCAAAATTTACAATTTTAAAATATATAGATAATAAATGGATGGGTGGATGGATGGATGGATATTTAGACAGACAGACAGACAGATTATATAGCCTATATGAGCAACATTTACAATATCAAAATATTACAATCATTATAGCCCATATGCAGTGATATTTATTAATACTATTTTTTTAAACAATTCAGAGTAAAAATACGCTGCAATGTAAAATACTGTGAACAATGATATACTGGCGTGTGTTGAGCTGTATATTGATTCGGACAGACATCAGATCTCCGCCCTGCAGCACTTCAACAATTCCAAAATCCCTAATGAGGAGAGCTGTTGAGCAATTAACACATGTCAAACTCGCCATCATCAGGTGCCTCTCGAATTTTCTCACCAAAGGGCTGCATGCATTTCTCTTTTTTCCCCTCTCTCTTTTCTGTGTCTATACCCGCGGGCAGCGTGGGAGTCAGATTCTGCAGATTTCTGTTTTTCTGTCGCGCGTGCACAGCTCTTCTGTGAATCCTTCAGTCGACACTCGATTTCTGTCTTTTAGAAGCGGTCAAATAAGACGGATGCTTTACGACAAATAATCGCAACGCTCGCGATGCCCATCGACATCATTGCTGACGAACACACCATCAAATAACATTAGGCTACTCCAGCTAATATGCGTTTCCCAAAATGACACGTATTTTGCCATGAATTTTTCAAAACAGTTTTTCTTGATTTTATGTAAATGTATATTCTATTCTATTCTAGGTTTCGATTTAAAGATGCGCCAAAATGAATACCTACATAATAAGCATTCATGTAAAATAAAACATCATATTTAATATATATATATATATATATTTATATTGTAAAATAGTAGACTTTGATATGATTGTCACTTGTAATGTCACCTGTTAAGACTTAAAGCATATTCTCGCTTTGTCAGATAACTCGATTTCAAAATCAGCCCTCAGTCATTTGCTTGAATTTTTCAACGAGCATTTGTATTAAAACGATACATAGACTAGCCAATTCAAAAAATTTTAATAATAAAATCCTTTGAAAATTTAAAATGACGTGTAACGGAGAAACAACAGGCAATTAAAATGCAAATATAATATCAGTTAAAAGGATTTTTTTTTTATATACATTTCTGGACACTGAAGACGACAAGCTTCAGAAAACAATTGATGACTCTCCACAAATTCAATTAAATTAGAAATTAAAGCTCTCGATACGGATTATGTTTGTTAAAAAATGACACTGCCTTAATTTTCTTAAATGTAAGCAAATTAATTTGCATCATACGCAAACATTATATAGGCTATTCAATATATTGTATTTATTTGAAATGTATGTATTTGTGTGTAAAAATAAAACCATACAAATAAGTAATCATGTATTGCAATAGCAATAAGAAAAAGAGAAAATCACACCTTTAATTATTTTTAAAATCCATAACTGTGAACATCACATTTTTTTCCATCAGCTAATAAAACATGATATGAGTTGTAAGCATTGGTTCACCGTGCCTAAGAATTACATTTCAAATTTAATGTGCCAAGATTACATACAGCAAAACACTCAATCATTCTTTCTGCCAACATTCCTATCCATAAGGATACTCCTGACATTTCCAATTATTCTAACTACACCTGATTGCATATATCTAGAGGAATCAAGATCCAACTTCACCCTGACTCCTGATTAACTGAACTAGTTAAGCATGATTCCACCGGTGTAACTGAGCAAAAGCGCAAGAGTGTTGCCTACAGTGGAGGATGAGAAAATGTGCTTTTGTTACCAGTTCTCAGATGAGAGAGATAGCAGAGCTCATCCTGGTGCAGGTTTGGGGAGAGGGTGGGGGGGGGAGACTCACTCCTCTCTCAGTCAGCTGCAGTTCGTCTTCTCTTCTTGGACCACCATCCTTTTTCGGGTTGTGCATCTCATTTGCATACATTTGTTTCCAGCCAAGGAGGCCTTCAGCTCATTAAGGCGTTCTCTTACAATCTCCCAGAATCCTGCTGCTTCCAGCCACTACCTGCTGCGGAACGAGAACACTGCTTGGCGCAAGGGGGGATAAAAGAAAGAAAAGAAAAGAAAAAGGAGAGGGGAAGAAAGCAGAAGGGAGGGGGGAGAAAGGCAACACGTTCTTCAGTCCAAAACAAAAGAGGAGGGCTGGTATAAAGGAATCCACTGTGTGTGTTTGTGGCTTGTTTTCTCCTATCCCTTGGAAGCGGCCAGCGTTTTGTGTTAAGTAGCCTCCTGTCATGACAGATACCTCTGCGGGTCAAGAGTCAAAGTTGAGGGGAGGGTCAGCAGCACAACATGCGAGCCAAGCGCTGAACTGGATACCTATCTGCCAGTGGACAGCACTGGTGTTTGGGTGTTTTTTGTTTTTTTTAAAGGTACACTCCTAAAAATGAAGGTGCTTTATTGGCATCTATGGCTCTATGAAGAACCTTTAACATCTACAGAAAGTGCTTTACAGTAGAAAACATTTTCTTTTGATTTTTTAAATCTCATTCACACTAGGACAAAATTTGGTTCTTTTACAGAAAGGTTCTTTGCGGAAGCAAAAAAGGTTCTTTTACAGCACTGGTCCCTGTTTGAAACCTTTATTTTTAATAGTGCACATGACTCTAAAACATATGAGGGTACAGAAAGGGGAAGAAACTGCATTGTTCACACCTTCTGACACACACACACACACACACACACACACACACACACACACACACACACACACACACACACACACACACACACACGCACACACACACCTGTACATTAGAGTAAAAGAAAATGTGAATGATGCTTGCCTATGCAAAACTCGCTGCTCTGAGTTGTTTTCAGCACATTGCTTCTGTGGTTGCTATGGTGTTCTCTGCGGTTGCTAAGTGGTTGTTTACTGGCCAGTCTGATAAGTCTCTATATGCTGTATTGTTTTCTAGACAGCTCCCTTCTTCCATGTCAGTCTTTGATCTTTCTTGTTTTGTTTGTTTCCAAGGGGAAAATTGTAAGTCTGATTGGTTGGAAAACTAATAACACACCTCTTCTCAGTAAGCCACAGGATTTGAGGTATCATTTATGTCAGGTGTCAGACAAATTTCAAACCAAAGTATAGTTCTTAGTGTTAGGGGTTTGTTTGGATCCATAAGTATATGAGGAAGAGTAATAGTGATGCTTGCCTTAGCAAACACCACTAATAAGCAGTCCATTGAGTCTGAAGGCAAGATACGGGGTGAAGTGCTGGAGTGACTCGAGTTTATTTAAAGCATGACGACCCCTGGCCAAAACCTGCTTCAGTGGAGGGATGAATAAAATTTTAATGGCTCATAAAACACAGCAATTCCTCTCAGTGCGTTTTTTGACCGCATTATTCGTGGCCGCGCCGTGTCGCCTCTTTTTGTCTGCAAAGTGAAAAGCTGCAGTGAGCGGCCACGGCTGGAGCTCTACTGGCATGAAGAGAGCTGGGAAGAAAAGCAAAGCCATGAATACCACGGCATGATTAGTGGAGGGAAAGAGACTTTCACACGCACGCGCACACACACACACTCACACACACACACACACACACACACACACACACACACACACACACACACACACACACACACACACACTTTTTTAAACAAAGCTAATTAAAAAATACTACAGATTAATTCTGGCCTAAACCTTACCCCTAAAGGAAACATTTAGCATTTTTATAATTATGTTTTGTCACACTTTATGTTTTACATGATGTAGTCACACATGTTATAAAAACAATACATTATGGATGATTCAAATCTGAACCAAACCTTACATTAAGTAGGCTTAATGTATAATTAATATTACTCAGTAATTATTTGTGTAATTACACTGTAACACCTTTACACCGTACCTGTGTAACCTTGAAATAAGGTATAATAAGGTAAATAATCTTTATTTGGTAACACTTGATTTTACAGTGTCCTTATTGCATATGTTACATGTACTTACCATAGTAATAACTGTCAATTATGCATAATTACATGCAATTAAGCATCAATCAAAACATAACCCTACCCTAACCCTATAGTAAACATGTTGTTAATTATTATAACTACTAATATATATATATATAACTATACTAATATATAATTACACTGTAACAATGACACCTTAAAATAAATTGTAACCCTTTATTTTAAGGTGTCCGTGTTACAGTGTAATTATATATTTAAGTATCGAGTAATATGAATTAACTACATGTACTTCCTAGGGTTAGGATTAGATTTGGTTTAGGGTTAGTTGCATGTAAGTATGCATCATTTACTGTTATTATTACTGTAACATGTAACAAGGAGACTGTAAAATAAAGTGTTACCAATGGCTTTTTTTATTTACTTACTTATTTATTTATGAATCAATATTCCAACTGTCCCCAAAGGAAAATTTTGTCATATTTAGCTTAGGGACAAACTAATCCCGACACACATAAAGATAAAGAGTAAGAACTGTCCCTTTCAAAAGCTTTCAGAAGCAAGTAGGCAAAAAGCCAGTACGCAAACTGGCTAAAAAAAAAAAAATCAAGCATTGTCTCTTGATTAAAAAACCCTCTCAGCCATATTCATGTTTGCTCCACCCATGACATGCGCCATTTGCTTGCATGGAAATGTCCCTGGTGTTGATGCACTCACCAGTCGAGCTGGCCTGGGGGCTGGATAAATAAACATGCATCTGTTGTGTTATTTAATGCTCTGTGTCTTAACGGTTGGGTCCGAGTCTGCAGGCTTCACGAGTCGACAGTCTCAGCCGCCCGTCTGCCCTCAGCACGACAGCTAATGCTGTTAGCATAGCGGCAATCCATCATCCTCTGTATGTGTGCGTCCGAGGAAACGAATGAAAGAAATAGAGATGTAAGCTGGATCTCCCTGTGTGCTTGCTTTCAGAGTTTATGTGTTTTAGGGGATTATGGAGAGCGGGTGTTAGGCAGGACTCTATGTCACTGCTCACTGCTCACTGTTCAGGGTCTGAGGGGTTTTGTTTAACACTTTAGGGGGTTTGTTCCAAAATGCACTTTATTTAACAGTACGTGCACTTACAGTGTACTTACAGTGTACTTACAGTGTACTTAGCAAAGAAAGTACTGGGTCATATAATATAGGTTCAGGGTTAGTACCGACTTATTACCCAGTTGAAGTCTTAACTTTAATTTTATTAAGCAGGTTTTGACAGGTATGCTACATTTCTGAAATATAGTAAAATACTTTTTTAATTGAAAGAAGTCTCTTATGCTTACCAAGGATGCATTTGTTTGATCAAAACTACAGTGAAAAACAACAATAGTGCATTTTGTATGATCATGTGACACTGAAGACTGCAGTAATGGCTACTGGAATTTCAGCTTAGCCATCACAGGAATAAATAGCTTAATTAAACATTTTAAATTAGAAATTAAAATATTTCACAATATTACAGCTTTTACTGTATTTGTGAAGCCTTGGTGAGCATAAGAGACTTAAATGCACAGTTCACTGAAATGAACATAACTGGGCAATATTATTATTCAGACATTTCTAATGAAGACTAATAGACCAAATGCTTTGGAAAATTAGCATGGAGGTTTGTTTATATGAATAGAATTTGTAGACAAAAAGGTTTATACGTTCGTTTCAGATTGTTTGTGTGTAAGGAGGACTAGAGCCCTGCTCTTGAACTGTGGATCTGCTCAGGCCGTGAGACTGTAAATATACAGACAGAGACCTGAACCTATAAATCTCTCTGCACACACACACACACACACACACACACAAACACACACACGCACACACACACACACACACACACACACACACACACACACACACACACACACACACACACACACACACACACACACACACACACACACACACTGAGTCTTAAATGAACTTGTGTTCTCTCAAGGCCACATATAAAAATGTGAATAAATGGAAAAAACATTTTATCATATTTTTGGCATCCTTGTTCACCTAAGA
The DNA here is from genome assembly GCA_031834385.1 of Semotilus atromaculatus. Taxonomy (NCBI): domain Eukaryota; kingdom Metazoa; phylum Chordata; class Actinopteri; order Cypriniformes; family Leuciscidae; genus Semotilus; species Semotilus atromaculatus. The sequence continues at coordinate 7,742,059 of JAULUF010000025.1, forward strand.
CATGCTGTAACATTTCCAGCTTGATTGCAGGCCATTATTTCATACTCATTTTAAAATAATTTATCATAATTTAAATACAATTCTCACACACAACAAATGTGATTCTTCTTGATTACTGTCAGTTTAATTTGTTTGTTCTTTGAAATACAATTGTTTTGGTTTTCCATGTTTATTTTTTCCCCCCTCTAAGCTGTGAACGCACATGTTGGCCAGGTTGTAATTTTAATTGATTTTCTTTTGTTTTTGTTCTCTTATTTACCATTTGTTTGGATTCACCATGTGAATAAACATCACCTGGTGCCTGGGCTTTCTTTGTCTCTTGCACAATGCACAAAATCTCAAGGCGCTTTAACGTTACCCTGGCCCAAAAAAATACATTAATAAATAATCATAAAAGAAAAGTATATATATATATATATATATATATATATACCACAAATGAACTATAATTAAACATTAATAAAATATCAATGTTGCAAAAAAAAATTTTGCACAGAAATTGAATTTGATATTGTTATTATATATATAGTATATAACAATTATATACAATACAATTAAGCATTAATAAGTATTAATAAAATATTCATTTTATAGGACAGACTTTTGAAAAATATACAGAAATATACATTTTATTTGAAATTATCATTATTAAATGGATTTAAGTAAACAAATAATCACACAAATAGACAAATTAATAAATAAAGGTATGAAAAATTAATGAACACACACATGAAACAAATGAATAGATTATATGTAGCATTTAAAACCAAAGTAACCACAATGATGTCACCATAATATTTGAATATTAAAATGCAATGTGATTGGCATTCTTCTGGACATGTTTGTCTTTTCTTTTTCCATATATATTATATATATTTTGAGTTAACAAATAGTCAAACAAATACACAATATAATTATTATTATTATTATTAATAATAATAATAATAATAAAGAAATACATAAACCAATACACAGATTATATGTATATTTTGTTATATGTGTATTGAATTTATGGGTGTTTGCTTCAAGGTTCAGTCATTTAATAAAAATCGATTTAATTTCAATAAATTTGCAAAAAAATAAAAATAAAATTGTGTCCAGCAGTTAGAAAGCGTAGCACAGGGTCTCCCGGTACCCATGCCTTATCTCACTCACTAGCCACAGTGTGTGTGTGTGTGTGTATGTGTGTGTGTGTGTGTGTGTGTGTGCGTGCGTGCGTGTGTGTGTGTCGGTACCCATGCCTTATCTCACTCACTAGCCACAGTGTGTGTGTGTGTGTGTATGTGTGTGTGTGTGTGTGTGTGTGTGCGTGCGTGCGTGCGTGTGTGTGTGTGTGTGTGTGTTTGTGTCAGTGACACTGACCTGTGCTGACCTGATGAGAAACACATTCATAGAGCTTCTGCCGGCGAGAGACAAAGCCCTGCTGCCCCCTACAGCCCCCCGTCACCACATCAACACATGACATTCAAACACACACTAATGCTTCAAATCATGGAGGAAAGTAATTACAGTATACCAAAATACACACTTAAGTAAATATTGACTCCACAGCATATAGTTCAATACAGCAGTCATTTATAGATTAAGAGGTGGATTTTTAAACACACATATTTTTAAGGCTGTAATGTGCTCATTAGAATTCATTGTATTCACACAGTTAGCAAGGTCACCACTTTGTATTGAGCAATGAGTGTCGGAAGAGAGAGAGAGAGAAACTGTCTAAAAGTAATTGCTTTGATTCAAGCACACTAGAAGACCTTGAACCTGTAACTGAAGTTTAAATCTCCTTATGGAGAGACTGCTGTCCTTTTCAGGAGATGAGCTATAATGAGAGTTGTTACAGCGCTCCTGCAGAGCTGCTTCATATTACAACCATTTCAACACTGATATAACTGACGGAACACCACAAAACCATAAATTATGTATTCTATTACACATTTAACATGGTCGAAAAAAAAAAGATAATTCATGTTTCTGAAATTCCAGAATAAATGTGAGCACTGTGTGCCTTTGCAAAACTCACTGGCACAGTGTGTGTTGTAGATTGTTACCAGGGTGTTGCTATATGCAGTGGAATTTTTTTTTGTGTGTGTGTGTGTGGCTAGTTCAAATTAAATTTCACCAGTTTCATTATCCACAACATGAAACTTATAAATCTGATCACTTAAAGAGTTAGTTTTCATCATTAATTACTCACCCTCATCTCGACTTTGAAAAAGTCAAATAAAAGTTATTTTTGATTGTTTTTTTGCGCACAAGTATTCTCGTCGCATTATGACATTAAGGTTTAACCACTGTAGTCACTGTAGAAAGGTAGTAAAGACATTGTTAAAATAGTCCATCTATTTTAACAATGTCTTTACTACCTTTCTTGGTCTTGAAAGTGCAATAACGTTGCAGTCTATGGGTCAGAAACCTCTCGGATTCATCAAAAATATTGTCTTCCGAAGATGAACAAGTGTGTTATGGGTTTGGAATGACAGAATTTTCATTTTTGGGTGAACTAACCCTTTAAAGAGGTGCTACCACCTCTCTCACATGACTTAATGATTCATGTCTTTAGTACAAAGTTAATAATAGTCACATCCCTAACAATAAAAGGGTAGGTTTAATTTGTTAACATTAGTCAACTAAATGAGTTATTGTTGACTAACAATAAACACTACGTCTATAGCCTATTCATCTTAGAGGATGTGAATTTCAAAATGTCCTAGTGTTTTAAATCAAAAGTTGTATCTTTATAACAATAGTTAATGCACTGTGAACTAACTTTGAATGAACCAAAATTAAATAAATGCTTTAAAAATAAATATCGCAATGCTAGGTGTATGTTAGATAATGCAAACGAGACCTTATTGTAAAGTTTTCAAAATAAATGTATAATAGTGTAATTTGCCTTAGCAAGCACTGTATTAAAAATAACTTTATGAATTACGAAATAGTGAACATACATAAGTGGATGATAATAGACCGTTCAAACACACTCATTTATCTATCATCAGGAGAAGAGTAAAAGGATCTTGGTGATTTGATGTTCTTTACCGCATTGCACATTTCACTGGATTTCACTGGTGTAATTGCAGATTTAAACGTCTCTTTTCCAGCAGGCTCTGGTGTCACATTCGGCGGTCACGTCTTCTCCCATCGGCGAGACAGCAGGTATGCGCATCCCATTGTCTGCACGGGAAAATAAAACAGCATCATGTGGATCCCCTTTCATTCCAGAACACCTCCTGTGCCAGAGCTGAACAACAGTGTGTTCACTCCCCAAACACACACGCCTCCGCTGGGACCAACACACCACTGCCACCAGCAAACTCAAATGCCCTAACGCATACATTACACAAACACAGGTTATTGGATATTAACAATTTATTCAAATGAATGGTCACACTTTATATTAGGTGTCTTTAACTAATGTACTTACACTGAACCTCCCCCTAAACCTAACCTCTGTTTACACCTACACCTGGTATTAAGATGTGTTTTGGTCGATCGGATTACAAGTGGGTGACGCTAAATCCCGGTGTAAACGGGGTCTAAAATGCGTTGAGCTTGTCCACTTTCGAGCACTTCTAGAGGTTGTTGAAAAGCATTCGACCAGATTGCTTTCGTAGCCGATAGATTTCCCCTCCCATAGACAAAGAAATCAGGACAGAAGTGTTTGAAATGGACAAAAGAGACGGATTAAAACACCAGGTGTAAACGGGCATTTGTCGCCCTCGTCTACTTGTGATCCAATTGAACAAAACACATCTTAATACCAGGTGTAAACAGGGCCCTTAACCCTATTACCCAGTAATCAAGTACACTGTAAGTACACATACTGTTGAAGTGCAACCCAAAACACATTTGCTGCTATTGAGGATAAGGGTACGGTTGGGGACAGGTGTGGTGGTATGGTTAGGTTTAAGGGGCAGGGAAGGGTCAACAACTGCAGTGTTATAAATGTAATTACAGAACTGAATTAAAGCTGTAATTGCATGAAGGTGTTTTTTTTTTAATATGAGTACAATGCTAAAACATATATGTACACAATAAGTGCATTGAATCAAATGTTAATACAAAGAAACTTCACATATACCAAATTGATGAATCATGTTTATTTATTTGTTCATTCATTCATTCATTCATTCATTCATTCATTCATTCATTCATTCATTCATTCATTCTTGGTTGTTTGGAGCAAAAAAACAAAACAAAAAGTTAACTCCTTCCAATACTGTTTAAAAGCATCCCAGGATGCACCTGATGAAGTTGTGAGAATAAGTGTACACCCAAAGTTTTAATATCTTAAACACTTTGGTAATTAAATAATTCTCAGACATTCGTGTGTGTAATGAATACATTAATTGTTTATTAAATGTATGGCATTTTAATATATCCCAGAGGATATCAAAGCACTATACGATTAGCATCTGATATCATCCTTTTTTTTTCTTGGCTTTTTCAATACAGCTAAGGCGTATTTTCCCAGTTGCGTGATCCTGTGCTTAAATATAGAATTTTTGGTCTAATATGAACATGATGTTAGTCTCAGTGAGGAAGAAGCGAGCACATTTCTCACGGCTGGTGTTGTAGTCATCTTCTCCTCAGCCTTGAGATGAGCTGCTTCCTGACACAGAGCCACAGAGGAAAGAGCCAGCAACGGTCACAGCTCACCACAGCGCTACAACACCACAAGACATACATCCGCACACACACACACTGCTTCTGAGCTGTCATGATGAGAGCCGAGCGCAGATCGGAACCAGGACGCATGCTTCTGTGTCCTCAGACATCACAAAAACATACTCTAGGGATGTTTGTACCGTTTAAGTGTTCAGTACGATGAAAGGCATCTGACACATATCATATGACTTTAAGGTCGAAGAGCTGGGGCAGTAGATGCTGTTATGCTGTTTTTGACATTTTTGGAGTTTCATTTGGACTTTGGAACGTTTAGATATGATATAGCATATTGCTTAGAGTAAATGTTTGCAACGGGTGGGTTTTTATCAAAATACATTTAATAAAATGCAACTAATCATATGATCATGCATACTTCAGACAACTTTTAAAGGTACAAATAAAAGGGAGGAGGAAAATCTTCATATCTTCATATCATTTGTCGTTGACGTCCAGTCTAACTTTATAATCTTTTGGCACAAATTCATTAGTCAATACACATGACACCATAGAGAGACAGCTCCTCGTCTTTGAAAAACAAGAATAATGCAAAAATGCTGAATCACTTTTTAGGATGCCAAACTTGACATTTGTCTGCGTGCAATTGCATATATCTAACATGTACTGTATCTTTAATCACCTAAATGCGACTGAGACATGAAGATTAATATATTATAAACATTAACATCATAATTGGAAATAAAGTATGTTGTGAAAAGCTCTAAACAAATAAATATGACTTTTTCAGCTTCTCATGATGACACCCTAATTTACACCTATTTTGTTGTGTAATCTTCAGATTCTGCCTGTGCCATATATCAATTAATAAATTAAAATAATTGATGATGAATTAAATAATTAATTAAAATATATGTTAAATAATCGTTTACACTTTAGATTAGGGTCCAATTCTCAATATTATCTCCGACTTTTGCCTCAATAAACTCCTAATTACTGCTTATTAGTTAGTGAGGTTGTTAAATTTAAGTATTGTGTTGGATTAGAGATGTAGAATATGATAATGCTTTATAAAATGTGCTTTATAAATACTAATAAACACACAACATACTAGTAATATGCATGCTAATAAGCAACTAGTCAATAGTGAGAATTGGACTCTGAACTAAAGTGTTACCTAATATTTAATTAACATGTTATTATTACATATTTTCTCCTGTCACAACATGTAAATTCAATTTTCAAACATTTTTAGTGAATTGCGTAATAAAACTGTTATTAATAATATGTTTTATTTATATAGCGCCTTTCCAGGGCTCAAGGTGAAGTGAGTGAAGTGACTACAAGACAAATTGCAAAAATTAATTGACTAGTTCCATAATTTTCAATAACTGACATTTTATTCACTGCTTGACTAAACAGGTCTCGTTACAAACTCACACCGTTGGTTGAACAAACGTTATCCAACCCAACTGGACGACTCAAAAAGATTTCCATTTGTTACCACAACTGGTGCAACAAGTAAAATAATTTCATTGGAATTATTTTCAACAACATCTACACAGACATCTTAAATAAATAGTTATTTAAAGTGTTTATTTAATAGTGTTTATTTGCATAACAGGAATACATTACATTTGACAAATTATTCAAATAGAAAACAGTTATTTTAAATTGTAATAATATTTCACTTATTTTTGATCAATGACTTACTTTGCATCTGCATGTGAACTATCAGTCATTAGAGTATTAGCAGAGTTTCCTTTATATCTAACACTTTAGATATACTATACTACTTTATTTACTAACATTTTATTTTGATGCTCCCCAACAGACACTCTACTGATTATGAGTAACTTTATACATGTATATGTAGTTGCAAACATACTTATAGTTATTAGACTGTCTGAAGTGGACCATCAAAATAAAAGTGAAAATAGACATTTTTAAAAGCTAAACAGGTCTTATAATATATTTCTAGAACATTATCTCTTATGGTGAACAGCTGGAAACAAAAAAGTAGACATTAAACTTTGATCATCAGCTGAAATATCTGGGCTTCCCATACTTCACTTAGAAACATGGACACACACACACAAACACTCCATTAGTGAGTGCAGGCCCATCCCAGGTCATTTGTGTGAGAAGGGCAGTGGGCATAAAGAACGTGGAGTGAAGTGAAGTGGATCGGCACCCGGTGCTCTCTTACAGTTCTGCCATTACAAGACATTACAAGTGACCTCTGACCCTTATCCGCCCTCAGTTGAAACAGCAAGCCTGGTCTTGCTCCGCTCGTTTAGGAGGAAAATAAAAGACGGGAGGGGGAGAGTAAGTGACCCATTCTTCAGACACGTCCCAAACCCACAGACGCACAGCTCCAGGCCTCTCCCATGGCCATGCAGATGCGAGAGAATGCAAAAAAAAAAATGAATTTTAATCACCAGAAATCTCCAATTACCGCACAGCAACCTGCCACGAATCTGTCTCCTCGGGACGCGTTCCAAAAATGACACTTCAGCGAGGCCTTAGACACACTCCTCTCTACGGCACACGCCACCCTCGTGCACCCATCCTGACAGCAGACGTATCTATAGTGGATGCCTCCTAATTACGAGACGTCTCCTTTCCTTCCCCACTGGCCTAAAAGAGCCAGACGGACACATTCTGATCCGGGATTGGTCGGCCATCCTCACCGCAATCACATGGCGCAGGGTTACCGTACTGTCCACGGCGGATGCATGGAGTTTGTGTTAATTAACATGGGGCTTGTGCGAGGGGGCTGTGCTGTGGGTAACTAACCTTAGATGAGACTTGGTTGTCAGATTCATTCAGCCATGCAGACGGTTCATCTTCCTCAAGAGCCATTATTACAATACAAAGACTGATTTAAAGCACTTAAAATCAGTTTTCAAATGGGAAAGTGTGTACTTTTGATATACTGTATGTGTTCCTGTTTATTTTAATAGATTTGGTTACAGTTTATTTTAAGGTGATGTAGTTACATTGTACTTACTCAAATAATTACTGAGTAATATTAATTAACTACATTACTCAGTACTCAGAGTTACAGTTGGGGTTAGGGTTGGTTTAGCAACCCGATCACACTAAAAACGTGTCTATAGCACGTAGTGTGTTCATCGTGTTATTTATACGCGAAAATTAGTTTTTACGCGCATATGATACGCATGGGTTGTTAAGGGTAGGTTTAGGAGTGGTGTGGGGTGCGTGTGTATTATACGTTTGGGCAGAATTAGTGGTGTTGGGTGCGTGTGTATTACACGCAATGAAGTGCGTATCAAATGCACGCGAAAACTGCGTATCATATGCACGTAAAAACTAATTTTCGCGTATAAATAACACGATAAACACATGAATTTATGTGCTATAAACACCTATTTACGTGAGAACGGGCTGGGTTTAGGGTTAGTTACTTGTAATTATGCATGGTTTACTGTTATTACTATACTTTTAATTGTGTATGTCAATTAAAAAAAGTTTTACCACAGATTTTGTTGGAATCATTGATTTTCTTATTTAGAGTGTAATAGTTTTTGTGGTTACAATTTATTTGTATGGTCCACTTTAGAGACTAACTATAAGTAAGTTTGCAACTAAATGTCAACTAACTCTCATTAGAGTGTTAGTAGACTGTTAGGTTAGGGTTAGGTGTTAAGGGTTTGGGTTCGGGTTAGTAGAATAAGTCGACATGTATTTGAAAATTACTTATAGTCAATAGAATGTCTGTTGGGGGAACATTACCATAAAGCAAGTTTACTAATACTCTAATGCGAGTTAGTTGACATGTAGTTGCAAAGTTACTTATAGTTAGAAGAATGTCTAAAGTGGACCATCGAAATAAAGTGTTTAAATAGTTTGTTTGTTCTGTTTTTAACTTCACAACTGGCCCAATATAGCAAAAACAAATACTGTGAGATTGTGGGCGGGATTATCTTTTTGGTTGACCAATGGCTGACAATGTGGAGGTAAACTCTGTTTCTAGTTCTGTTTGCTGATGCTAGTGGACAAGCAATGACACAGTTTAGCTTTGTAAGTCCCCGCTAAATCGAACCAATGGCGGCATTCGATCAGCGGCGAAGGTCTCGCGCATGTTCCGTCCTTTCCAGGCTAAAGGGATTTTGGATTAAATGCAATACACTTTCTCATATGTATTAACTCGTAATTTCATCTGACTCCATATATAAAAGGGTTTTAATGATATCTGTGCATCATTAAATGTGAGCGAGTGTTTGACTATTCCTTTTAACCATTAGCTAAATGAACAATGTCAAAGTCAATTAGAATAATCAAATGTAACAATTTATTATGTCGGGTAAAGTATCATGCCAATTTCACAATCAGTTCAAAGATAATCAATACAATAACATCGAATGCTCTAGGATAAGAGAAATGCAAACCCAACATTTTAAGAAATACATGAGGCTGAGTTTTTGAGACTCAACCTCACGGGCTCTCAGAATTACAGAAAAAGCCTCGATCCTCCTGCTGCAGACCATTAAATAGCCTTAATCTTTTCACATGGAAAACCTGCTAATTTGCATTAAGTTACACCTCTTGGGGTGGGGGAAAAAAGACCATTTGCCTTTCTTTGAGTCAGTTATCTCTAAACTCTTAAAAACCTTAGTACCTTGTGTTTTACTCTTTGGGAATGAGACCATTGTACCAGTCACACTGAGACCTTTAAAATGATACTAAACACATTCCTTCAATGATCATCATTCACATTAAAACCATATATATACACTCTCTGAGAGAAAGAATGGTGTGGATAAGGTGAGACATTTGTCTCAAGGAAGAGGGGGGAGGTCAAATGTTAATTTCCAACTTCAGCCACCTATTTCAGCCTTACAGATCCCTCCTTGACCCCGTGGGTCACATTCGGACGAAATCTTACGGGGTCACAGTAAGGCGTTTGTTCAAATCCTTGAGATGTAATTCAAAAATTGTCTTTGCAATGTCAGCATCTGTAGAAGCTCAGAGGGCTGTGTTCACCTGCAGAACACCTGGTCTCACCAGGTGTATGTAGCTTGAGTCCAGCAGGTGGATGAATGCGTTCAGGTTTTCTTTCTGTGATGCGAACGAGGTTCATAGAGTCAATCTGGACCTTTTTGACTTGTTCAGTTGACGTGTCATGGAGAAACTTATGCTTCTCTGGCACCTTCCCCATGATGATAATCTGACCCTCCTTGACCAATCCTGTCACCTCCAGCGGTGCGGTTGTCTGGGCAGACCTCAGTGGGTGAAGGGGTTCTCCTTGATTCCACACTGCTTTGTGTGAGACACCTGACAAGCATCTTAAATGTCCGCTTCACGATTGAGCACATATGAACTTCAAGTCGTAAAGGAAATGCATAGGAAAACATATAATGCAACAAAACAAATCAAGTCATGTTCAATGTAAAATACCATGTTCATGTCAGCAAGTGTGAATGGTACATCGGTCTCATATGTTTCTCAAGGTCAGGTAAGGTGGTCTCATTTTTAATATCCAATTCTTTCACCACTGATGATATTAAATGGTAGTGGAATTTAAATATTCTTGGTCTGACTTACTCAAAGGAAATGCAGCAAGAAGTCGGTGCATAAATAAAATAATCAAATAAATGGTACGCATCAATACATCTTGTAATAATAATATTCAAATATGAAGAATCACTGTTTGTTCGGGAATCTTCCAATGCAAGCCACCTATGCAGATATAAGGAGTGACTTGGAACATGAATAATCATACAAGAATGGAGATTGTTCATTCCTTGCAACAGTTGTTTGTGTGTGTGTGTGTGTGTGTGTGTGTGTGTGTGTGTGTGTGTGAGAGAGAGAGTGTGTGTGTGTGGCTCAGTCACAGTCGATGACAGGTACATTTTAAATTCTGTAATTTGTTGAAGCGCTCACACTTCGGATCTATTCGTTATTGATGATGTTTCTGTTATTATTGGTTTGTTGAGAAATCAGGGGCCCTCTGACCTTCCAACAACCCTAACAACAATCAGAAAGTTTGAACATTTTGAAACTTGAATAGCAGGTCTGTCTCTGCTTCATAATTTTTCATCATTGATTTGCGACTGTAGCCATTCATATGTATATTACAGTGTTTTCCCATGGGTTGGAAGAGTGTTGTGAACAGTATGTTATGATAAAAGTGATGTTATGTCATGGGATCAGCTTTCCCATCCTATGTGTGTGAAGCTATCCGCATCTGTCCGTGTGAAGATGCACAATAGATCTTTAGTGAAGTGACACTTTTGGACTCTGTCATCTTTATCTTCTTATGTGTCGTGTTCAACCTGGATAGACTTGATCTTTTCCAGGTGATGTTGATGTGAGGGTGTAGTGATGGAGGAGTGTGGGTTCATGTCTAGGAGATGGGTGGAATATAATCTATAACAATTGTGTTGCAAATTTAGTTCCAGTTCTAAACTGGTAGGCCATGCTAATGTAGTGATGTGCTACTGTGAGATGTAAATGGCCTTTGAAGTGTCGTTTCACCCATCTCCCGTGTTTCAGGTTCTGTTCTAACAATCCCACTGTCCTGGCGATCCAGGTGGAGTCCGGCCCGTCCTGGCATCCGTCCTCCGAGGAATTGCAGAAGTAAACCTGACAAAAGCAAATGCAGAGAGAACCACAGTTAATTCTGATGTTTTCAACAGTTTTAAATTCAGACATGTGGAATTCTTTTGCTTCCTCCATTGCGATTTTAATTCCCGTTGTCACATGAAACCGAGTTTCATTGACCAGGTCTGAATTACTGCCGTTGTTTCAGTGCAGTGTGCGACACCTTAAAGCTGCTCTTGCAGTCGAGCCTTCACAGTCTGCTGTGTCATGAGCATTAGAGATCCCAGTTCTGCTGGGGACATTTTGTCTGGCTTTACCTCAAGTTGCTTTCATTACAGCCAGATCTGTGGGCATAAATTAGTTCACCTGTTTTGGTGTGGTGTCGTTCACACATTTGGTTAGTGCAGATCTCTTGTGACCTGCAAAAGGCTGTGGTACTTCTGTTCAATGTTTAGTTCACACCCTCCTTGTAAATATGCGTCCTTGATCAGTTTGCTATTACCTGTGCCACACTTCTGAGAGTGTTTTTTAAATGCAAAAATAAAAGCACACCTCCGTCCGCCCTTTTGGCACTGGGTAGTAGCTCAAGGGATGAATGTCACACTTCTCCAATTAATGCCCTGCTTGGCGTGGCGATTACAATATAATGTGTATTATAATTCGAGTTATAATACAATTATATTTAAGAATATAAGTGAAATTATATTGTTTTTGGTCTCTGAAGAGTCTCTGCTCGTTCTTGTATCAATACATTTGAATATGAAAAGGCTTTCTGGCTCAGGCTGATAAGATGTACATTTGCTGTTTCTCTTTTCTGTTTGCTAGGTTTCGAATACCTTTTCTTTTCATCTAGTCTTTTTAAAGACTATAAGAAAGCCAAGTGGTCATTTTAACGTTTGTTTATTCTTTTGAACTCTTAGTTTTAGTTTATCCGCTCAGATCAGGAAGCTATATCGCTCTGCAGTCCTTCTCTCAAGGCCGCACGACACACCCCCGTCAGTTCCAATGATCAATTCAGAGGTAATTTGACTAAATATCTGGGATCTGCCGTATTCACACGTACAATCAAAGATATATCTACAAGTCCCTTTGAACGTTAATGATATCCGTGCATCATTAAACGTTAGCGAAGGTTTGTTTATTCTTTAAACTCTGATTATGTTTTATCCGCTCAGATCAGGAAACTATATCACTTCGAGTTCCTCACCAGGTCTCCGGCACAATCTCGTCAGTTTCCGATTATCAAAACAGAGGTAATTGGCTGAATGTCTGGGATTTGCCGTAATTCACACGTACACAATCGAAGACATATACACAGCCCCCTTGAATGCCACCTCAGGAACTAATTCAATAACTTACTTTACCAGCGTGCACTTATCTAAAGTAACATTAAATTAGAACAGAGGTATTTAGACGTACCCAAATCTAGATCAAACAGCATTAGCTGATTCTAGACGGAAACTACCCGTCTCCTCATTCAAGTACACTTGAATCTGATATCAGATATTAGTCGTCACTAACTCTGACGCAAACTTGTGGAAATATACGAATCCTATAATCTACTCGGGGGAAAACAATTCTCAGAGTCGGTTAGAATAAAATCAAACGTAACCATTTACAAATTTTGCATGCGAAAAACAGCTCCCATAGAGTGGAGAGGTAAAGTGTACGTTCTCTAAAGCTTTGAATATGAAAAGGGTTTTTTTTGTTTCAGGATTAATGAGATGCACGTTCACTGTTTCTGATCTTCAAATTCAAATTGTGAATCACACAATAGCCTAGACACACGTGTTTAATTCAGTTTACACAGGACACATGGCCTAGAATACAACATCTACAGCCTTTACCTAAGTGATACAAACACACTTACAGTAAAGCAATCCTGTGCTTCATGAATAAACTTAAATTTAGCCTATGTGCATGCTGTAGCACAAACAACTAAAGTGTGTTCTATTAGCACAATGTGTTAAGCACAATTCCAAATTTGAAAATTAACAGAATTATTTCATGCTTTTTAATCCCATCGGTGTTAACGGTGTTTCAAATGCAATATAGAGATTTTAATGTTTTGAATGTGGCTTTGGCCCGCCACCACTAGGCCGAACAAATAAGGGTTAAGCGTTAGGACGCAGCATGGTCATTAGCATTTAGCATTAGCCTTGAGCGTTTTTGAAAGCAGCATGGTCATTAGCATTTAGCATTAGCCTTGAGCGTTTTTGAAAGCAGCATGGTCATTAGCATTTAGCATTAGCCTTGAGCGTTTTTGAAAACAACATGGACAATAGCATTTAGTGTTATCCTTGATATTTGAGTTTTAGCCTGTAAATAATATCGTCATGTTTTCCCAAAATTTGCTTTTCATAAACAATGCATCGATTTGCCTTTTTATTTATAAAATCACGTGTTTTCCAATTGTTTACAAACTTAGAATTTTCTTTCTCTTTGCTCATTTCCACCACATGTTGCAAGTTTGTTCAAACAAAGCCAATGCAACAATGGAGAAAACACGCTGATTTCAAAACTTTAGCCTATAATTTTACAGCTCTTCATCAAGTAAGTTAGGCTACCAGAAAATTATTTGGAAGATGTAATTCCAATTTTATGTTTCGTGTCTTGTTGCTTAGGCAAACAAATATATCTTTAAAATCTATTAGGTTTTCCTTCCTCATCTGCGCTGCCGTTATCACGTGTTTCCGTTCTGGACTAAACAAAGCTAGGGCTTTCCGACCCGTAACAATGCAAACAACATTTTCACAACACTTCTAGAAAAGGGCAGAAAAAGTTGACTTACCACAGCGCAGAAGATAGAGAAGATTTTCAAACCTCGTTGATTTTAAAATCCCCATACTTTGCTGGAAGGACGTTTCTCACGAAATCCATTTGTTGCGAAATCACGTCGCGGTCACCATTTTGTAAGTCCCCGCTAAATCGAACCAATGGCGGCATTCGATCAGCGGCGAAGGTCTCGCGCATGTTCCGTCCTTTCCAGGCTAAAGGGATTTTGGATTAAATGCAATACACTTTCTCATATGTATTAACTCGTAATTTCATCTGACTCCATATATAAAAGGGTTTTAATGATATCTGTGCATCATTAAATGTGAGCGAGTGTTTGACTATTCCTTTTAACCATTAGCTAAATGAACAATGTCAAAGTCAATTAGAATAATCAAATGTAACAATTTATTATGTCGGGTAAAGTATCATGCCAATTTCACAATCAGTTCAAAGATAATCAATACAATAACATCGAATGCTCTAGGATAAGAGAAATGCAAACCCAACATTTTAAGAAATACATGAGGCTGAGTTTTTGAGACTCAACCTCACGGGCTCTCAGAATTACAGAAAAAGCCTCGATCCTCCTGCTGCAGACCATTAAATAGCCTTAATCTTTTCACATGGAAAACCTGCTAATTTGCATTAAGTTACACCTCTTGGGGTGGGGGAAAAAAGACCATTTGCCTTTCTTTGAGTCAGTTATCTCTAAACTCTTAAAAACCTTAGTACCTTGTGTTTTACTCTTTGGGAATGAGACCATTGTACCAGTCACACTGAGACCTTTAAAATGATACTAAACACATTCCTTCAATGATCATCATTCACATTAAAACCATATATATACACTCTCTGAGAGAAAGAATGGTGTGGATAAGGTGAGACATTTGTCTCAAGGAAGAGGGGGGAGGTCAAATGTTAATTTCCAACTTCAGCCACCTATTTCAGCCTTACAGCTTTAATACAGTTAATGAGTTTTTTCAGCCTGATCTCTCGAGAAAACGTAACTATTTTACTTTTCGTGAATTGGTTTGCATGAATTTTAACTTTAAAAAAAAAAGCGAATACATTTTATGATCAATAAGATATGACAACATATGTTTTTACATTGCTTTAACTCATCAAAATAAGTAAATTCATCGGTGAGTTCTTTAAAGTTGAAATGACTTAAAATTAAAATTAAAATCAGCAACTTTTTAAAAGTCTATACCCACAAACCTAACCCTCAGAGAGGGCAGATCGTATAAAAACAAGCAAATGAGATTGTATGATTTCATACGATTTCACCATCAATTTACCAAAAGGTAAAATAGTTACGAATGTGTTGGTTTGTTATATACTGAAACCTTTTGTAGCAATGTGTAGCATTTATGATTAACTTGTGTATATCATTAATATGCTTCTATGCTAGGGTGTAAACTTTTGCTATAGTGCAAACAGACTTTATTTTCAAGAAGGAACAACATTTGACATACAAAATGGGTTTGAACTCATCCGTTACAATTAATCATTGTCAAATAAATATTCTCTGTGTTCTAGCTTCTGGCGCTAACGAGAATGCGTGCAGCATCTCAAACTTCAAGACATCGACACAAATCCCTTCTCCAAATCCTCCAGTCAAAAGCAGAGAGCAAAATTCCTTTCTTCACAGTAGCTTTGATATCCTTAGCGTTGGAGCCAGGCTAATATTCAAATGTAAATATTAAACAAGGCGAAACAGAGATCCATGCAAAGGCCTTTTGTTTGGAGGCACTGAGAAAGCAGTCACCCTGAAACAATAGGTCAAATTAGCATGCAGCAGCCCCGGAGCACAGGGACAAATCCCCCCCTCCTGCTGGGACGAGGGGTGGGGGGTCACCGTCGAAGATCCGTCTCAGGCGGTATGTCATGTCCATTCACCTTATTCCTCACTTAGAGCACCTATCCAAGAAGATGTGGGAGGGCACAAGACAAGATTAATGTAGGAAATACCTGGTGATCTGACAAATGATGACAGCTGATAATTACCCATGAGCCCTGGAGAGAGGCAACTGAGAGGCCCCTCCCCTAGCAAGGTTATCTAGTCTCTCTGTTCGAAAGGGAACAACATTTTTCCCCATAAATTTATAAGTACACTCTCATTATAAAGTAGCTGCTTAGCTGAAAGAAGATACATTGTGAAAGTGGAAAATAAAATGAATGCAAGGAAAACGCAAAGGTAGAGAGATTAAAAAAGGCGAGTGAAAAGAAAAGAAATGACGTCAACACCATTACCACATTAGGAATATCGAGAAACCAGCTATACGCATAAAACCTCAAAAGAAATATCCCTCAAAGTGATCTGCCCTTAAAACAATCATGATTATTCTGCATTGAGGCATAATTGCGGTGCCTGTGATTTGCCATTAAAAACATTTCAAAGCAATTCAGAAAATATCTCAAGGACACTGTGAGGTAATGCCTTTGGTTTTCCATCTAGCTTTGAGGTGGCAGATGCAATTATAAAGACACACACACACGCAACCCCCACCCATCATCACAACCTGCATAAACAGAGACGACAACTTGAGATTAATGAAAGGGCCCAATTTAATTGTCAGGCATCAAGATCAAGCTGAACTTAACCAGAAAATACACAAAAGGTTATCGGGCTTTTGAAAGGTTTCTAATTGGTTATGACCAGTATATAATTAGAAAACCCGATCTGTGAAAAGGGCACACTCCATGATCTTTGGAGAATAACAAAAATATAAAATCAATAGCGACTGGACTTAAAAAGATTATACTTTGAGGAAAAGACTGACGTACTGCTGTGCTTTGTGACATACAATCCAAAAGACCGACAGGTTCGCTAAAAGCCGTCTATTGCTTTTCTTTTCACATCAGTGGAGTTATACGTTCAACTTCAGTCTAACAGAAATAAATAATCACATTGTATATACATCATATCAGTTGACGTAATGGACGTTTGTTATTGTAGCAGTTCAGGAGTTGCGCTGCCACTCCACGAAAGATTCCCGCCACATGCAGCTCCGTGTGATATGCTCAGAGCACACGGCATCGCTCCAACACTGTCAAAATCTCATCGAAATAAATTCACAAGGGCGCTGAAGGTCAGAGTTTTGTACATTTCACACCTGTTTTTTTCCCCCCCTTCAGATTTCTCTTAGCCTGACACAGGAGCGTATTTCTGGCCAACCCTCCTGAGTTTGATTTGAAGTCCAGCCCAAGATAAGCTGACAGCACCCTTGCTCTGTTGGCTTGAGGAAGGAGAACTTTTGGCAGTCCCGCGGCCCTGTTCCCATCAGCTTAATGGGAAAGAATTTGAAAAGCACTTCTCAAATGGAATCAGAACGCTGCAGGTGTGACCCTGTACATCGTAATACACTTTTTTTATGCTCATGACTGCATAATAGTACTGTGATGATGTCAGATGGTAATTCCAAGTAACTTGATGTAGCATGTTCCCATACACTGTATAATATTTTAGTGTGAACTTACAGTATATTCCAGGTTAATAATTGCATGACTTTCACAATATTTACACAGTAGGACTTCTCGTGTATCTAAGTGTACTCTTGGAATATCGTACTGTATTTCTACAGTGCATATGTACTATGAATGTACCCAGCATGCAGTGTGGCATGAATATATTATGCTGTGGAGTTTCTTGATTCTTGTTGGTTTTATCTGCGCTGCTGAATTTTATGGTTCACTTTAAGCAGTTTGTGCTGTTTGTTTATTTATTTATTTATTTTATTATTAATTATTTGTTGAGTGTCATCATTGTTGTTGAGTATTGACATCTGTGCATAATTAGCTGATGGAAGATTAAACAAATCTTGTGTTGCAAGATGATGTCTCACCTTTCAAAGATAAATCTCAGCAGCTATTGTGAAATATCCATCTACAAACAATTATGAATTTGCAATGAGATATTGGTAAATCTTGATGTGGAAATAATGGAAATAATAGTATAGTCTGACTGA